>JAULAV010002288.1:0-370547 GCA_030789695.1 Scilla litardierei
TGAAAAATTACAGGCATTGGTAATGTGGTCTAGTTCAAATTTTTTTTTGAAAACTGAGCAACACACTAATATTTATATTTATTTTATTTATTTATACCCCATCCCCTTCCTTCTTCTTTTTCCTTTTTGGTTGTGGCTGAGGCACACAGCGAGGGCTGCAGGCTTTGGCCCGCCAAAGTTTTTGTTGTTGGTGTGGGCCAAGGCCCGTAGTAATGGCTACGGGCTTAGGCCCGCAAATTTTTTTAAACCAAAACCCTAATTAGGGTTTGGGTGAAAGGGGGCACCGTCGCCAGCGGCGTCAACGCATTGCCAATGTAGTAGCGGGGAGGGGGGTCGACAACCTAGATGCTGACGTCCCCGGGGGGTGTGCAGCAGCCCGGGGACTGCAGTACAGCCAATTTTTTTTGTTTTCGGCAATGTGTGTGGGGCTGGCGGCCAATTTGCTGTTGCCGCAAGGTCAGCGGCCGGTGGCTATCGCCCTATCCTCCAAAAGAAATTTTTGTATGTGTGATCTAGGGTATCTACGTGCAAGAAGATTTGATCGTGATCAAATTTACGGGGTTTTTAGATGTACCTCTTGATCGATTTGAGAGAACGATGGTTGAGTTGGATGAGCGTCTGCGCGCGAAATGGATCTGATTCTTTAGCGTCCAAACGGCCGATCTCTCGATCATTCGTCGTCTGCCAAAACTTTTGCAGCGTCTAGTCTCTCTCTCTCTCTGTCTGTGTGTGTGTGTGTGTGTGTGTGTGTGTGTGTGTGTGTGGGGAAAGAGGGTGCTAGTAATGTGTTGTGAAGTACTTTCTACGGGAGACTGCAGACCTTTATTTATAGGGAAGAGTTCATACAATGGTGGGATACATAGTTTATGTAGAATACAAAATAATGATATTATAAAAGATAAGATAGAACCTACATGGGCATATGATGGGCCTACATAAAACCAGTCATAACATATATGTCTTTAATATATCCTGTGAAATACAATGCAGCAACCCGCACCTATTCTATATTAACATGCAACTAATTTCATATTCTTTTTGAGATCATTAACGGAAAAATAAAAATACTATGACTACGTCTACTATTTACTAGGAGATCCAACGATCTTTCACATCTTCGGTATTTTTATTCAGCATCAACCAGCAGTCTTTGATCTTTGTTAACCATTCTTGCCTTAGGGGACATCACAGATCTGAAAACACAACCATACAACCTGTTAAATAGCAACATAATGCAGTCCGGTGATGTAAGGCTCTGAATGATAAATCACAACTCTATAATAGCGAAAAAGCTTAAAAGAGTTCCTAAAAATAACATAAATTGAGGTTTTGAAAATTGAAATGGCCATGTTAGGGGTTATCTTATTCATTTTTGTATTGCAACATGTTATATTCCAATGATTTAAGGCACAACTGTGGGTGCATCATTGAGGAGTACAAGTTATATGGGTTTAAAGATTAGAAAGATGAGCCAATAAGTTGAAACATAATTTAGTTTTCGACAGTTATCTAGTTAACTCTATGCGGTCCGTGTCAAGGCTTCTACATACAGCTACATGGCATGTACAAAATGATGCAGTCAATAGTCATTCTGATTGAAATGTTTTAAAGCCTAACAAGAACCAAGGTTCATTTCCTTATCTTACAAAAAAAATTACCATCTGTGGCCAATGGTTGGAGAGTTGAAGTTATGCAAATTTATCTAAGAGAAGATAGAGTGTACATACTCAACTATATGACGAGCATATTATCATAATTAGCGATAAAGAGCCAATTGGTACACATACCTTTTATATATGTTTGTCATTTTCGATTTTTGTTTATTATCATCATCAGAATTGACCGATATTTCCTTCTCTCTTGCCGCAGCTTCCCTTCTCATTTTCTTGGCCTCTAATTCCATTGCTTTGGTCAGTGCATCGATCTTTCGTTGGAGCAGCTGCATATGAACTCAAAGTACATGACATACAAAGACAGTAATAATGAAAACATTTACCATATGACTAGAATAATTAAGAAAAATACACTGTTCTTTACCTTGATCTCATCATCCTTTGCATTTAACACTCCATCTTTCTGCTCAAGCAATTTCCTCGAGTTGATGACCTCCTTCTGCAATCTGTCATAAAGAAACCCTGAAACCAAATCCTCGCTCACATTTTCTGGCTGGCCATTTGTTTGTGGTAAAACATCGTCGCGTCCACTGTCTTCCCCTTCTTCTGAAACATCTGCCTTCGCAGGGCTAATAACATCTACATGTCGGTTTGAATTAAGCTTAGATCCTGTGTTCTCCTTCCCACGATCATCGAAGAATTTGCTTCTTGGAGCCCATAAGTTTTTTCTGACCAGATTTTCCCCAGGACTGGACTTTGCCGTTAAGTTATTTCTGCATGCTACTTTCCTGATAGGCTCGACACCTGATGATGGATTCGGTTGCTGCAGGATGGAAGTCCTAAATCCAGCAATAGATGCCCTTGGCTGAGATGATGATCGCTTTGTTGGAGTCACGATACAGGATCGAAATCCATTTACTTGGTCAGATCTTTCGGCTTGCTTAACTGACAAACTTGATGTAGCCTTCAAGCCTTCTTCCAATATCTTTACCCTCAATTTGAATTTATCCTATCAAGAAAACCCATGATTTATCAGTAGCGTGAATAGACAAACGAAAAGGGAGATGTTTGCTTCATCTCCTACCCTGAGCTGGGTTTCAGCTTTGGCGGTTCTTTCAGATATGGCTAGCTTATCCCGCAACCTCTGTATCTCGCCCTGCAATCACAACGCTCCGGTATTTAAGCTATGACATTAGCAAACAAAATGCAGCCTAAGCATTATTCATCACTGTCGAGCTAGAATATGATTATACTTCTTCATCCTTTGCAAGGTTTTTAATGTGGTAGATTTATGGTAGATATTCAAGCAGTACCTGCAAAAGCCTCCGCTCCTCCATCCACTGTTTGGCTGGCATGGCTTTCTCGCCTTCATCCTTCCACTCGCTTGCCACGGCTGTTGCCATGCGATTTGCTGAGACTTTAACTCTGGCAAGCTCCCTTTCAAGAGTCTTCTTCTCTTCCTACGCAAATACTTTGGTCATGGAGTTGCCATCACAATGAAGTTGTCACATTAATAGGCCACAGATAACTAGCGGTTAGAGATGAAGCATACATTAATATCAAATATTTGCCGCTGACAATCGCGGACCACATTAGCGGCTGCACCACCGGCAAGAATAGATTCCTCGAGTTCACGAATAGTCTGAGAAAGTTTCTCAACCTCCACAACCTTCTGCCTGTTTGCTCTCTCCAGCAGCCGATTTTCTTCCTATCATTCGGTTGAGTCACACTATAATCTGTTTAAAAGATGGCAATATATACATATGCAGGCTTACCAAGCATATCTCTATTTGCCTCTTCAGCTCAAGGTTCTGGTTCTGCAAATTCTCTACAGTTAAAGCCCGTTCCTGGGCAGACTGCAATATTCTTTCAGCTTCCACAAGCGCAACGTCTTTAGATTTTATGAGGCGTTCCAAGGCCTTGTTACCCTCTTGCAGAGCTACAATCTGCAGTTTGAAAACCAAAATGTCATAAAAGCCTATGGCTTGACTATTCGCGTGTGTGATCGAGCAAATTTAGGTCCATACCTCATTCTTGTACTTTCGAATAGCAGACTCATATGGAGCTATAATAGCCTCAACTGGAACAGACTCTTCATCCTTTTGGTCCGCATGGACTCTTCTCAGAGTTCCTTCCGCTGCAAACTGCGCGGCCAATGCTTCTTTCTTCTCACCCGTCAGTTTTTTTATCTCAAGATTCTGCGGAAATATACATCGAAATCTATGATGAATAATACAAGACATACGAAGTGAGGACAGTAATCAGTACCTTGTCCTCAAGATGATTCTCGGCACTGCTTAGCTTGGACTCAAGTTTCTTCAGCTCATTGCTTAACTGTGATTATTGGAAAACAGTTCTAGATGACACATGACACCTAGATCTTTGGATGAGGAAGTTAACTAATTGCAAAATAGATGTTTGATTCACTTATTACCTCCAGCACAGCTTTATCCTTCAGAAGTTCCGTCGCCTTCAAGGCTTTGATTTCACGTCGTGCAGCTCCCAGCTCCCTCTCCCTCTCTGCAGGTCGAACTAGGAAATTAATTGGCACTCTAGATAGTCACTTTCTTCTGCATTTTTGATATGTTATAATACTTCTGTATTTGGTGTCAATATACAGTTAGCATCAATTACAAGCTATGAAAATTTTTGCGGTCTTTACATCAGCATGGACAACATCAAAACGATCGACTTGTCACCCAGTCTCCTGACTAAAAGAGAGAGAGAGGTACAAGATATGTCCAACAATAGAACAGCCACAGTTCAAACGAAAGGTGAACTCTGATAATAACCAGACGAATATTTGGTGAACCTTCTCCTTGAGAATGGCATAAATTTAGTATTCACATCCCGTAATTTAACAAATTTTCAAGCTAAAAGGCTAAGCAACCATTTCTTCCCACTCGCACGGGCATGCGTGAATACAGGTACACAAACACAAAATGAATAATAAAGAAAAGAACCATGTAACAACAGATTTCAAACACACAGATTCTTCTAAAAATAGATGATTACTAATTATGACAAAGAAAATGAATTAGAAGACAAATAAAATAACCCAAAATACTACTAAACTGCACATGATAAGCCGAAGAAACCAATCCCCCGACAGGCATAGAGGAACTATCCCATGACAAGAAAATATGCAAACAAGACTTGAATACTCATCACCGTTACCAACGAAACATAATGTAAGAAACGGCATGCAAATAGAACAGCATAAAAGGAACCAATCAAGAGAAAACCAATTCATAACATCAAGATGCAATACCAGCAAAAAGAGAGAAAGCAGTCAACATAAAAATACCTCTGAGTTTGTTCTCCAATCTGTTAAGTTCAATCACAACAGGGTCTGGAGGACTATGCATAGTTTCTCTCCGCCTTAATTTCACCAAAATGTTGTTATCCAATGATGATTAAAACAAAGAGGACCGTGGTAAGCAAATGAAAGGGTCTGAAGGGAATTTATGACATGGGGTTTGAGTAGAAGGGGCTGCCGTTCTATCACAAGAATTGACCTCAAGCAGAGAGCTGGCGTGTTTCGTTACCAAGAAGAAAATAAAATGAAAGAAAAATACAACCGAAGAATCTAAGCCGGCTGTTGCCGACTGTATTTGATAGTTATCACTGCCTCTCCTTTTGTTTGAATGGAATATTTTGATATGGATTTTAAAGCCCCACACTTGGGCAAACCTTAAAAGTTCTGTCCAACGGTCTTATTTGATCAAAATATGATAAGTGGCATTGACTGTTGAGGTGCATGACTCTAAGTAGGCCAAAAGGAACATGTCAGCAAATTCCAAGTGTCAATCTTACTTAAGAGTGGATTATTAGAAGATAATAATAGAGCCTTCATCAATAATTCATGTCTGAAGATATACTAAGATCTTAATTCCAAATGATAATATTATTTGTGTTTCTTGCAGGAATCTGAGATGAGCGATAAAAATAGAGCATAATTGGAAATACTCTATGCAGTTGTTATGAAACACCATGATTAAGAGCATAAATTCGATTAGCTGTCTATGGAAGGCATAATTAGACTCAGTGGAACCCCACAGATTAAAAAGGTTGGGTTTGGACCATGTCTTTGGTTAAAGCTAGGCCTACATGCACACATTTTGTTGATGATTAGGCTAGAAATCGGGGGAGGGGAAAAATATAGGTTGAAGTGGCTTTAAAGAATAAGGAAACAAGAACCCTAGTCCCCATCTTTGCTTTGAAGAATACTCATACATTAGAGTGTCACACTCCTTGGGACACCGTAGCCAAGAGCCCGCTTCTGGTGTATTGCTCAGGCGACAAAGAGACGGCTCCATCACCACCAACAACTGATGGTCCACCACCAAAAAAAACTAATAAACACCCCAAAGTGATTAGTTTGGCATAAAGATGTCAGCCTCCTGGTTTGTATTGCACAAAAGACATGCTTGCAGTCGCAATTCATGATGCATAATCTGGCTTATATTACAGCCAAGATTGTGACATTAAGATATTTTTAATCGGATATGATGCCTTCAATGAATTAAATGACCCTATTGTGTTATGAAAGTGTGGTGGGTAATAGACTGAAATTCATATAACTGGAGCATGCATCATCAAATGAAATGTCTCAAAGACTGCAGAAATTACACAAAATAACCGCACAAGTTTGCCCGATGGAACATAGTGTCAAATAGTCTTTTAAAAAAAAAAATTCTCATCCTTTATGTAATAAGATTCTTCTGGAACATACAAGACGATATTTGTAAATGATGAATTGCATATAATAAGAATGCCTCATGTGAACATACGATATGAGCAGAAATTATCTAGTTCATCGATACAGTAAATGAAAGATTCGATCAAGACTTCATTTTTGTGGACATATATGTTGCCTGCCTTCCTATTATGATCCATACGTTTCTTTGAGTTTCATACTATGATCAAGTTCAGATTTGATTGGTAAAGCCTGGAGAGAATAGGGTAGGTGAAGAGAGTGACATGTTTGGTGGCATTGCTGGGATTTATCCTCTGGTGTTAAGAGTAGATACCAAGTCATTAATTCATCATATCAAGGATAATCTTTGCAAATCAAAATAACAGTAAACCTTGGCGTTAAGAAAATGAAAGTAACTAATTTGCTGAGGTGAAAACCACTTGTTTTTTTTGCTTACTCCCATATCTACTGCATCTTCTGTTGCAACCAATCTGATTACAAATTATGTTGCAGATTTCTTTAATATTTTGTATGTCCATTTATCATTTCTAGTACTATACTGCCAACACGCAAGAAAACACAAATATGCTTGCAGCAAAAGCTACAACAGTTCTGCCAAGTTTTTTTTTATTTTTCCAATCAAGCGATCAGGGGAAAAATAAATTCAAGATACTATACATTGTAAAGAAAAAAATGTCAAGAAAGATATATAATTCTTCGCTTTCACTGAAATTTGTGACCCTATGAAGAAAGTGAAAAGTTAATGAAAGAGTTTTAGCCCTTCAACATCATTTATTCTAGCTCAACGCCCATCAAAATGTATGTCGTAAAATCTCATCGGGTAAGAAATCCAGTGTCGTAAAAATTCAGGAACTTGAACATCCATCCAAAATAAAGTTAGCTCTAACACCTGAGGATGTAAACTTCTTAAAACGTTTTAACTTCTATCCTGCTGATGATAAGCTTCTACATTCTCTCTCTTCGAAAAAAACTGCAGCAGGCCCATTTTGGAGCCACCAGCTAAATTCTTTTAAGTACAGACAGCCTGAGATATATTTGAAGTACAAAAAAATCCAGTGTCGATCGCCTTCTCCTTTTATATTGTTTGAAAGTACTGATATATAAGCAAGCAGTATTCAAGTTCCAGATCCAATTGCCCTTGTGAAGTCACCAAGATCAGTCATGGCCCAAATGCCAGGCGGCTGCATGCAGCTCCTTCTGTAGAATAGATTCCCAATGACCTGCCATTGCCATTTGTTGCTCCTGTAAGAGATCAAAGTGCCAGCCCAGATTAAAACGCATCTTGGTAAAATGAGAACATCTCGCTTATCATTTAGTACCCAATACACACATAATTATAGCATGCATGTGTACATTAGTGTGCAGTGGGAAACTGCAGAATTGTTGTGAAAATTTGTTGTGCTTAGGTGGGAAATTATGTGGGGAAACTCACAAAGATAAAAAGAGAGTTAAGAGGATATTGTAAAAGAAAAGAGGCTAAATAATTGTATGTTTTTTCCGTTTTTTTCCCTTGTTTTTTTGCTTGCATACAAATGTTTGCGCCATGACAATATACGCGCACGGGTTTTCCCGTGCGCGCACAGTTTTATTTTTTTAAACACAAATTTCCAATTTTTTTCCACCGTTTAATCCATACATATATATATACCTCAAGGAAAATCATGGGTGAACCATAAGGGAGATTTGATCCTCGATCAAGCCGTTACAACTTTAACGGTATGAAAACAATAAAACATTTTGTACCGATCCGATCAACGAGCAAATAAGGGGGATTTTCTTGATTTTTGACATGTATGTGTATTAACATGTTTCGAATGTGAAGAAGTTGGCTCGATTCGACGCAGGAAAAGCAGTTGATTCGACGCAGGAAAAGCAGTTGTATGACAGACGAGTTATCTTGTGTAAAGTTAACTCGACTGCACCCGGATCCGACCTGACTCTGCACAAGTCAGATACGAGGATGATGTCCATATGGCTTCTAAAGTGTAGTCGGTCGTTCGATCGTCAGTTCGAGTATGAGAATCGATCGCTCGGCATTGGGTCGATGGGTCGTAACGTGGTTAGAGTCTGTGTTTGGTCGATCAGTAGTTTGAAGGCTCGAAGGATGAATGCTCATACGCAAGGCTCGGCACTTGGGTCGTTCGACACAGAAGGAAGGTCAATCGGTCGAAGGAAGCCCATCGGGATGCGGCCCATTAGGAAGCGGCGATTGGCCCACTAGGTTGCGGCGGCATTAATTGCGTAGATCGGTGATTGGATGGATTGGATGCCGTAATTGTCGGGATCTGTATCCGTTAGGAGACCTTAACTAATGATGATATCTATTGTAACCTATGGTTATAAATATGGGGTTTTGAGTTAGGGTTTCAAGAGGGACACCATTGTATCATTTGAGAGAGCCGCCATTGTGTCAGAGCCAACTTTGAGATATTGTATTGTGAGCTTTTGGAGAGATCTTGTGTGCTTCTTCTTCGTTGGACGAAGAGGAGATTTGTATTGTTTTCTCCTTTCGTAATAAAGCTCATCGGTGTTCTCCCTTGGCCGTCCACAGCATAAAAACAATCTTATCTGTGGTCCCTATTATGTTGCTGATCTTTCGTCCTCGGTCTCCACGATCATGCGTCTTCCGATGTGCTGTGTTGGTAGAGCTTGGTTCCGCCGCACAACAAATTGGTATCAGAGCTGTATGGTGTTGGAGATCAACGTAAAAGACGACGATGAGTAGCGACGGCGATGACAGTTCTCCAAAGGCGTCGACTTCTGGGTATTTTTCATCTTCTCGGACTATTGTGTCTAACACAAAGTTTGAAATTGAGAAGATTGATGGAAAGATCAACTTCAGCATGTGGAAATGCGAAGTCATGGATATCTTGAACCAACTTGGTCAAGATATCGCATTGGACGAGAAGCAGACGTGCTTGTCCGATCAGGAGTGGAGAACTCTGAATCGGAGTGTGCATGTAGTACCACCCGTCTGTATTTGTCAAAGGAGAAGAAATACCTATATATGGAGGAGGCAAGTGCAAGCAAGTTCCGAAAGGAGCTCGACGAAAAGTACATGAAGAACATCCAAAACCGGCTACACTTGAAGAAGAAGCTTTTCGGTTTGAAGTTAGCCGAGGGAGTTTCTATGAAGAAACACCCTGACTACTACAACAAGCTTCTTACCGACCTGAGGAACGTCGACATGAAGGTCGATGATGAAGACAAAGCGAAGATTCTCCTCAACTCTCTATCCATCGAGTATGAGTACTTGGTGTCGGTTCTTACCTATGGTAAGGAATCGATCACATTTGAAGAGTTGTCCAATGCTCTGACGAGCAACGAGTTCAGAAAGAACGATGTGACACTTGCAGCCGAGCTTCGAGCGACGCTCTTACAATCGTAAGGGGTCGTAGTGGTGAGAATGGTGGAGATAGGAATGAGACCCCCAGCATAAGGTGGCAAAGGACCAATGTGCTTTCTGTAAAGAAGGAGGACATTAGGTCAGAGACTGCCCGAAGGCGAAGAAGAAGCAAGACACAACTGCCAACGTCGCGAAGGGCGTTGAGGTCAATGAGTATGTATTGGTCGGTGCTTCGGAGGGCGTGACGTCAGATGGTTGGGTGCTCGACTCTGGGTGCTCGTTCCATATAACACCACATCGAAAGTACTTATAATCTTCAGGGAAGGTGGCAAGTGTACAATCTTGCTTGGTGATGACCAAGCCTATAGCATGGCGGGCGTCAGGACAGTGCAGATGAGGATGGGGCGACGGTGTTACACGAGACATCAAGGAGGTGCGCTTTGTTCCTGACCTAAGGCGTAATCTCATATCGCTCAGCTCACTCGAATCCAAGGGATGTCGAGTGACCAGGGAGAATGGAGTTCTGAGGGTAACATGAGGAGCAATGATCGTGATGAAGGGGAAGCGCCAATGCAACCTCTATTATTTGGATGGCTCGGTCGTAGCTGATACAGCGGCTCTGACTCGTGAGGCTGTGGACGACTCAATGTTATGGCACATGCGACTAGGTCATGTGGTTGAGAAAGCATTGCAAAAGCTTATCGTTAGGGGTCGTCTAAAAATTGCCAAGATTGGGAAGATCGAGTTCTGTGAGCACTGTGTATTTGGGAAACAGACACATTCTTCATTTGGGACGGCCATCGACAATACGAAGGCATCGCTCAACTATGTACACACCGACAGATGGGACCCGTCTAGGACGGCCTCATGGGGAGGGAAATGAGTACAAAATGAAAATTGGAGGAAGAGAAAAAGTAACTCAAACAGTTTGCTCTCTATTAAATCACAAAGATATTTTTCTTCTCTTGCTTTCTAAAATAGAATACAATTCTTTTTATAGACTCTTCACACAAAACAGGTTCTTAAATGCATTAAAAGCAGAATACTAAACATCAGACCCTTGGTTACAAAACTTATGAGAACTCCAAAAGACATGTAACCTTCATCATTTAAAAGCTAGACTTTAAGAAGACATTTATTTGAAAGATCATGCACCACTACTTGCCCCTTTAACTTCTCATTTAATATTTCAATAAAAACTGTGTTTGAGTTTATTCTTTAACAAATTCCTCCTTTAAACTCAAACAGTTTCTATCCTTCATTCCAAGCATCATCTTAAAATTTTCAAACAGTACTGTTGGTAGCGTATTTGTAAAGATACCAGCCACTTGGTCACGACTCGCAACGTGATTCATTCGCACATTGCCTTCCTTCACATGCTCTCGAATAAAATGAAAACGAACATCTATATGCTTTCTCCTCTCATGGTGCACCGGATTCTTTGCCAACTCAATTGCTAATTTGTTGTCGACTAGTATCTTGGTTGCCTCGTGTTACTGGAGTTTTAATTCATATAGTAAATTTCTTTGCCATATTGCGTGGCACACACACAAAGATGCTGCCACATACTCTGCCTCACATGTTGACAATGTCATTATTGGCTGCTTCTTCGAGAGCCATGTGAAAGCCGTATCTCCCATATAAAACACATATCCAGATGTGCTTTTCCGATCATCTACATCTCCGCACCAATCACTATCGGAGTAACCCACCAGTTTGTATTCATTTGTCTCTGAGTAGAGTAACCCGAGTGATTCTGTTCCTCGGATATAACGAAGAATCCTCTTAATAGCCTTCAAATGTGAGTATTTCGGCTCCTCCATGAACCGACTCACTATGCCAACACTATATGCAATGTCCAGCCTTGTGCATGTGAGATACCGTAGACTTCCAACCAAACTTCGGTAATTGCTTACATCCACATGATCTCCTCCCTCAAACTTAGATAGCTTTGTACCGAGTTCCATCGGTGTTGTTAATGAGTTGCACCCTTCCATCTTATTCTTCTTCAAAATGTCTTTTGCATATGCCTCTTGTGACAAAAATATTCCAGATTTTCTTTGTCTAACCTCAAGACCGAGGAAGTATTTCATCAACCCCAAATCTGTCATTTCGAACTCCCGAGTCATAGCCTCTTTAAAAACTTTTATCATTTCCTCATTGTTCCCCATGAATATAAGATCATCAACATAAAGAGCTACAAACAAACACATTTCTTCTTTCTTTACTTACAGTGCATGCTCGTAGGGACATTGTATGAACCCATTCTCCATGAAGTAGGTGTCGATCCAGGTGTTCCATGCTCGAGGTGCTTGCTTTAGCCCATATAACGCCTTTCTTAACTTGAACACTTTACTCTCCTTTCCGGCCTTCATGTATCCGGGTGATTGCTCCACATATACTTCATCTTCAAGCACACCATTTAAAAATGCTGATCCATTTGATAGATTGGACACTTAAATTGTGCCGATTAGGATATAAGAAGTCTGATTGTTTCCATCCTCGCAACTGGGGCAAAAACTTCGTTATAGTCGATCCCCGCCTTTTGTCTATGGCCTTTCGCAACTAGTCGTGCCTTATACCTTTCTATCTCACCTTGGGCATTCATCTTCTTCTTATATACCCATTTTACTCCTATGGGCCGATGTCCTTCCAACAGCTCTACCAAATCCCAAGTTTCATTTCTTTCGATAGCCCTTATCTCTTCATCCATTGCAGCTTGCCATTTCTTATCTCTCACTGCATCTTCAAAAATAATATTTTCAGCATCAGCCAAAAGACATAGCATGTGTACTTCGCTTGTCGACTCGTATATGTCTTGTAAACTTCGCATCTTTGGTTGTCTCGACTCTTCATCATCATCGGATGTTTGAGTAATTGACGGTGTCATTATCGGTGCAGCGGTTGACGGTTCTCCATTTTCTTCCTTTTGCGTCACCTCCTTTTGGTTGTTCCAATCCTATGAACTTTCTTCATTTACATGCACATCTCGGCTCACAACCACTTCCTTTTCAATTGGGTCGAATAATTTGAAAGCTTTCGTCTTCTCGTCATACCCGATGAGTACATAACTCTTGCTCTTATCATCTAGTTTGGTTCTTCTTTGATCTGGTTTATGTGCGTAAGCCACACTACCAAATACCTTTAAGTGTGATACGGTCAGTTTATGTCCGCTCCAAACTTCCTGCGGTGTTTGATTCCCCAACTTTGCATGTGGGCACCGGTTTGCACATACACGGCACATTGCACTGCTTCTACCCAAAAGTCTTTTGGCATGTCTTTACTCTTCAACATCGACCGAACCATATCAAGAATAGTCTGGTCCTTCCTCTCGGCCACACCGTTTTGCTGAGGAGAGTAAGGCGCGGTTAATAATCTCTTGATCCCTTGTTCCTCGCAATAGCTCGTGAAGGCGGTTGACATGTACTCTCCGCCTCTATCTGATCGTTAGACCTTGATATAAAGATCAGTCGTCTTCTCTACTAACACCTTGAATTTCTTGAACATTTCGAATGCTCTAGACTTTTCCTTCAAAAAGTAAACCCATGTTTTCCTTGTATAATCATCAATGAAAGTAATGAAATACCTCTTCTCGCTGAATGACTTTGGTGTGATAAGGCCGCATATGTCGGTATGTATCAACTCGAGTGGCCTCTTGCACGATATTCGGCCTTCTTTGGAAAAGTATTCCTCGCTTGTTTGCCGAGTACACACCCCTCACAAAGTTTCTTGGTGTAATCCATGCCTGGTAGCCCGTGTACCATATCCTTCTTTGCTAACTCTTGTAGGCTACCGTAATGCAAGTGTCCGAATCGTAGGTGCCACAGCGAAGCTTTATCCTACATGTTGACTTGCAAACACCTTTCTCGCACATTCCTCAAGTTGAGTTTGAACATTCGATTCTTGGCCATATCCACCTGTGTAAGCAACCGACCATTTTTGTCGTTTAGATGCATCATCCGGTCTTTCATGAAAACCGAATATCCCTTCTCTAGTAGTTGACCCATGCTTAGGATGTTACTCTTCAAGTCAGGCACATAATAGACATCCTCAATAGATCATACTTTACCATCTTTTTGAGAAAAACGGATTTTACCTCGCCCCTTCACTTGGACCTTTGACGCATCTCCAAATGTCACGTGACCATCCTCTATCTCTTGCATGTCCACAAAGAGGTATTTGTGCCCGCACATGTGATTACTAGCGCCGGTATCAAGATACCACACCGTGTCACCTTCCGGAGCGATGTCTTTGTAGGCCATCATGAGTACACCATCGTCTCTTGTCTCCTCTTCTGCAATTAGATTATCATTTTCTCTTACCTTTTTCTCAGAAGTGCACACTTTTGCATAGTGCCCATACTTGCCGCAGTTGTAGCACCCGACATTTGAATAGTAATCTTTTGTGTAATGTCCTTACTTGCCGCAGTTGTAGCACTCAACAATTGAACGATTTGACCGGCCGCCTCTCCCACGGCCACGTCCTTGACCACGCCAATTATGTTGGCTCGGCTGACCCTTTTCTTTGAAGTTGTTTCCACGTCTTTGGCTTTCACACGACCAAAGCCACGACCTCCACGACCATGTCCCCTTCCTCAGTTTTGTTGTGCGTACATCGCCTTGTCCTCCTTGATAGTTGCTTTTGCTTGTAAGGCCTCCTTGATCGTCTCTTGTTTCTTCTTCTTCAGTTCATGTGCTTCAAGAACCAGCTAGACCATCGACTGTCAGCTCTTCCAAATTCTTCGACTCCTCAATTGCGCAAACAATGTACTCGAAATTCTCGGCCAATGACCGTAGAATTTTCTCCACCACCCTTGCATCAGTTAGGGTTTCTCCATTGCGTTTAAGTTGATTCACCACGGTTTGCACACATGTGATGTTGTCAGATATTCCTTCAGACTCCTTCATCTTCATGTTTTCCAACTCGCCTCGAAGAGTTTGAAGCCGCACTTGTTTAACTCGATCGGCGCCCTTGAAGACCTTCTCCAAAATGGCCCACGCTTCCTTTGAAGTTGTTACACCGGCAATTTTCTCGAAGCCCGACTCATCCACCGCTTGGAACAAGAAATAGAGAGTGATCTTGTCTTTTATACGCATTTCTTTCAAGGCCTTTATCTGATTTGCCGTTGCAACCGGCTCTTCATAGCCGACTTCAACTACTTCCAATGTTTCTTGCGCACCGAGCAACGCACACATCTGAATACTCCAATTTCGTAGTTCAACTTGGTGAGTCGTGGCAGCGTATCTGCTCCAGCGAGGTACTCCCAGAATTTAACATAGCTCTGATACCAATTTGAGAATTACAGAATGAAATTAGAGGAAGAGAAAAACTCAAACAGTTTGCTCTCTATTAAATCATAAAGATATATTTTTCTTCTCTTGCTTTCTAAAACAGAATACAATTCCTTTTATAGACTCTTCACACAAAACAGGTTCTTAAATGCATTAAACACAGAATACTAAACATCAGACCCTTGGTTACAAAACTCCTGAAAACTCCAAAAGACATATAACCTTCATCATTTAAAAGCTAGACTTTAAGAAGACATTTATTTGAAAGATCATGCACCACTACTTGCACCTTTAACTTCTCATTTAATATTTCAATAAAAACTGTGTTTGAGTTTATTCTTTAACAGGAAACACTACTGTGTCGTTCATCGACGATTTCTCACGCATGGTGTAGGTGTTTCCGCTGAATTCGTAGGACCAAGTACTTAGCACTTTCATCGAGTGAAAGAAGCTGGTCGAGACTCAGACCGGTCGGCAAATCAAGCGCCTGCGAAGTGACAATGGTGATGAGTATAGGTCAGACCTCTTCGAGAAGTTCTGCAGATCGGAAGGGATACAAAAACACTTCACCACTGCTGGTATGCCACAGCAGATGGGGTAGCAGAGAGGATGAATCAGACTTTGATGGAGAAAGTTCGATGCATGCTGTCAACTGCTGACCTATCGACGGAGTTTTGGGCAGAGGCCCTGGCGTATACGACCTACTTGGTCAATCGGATACAATCAGCTGCATTGGAAGGAAGACCTCCTTTGGAGGTATGGTCAGAAAAGCCAGTTTTCGACTATGGATCACTTCGAGTTTAGGGCTGTCCAAGTTACTATGCCGTGAAGGAAGACAAACTCGATGCTCGAGCCAAGAAAGACATCTTCTTGGGCTTCAGCAGTGGTGTCAAGTGGTACCGACTACGGCGTCTGACACAGAGGAAGGTGATTTTGAGCAGAGACGTACCGTTCGATGAGTCGGCGTTACTGAAGAAGGAGAATGAGCCAAAGGTAGAGGTCGAACAGACACAATTGAAGCAAGTTTTCGACAACGTGTCTGATACTCCACAACGGTCGATCGACGACTCAGATCGACCCACACCAGATGTAGCAGAAGGCGGGCTACATGCCGTCGATGGTGAAGTTAGTGGCTCAAGCTCAGTTGATGGAGATAACTCGTCTCCCAGGGCCATTCAGCCAAAGAATTCTATAGCAGTGTCGATGCCGAGGCGTGAAATAAGGAAACCTGCAATGTACTTGGAGTTGGTCTCATTTGCCTTTCCCGCGGTATGTATCGATGTTCCCAATTCATTCAGTGAGGTGGAGCAATCCGAAGACCCGAAGTGGTGGAGAATTGCGATGGACGAAGAGATGAAATCATTGACGAAGAACAACACATGGGATCTTGTGGAGCTTCCGAAGGGCAAGAAGGCACACCAAGAAGCAATGGGTCGAATCAGGAGATGTTCGCTACAAGGCTTGTAGCGAAGGACTTCGCACAGAGAGAAGGTATCGATTACAATGAGGTCTTCTCTCCTGTGGTAAAGCATTGCTCGATTCGGATCATGTTGGCATTGGTTGCATAGTTCGACCTTGAACTGGTGCAACTGGATGTCAAGCCGGTATTCTTGCATAGAGAGCTCGAAGATGAGATCTATATGGCTCAGCCCGATGGCTATGGGAGTGATGACGGCCGTGCATGTCGACTAAAGAAGTCACTCTACGGGATGAAGCAATCACCACGGCAGTGGTATAAGCGTTTTGAACGCTTTATGACGGATGATCAATGGTATGTTCGCAGTCACTATGATTATTGCGTGTTCTATCAGAAGTTGGATGACGGTTCCTTCATCTATCTTCTGCTTTATGTCGATGCTATGCTCATTGCTTCATCGAATAAAAAGGAAATTCGGAGTTTGAAGTCTAAATTGAGTTCTGTATTTGAGATGAAGGATCTAGGTGAGGCACGGAGGATTCTCGAGAGGGAGATCACAAGAGATCGAAAGAGAGGTAATGTTCATCTTTCACAGTCGCTATCTGAAGTCTATTATACAAAAGTTTGGCTGTGAGAAGATGAAGACTGTAGTTACTCCGCTTGCACCTCACTTCAAGCTTAGTGCCGAGCAGTGACCAAAGAACGAAGAGGAGAAGAAGCGCATGACGAGCGTATCATATGCCAATGCGGTAGGGGCCTTGATGTACACAACTGTATGTACTCGACCGGATCTATCACATGCAGTTAGCATGGTGAGTAGGTGATTCGTAGTAAAAAGTGTATATTTATGCCCCCTAACTACCCCCATTTTGTGCTAAAGATTACGTTTAATCTTGCTCTTTCGAGTATATACTCACTTTATGTTTTATATAAGGGCTTATTTGTATTCTTTGCACAAAACATCATTCTATGGACTAATTTCACATTCTCGTATTTTTCAGGTACTCCTGCGAGTCTTGGGAATTTTCCAGAATTTTCTGGGATTTTTCAGGAGTCCCGAAGGGGACAAAATCAAGTAAATGGAGAAGTGAATCTGGAGTCAGGACAGTCACATGTTCTTACGACAGTCGCCTGTCATCTCGAAGCCCCGCCTGGAGCAAACTAGAGTGCAACACAGGTGTCCGCAGAAGGATTGACAGGTGCATGTATAACTGAGCAGTCGACTGTTTCATCTCCTCCTGAAAGGTGAAAGAAATCCAACTTACTGTCGAATTGACCACAGCTGCAGCAGGCGACTAAAGCACAAAAGACAGGCGCCTGTGCAATTCACAGCAGTCGCCTGCCTGACCAACGATAGGCGACTGACAGTTGTTCGACAGTCGCCTGTCGCGGGCTTTTTTACCAAATCTGGGTTGCGAGAAATGAGTTTTTCTTAACCCATTTTCTCCCTATTCGCTGTGAGCCCTTGGATGTTTCTTTGGAGGGTTAGGATGCAATCCATTAGGGGTTTAAAACCCCGAAACTCTGATGTAATAGGGATCATTTTGGCCAAGTTCGGTTTTACTGTTCTATTTGGGCTAGGAGAGCCCCATCTTCTTCTCCAAGGGCTAGGGCAAGGGTTGGAGGCCATTGGAGCTTGGTGGAGCTTGGTGGAGGAGCAAGAAAGGGAAAGGTTGCATTTTAGAGTTTCTATTTGGTGATCTCTTCCCCTCTCTTGTAACATTTAGCTCTATTGTTTTGTATTTCATTATTTGAATGATTGTTGAATGAGATTGAGACCCATTTGATAATCTTTTGATTAATAACTTGTAATGAAGATTGGTGTGTTCATTTTGAATGATTATCACTTTGTTTTCATTATGAAAGCCTAGAGCCATTTGTGTGTGGATTGGGATTAATTCGGGCTTGTGTGGTTGATTAATAATTATTCATCTCTTGCATTTAATTGGTTTAGCATGCCTTGAAATGGATGCTAATAGTGTTGATTGATGGGTTGTGCCCTAAGTTTTATTGAGTCGTGCACTACTCTTGGTGGAGCCGTAGAACGGTGCTGTACCGTAAGGGTCACACCTATGTGCACGATCCGTGCATTCCATTGACACGGATGCAAGGATCGATTCACGAGCTTAAGTTAGTGATTTCAACCTACTAATCAACACATCAATGAATCGAATCGTGCATTACCCTTGGTGGGGCCGTAGAACGGCGGTGTGCCTTAAGGGCATTACCTATGTGCACAACCTCGCATACCTGGAAATGGATGCGAGGGTTGATTCATTTGGGATGAACCTATTGCTAATCAACCCACGACCCTAATGACATCCCATTCCACACACTCTTCCTTACTTGACTAGCTCCATACTTTGGTCTCCACCCTGCCCACCTTGGGTTTGGCTCGACCGTGTCACCACACACTTCCCACACTACACTTGTTAGTTTAGTTGGTTGTACCAACACATTTAGCATTCCTTAACCAATTGAGATTGTGATTGTGAAACGAATTGTCTATGTGGATTCGACCACGTACTCACGGGTTTATATTGCATTTGACACTCCTCTTGGGAAGCGAGCGTGTGCATCCTACTCGGATTGTGCATGCCCCGCGGTCAATCATTTGGCGCCGTTGCCGGAGACAACGGTTTTCACATTCACATTTTTGGTCGGTTTTAGACACTTTAGGTGTATTACTTCCAGCTTAGTGTTGAGTCTTTTTGGTTGTTTATTTTATACTTTTTGAGTCATTTTTTCTTTCTTTCTTTTATTTTAAAAATCTTTTGTAAATAAAATTTTTTTTCTTATGGATTCATTTTCAAACTTTAGCGATGCTTATGTGGAGGACTCCCAACTCCCATAGTTCTTTTACGATATGGGGTTGGAAAATCCTAGTCATTTATGCAAAAGTTTGAAAAATGGTGTAGAAAAGAGTTTTGGGATTTGTTTGATGAGCTCATTTGTGCAGATTTTATTTATTTTAAAGTGTTCCCACATACTTTGAGAGATGATGCTAAAATTTGGTTTGATGCTTTTCCTCGAGATTCTTTTTCTACATGGCTTTCTTTTCAGACTGATTTCCTTCGAGCTTTCTTTCATATTTATTACAGGAATCAGGTACATACACGTCAGGCATTTGAGCAACACATGACGAGCTTTATCCAGTTTGACGGTGAGACCTACTGTCAGGTTTTAGAGAGGTTCGATGGTTTAGTGCTTGGGTGTCCATGCCATGCTTTCAGCGCAGAGGATCTACTTCGGATTTTCTACACATGGTTGTAGCCGTCGTCGCGAGACTTTAAGCAGATGAGCAGCAGCGGAGATTTCTTTACATACACTACAGAGGATGCATGGTTGTACCTGAGGGACCTTGCAGAGTGGGAGCGGACTGCGCCATCTAAAGAGCCGTCACTTGGATATGCGGATGATGAACAGTCCCCACTTCCACTTCAGGATGCAGAATAGCAGGTCCATTGTCAGTTTGAGGAGCCACCTTTGAGCTCTTTTTCTTGCGACCCCATGGGATACTGAGCAGAGCAGGATGTTGGGTTGCATGAGAGCCAGGTAGAGGACGTTGAGAGATTACATATTGAGGATCCGGAGGAGATGGATGATGGAGTGTGTCACCCATGTTGGAGACACGGTGCAGTTTCGTTGGGTTGGTGGTGATGATGAGATGGAGATGTGTCCAAGCGAGAGTGAAATAGATGACATCGAAGTGCCTAAGTCACATTGCTTGTCTGATCCATTACCACATCTGGAGATGTGCGAGCATCTTGGTTGGACTGCTTAGATGGTTTACTACGGTGGTATTGAGGAGGATGAGTGCACGGGATACAGCCTACGGACCATATTAGAGACCGAGCCCTCCCTTCCTACAGATTCAGTTCAGCAGCCATCACTTCAGACACCTCAGCACATGCATCAGTTCTTCATCCAGGACGATGATATTCAGGATGGACCACAGAGTCCAGAGATGACTGCAGAGGCCATTACCTTCGTTGGCAAGGATGCGGCAAGCGACAGTGACTGCGAGATGATCTACATTGAGCATGCGCTGCCTTCTCCTCCACACTTGTCCCTGCGACCATTTCCCCTCCTCCAGAGGAGTCGCATCAGCCAGGCGATAGCATCGCCATTCAGGGAAGTTCTAATCACACTTTCTCCTTCATTTCTGAAGCTCAAGCTTCATTTTCATATATCTTAGATTCAGATTATCATCATACATATTCATATCCTTATTTTTATTATGACGACCCTTTTTGGATTTCCTTCATTGGAAGTCAAATTTCTTTTCCTTTGATTGACACAGCTTGTCTCCCGCAGGACACAAGAGCATATCCTAGGGAGATGCTAGGAGCTGTGTTGCTAGGATCCAAGGAAGCTAGAGGCGCTTCGTTTCCAAAGCATCTGGCTGAGGAACGAAAGGATATGATAGATCAACTGCCTCCACTATTACATATTCGGGATCCACCTTTTGCTAAGGTGTATTTTTTCCTTTACTTATTGTAAATAAAATAAAATAAAAAGTTAGTTTAGTTTGTTTTACATGTTTTCTTTAGTATGTTTGTTTTCCCTCTAGCATAGTTGAATAATTTCTAGTTTCACTTCAACCATTGAGGACAATGCTCATTTCTAGTTGGGGGAAGTGAATTATGAAGTTGGATGCTAGTTTTGGGTAGTTTTGAAAATTTTGATGTTAACAAAAAAATTCTCATTCGTCGTCGTCATCATTCATTCATTTTTGAGCATATCATTTTGGTGCGTCCATCCTTGCCTCCATCACATTTCTTTTGCTTAATCTATACATGCATAATATCATGCAATTTTTTCAGATTATTACTTTGGTATCAATTTTATAGATGTTTGATTGGCATGTTTTAATTTCTTTTCCATTTTGGAGTCAAATGTTAATATGCCATGTATGAAACTATTTTATATGTTGTGATACTCTCTTTGAAATAATTTGGGAATAGTTTGGTGTAAGTGATTGCATGAATTGGGATGAATGGCATAGTTTTTGATTGGATAGGGTGTGACCAATGTTTCATGTTTTGTTTTCCTCCTAAGGAGTGGGTGGATGAGTTGATAACGTGTGTTTAGAATGAGAAAGAGAGCTTTAATAAGTGAATGTTTCTTCTAATCAAATTGAGTAGCCGGTGCCCCACGAAACATTGGGGAGGACGCCAAAGATGAGATTTAGGGGATCATTCCATCCCTTTGCCTATATAACGTTATCGCGTGTATGCAAAAGTGACGGTGTTTGCATTTCATAGCATGATTGCATGAATGCAAAACATAAACATAAACATACAAAAACAAAAAGAATACAAAAAAAGGGGAGAAAAAAGAAAAGAAAAAGAAAAAAATGAAAGAATAAGCAACATGAGTGATGCAATCTCATCTTCCACAACTTAGAGGAAATTTCTTTTGTTTTGGCCATTTTCTTGATTATTAGAAACTTTGACATTGTGATATATCCCAATATATGTGATACAGTGCTTATTACTTCACTTTTCATTGAATTGGATTGAGGAGAATGTCATTTGTTATTTCATTTCATACATTGTGTATATTGGCTTTGAAATCATTTGAAAATAACATGTGGAGTATGCCATGATGATATTTTGAGTTTGGTGCATGTTTTCACTTTAATCCGAAATTACCGCATATTTTGCTTGAGACTAGCAAAATGCTAGTTGGGGGTGTGATTCATAGTGAAAAGTGTATATTTATACCCCTCAACTACCACCATTTTGTGCAAAAGATTAAGCTTAATCTTGATCTTTTAAGTATATACTCACTTTATGTTTCATATAAGGGCTTATTTGCATTCTTTGCACAAAACATCATTATATGGACTAATTTCTCCTTCTCCTATTTTTCAGGTACTTCTGGGAGTCTTGGAGATTTTCCAGAATTTTCTGGGATTTTTCAGGAGTCCCAAAGAAGACAAAATCAAGTAAATGGAGAAGTGAATCTGGAGCAAGGACAGTCGACTGTCCTTGGGTTTGGCTCGACCGTGTCACCACACACTTTCCACACTACACTTGTTAGTTTAGTTGGTTGTACCAACACCTTTAGCATTCCTTAACCAATTGAGATTGTGATTGTGAAACGAATTATCTGTGTGGATTCGTCCTCGTACTCACGGGTTATATTGCATTTGACACTCCTTCTGTTGGGAGGCGAGCGTGTGCATCCTACTTGGATTGTGCACGCCCCGTGGTCAATCAGTAGGTACATGCATAATCCGGAAAGAGAGCACTGGCGAGCAGTGCAGTGGATCTTGCGTTACATCAATGGCACAATCGACGTTGGACCGACATACAGTCGAAGTGTTCATGGTCCGCACTGTCGGGTATGTCGATTCTGACTTTGCAGGCGACTTGGATGGGAGGCGATAGATGACAAGCTATGTCTTCACCCTGTCTGACGCTCCAATATGTTAGCGGAGTATCCTTCAGTCTACGGTGTCCTTGTCTACTATGGAGGCAGAGTATATGACATTGACTGAAGCGATGAATGAGACGATATGGCTGATGGGTCTGATGGATGATCTGGGAGTCTACCAAGAGAGGTACAATGTCCATTGTGATAGCTAGAGTGCAGTGCACTTGGCTAAGAATCAGGTCTTCCATGCTCGCACGAAGCATATCGACGTTAGATTCCACTTTGTCGGAGACTACGTGGAGAAGACGACGACATCAACTTGCTGAAGATCGGAACAAATGACAACCCGACGGACATGCTGACAAAGGTTGTAACGGGAGTCAAGTTCAAGCATTTTTGGACTTGCTCAATGTGGTTCCTCGAAGAAGTTGACGTCTGCTCCATGAGGGGCATTGAGGTTCGGTGGAGCCATTTGAGACTCGAGAGAGTCAGCCAGTCTCTGGAGGAGACAGTCGTAGCTCTGGCGAAGTATTTGATTCTTCGGAACAAAATAGGGGGGAACACCATTTGATGCTCTACCAAGGTCGGTGAAGGTCATCCGTTGGACGAAAGGCTCGAATCTCGCCACGGTGGATATTTGTGAAGTTGGCTCGATTCGACGCAGGAGAAGCAGTTATATGTCAGATGAGTTATCTTGTACAGAGGTAACTCAACTGAGCCCGGATCCGACCAATCTGACTCTGCACAAGTCAGATACGAGGATACTGGGCATATGGCTTCTACAGTGCAGTTGGTCGTTCGATCGTCAGTTCGAGTCTGAGGGTCGATTGCTCGGCATTGTGTCAATGGGTCGTAACGCAGTTAGAGTCAGTGTTCAGTCGATCAGTAGTTTGAAGGCTCGAATGATGAAGGCTCATACGCGAGACTCGACACTTGGGTCGTTCGAGACAGAAAGAAGGTCGATCAGTGGAAGGGAGCCCATCGGGATGCTGCCACAAGGAAGCGACGATTGGCCCACTAGGTTGCGGCGGTATTAATTGCTTAGAGCGGTGATTGAATTGGATGGCGTAATTATCGGGCTCTGTTTCCGTTAGGAGACCTTAACTAATGATGACATCTACTGTAACCTATGGTTATAAATAGGGGGTTTTAGTTTAGGGTTTCAAGAGGGACACCATTGTATCCTTTGAGAGAGCCGCCATTGTGTGAGAGCCAACTTTGAGAGATTGTATTGTGAGCTTTTGGATAGATATTGTGTGCATCGGTGTTCCCCCTTGGCCGTCCATGGCATAAAAACAATCTTATCTGTGGTCCCTATTGCGTTGCTGATCTTTCGTCCTCGGTCTCCACGATCCTGCGTCTTCCGATGTGCTGTGTTGGTAGAGCTAAGCTCCGCCGCACAACATAGAACACATTCAATGGGTTGGATGTATGAAAAAAATCAAAGAGAAAAAGTTCTCACAGAGTTCTCATAGGCAAAAGTTCTCAAAACAACATTTCTATATATATATGAGAATAGTGGATATCATATGGCATATGAGGCTAGGCTATACCTCATATACCAAGACATAAAAGTTGGAAAGTACATCCCCACATGGGCTTGTACTTGTTGCACCTGCCCTCACATTTGTGTCTTGAGATATGAGGCATAGCCTCATATGCCAAATGATACCCATTATTATGTGTGTGTGTACATTGACGGATTCAGGAATTAAATTCAGGGGGTCACAATTTTTTGCCAGAAATAATTTTTGTATATTTTATTTATTGTAAAATTGGGGCAAAAATGAAAAATTACACTGACTCAAGTATATCTTTAGACAAGATGGTCGTAATGACTTATATATCAAAAATTAATAAACAATACTAATATAAATGATGATGAAAATTGGAGAACCTAACAATTTCCTTAGAACCTAAATATTTCAAAAGAATCTTATTAGATAATTCAACAATATCAAAAGCGCAAGTAATCCAAAATTGACCATATTAAAAATTTATGATGAATCCTTAATACTATTCATGTATTAGATAACAATATTAAAATTTTCAATGGTATCAAAAGCATGGGTAATCCAAAGAACTGATAAATCTCTCCTAATTAATCCAAAAAATGATGAATCTCTCTTAATTAGAACCTAAAAAATTTCTCCATATTAAAGAATCAACAATCAAATTACACTCCTAATTATATAGTTCAAAACCTAACCTTTTTGTCAAACGAGAACCACTCGGGTGTCGACACGACGACTTCAATCAAAACGGAGCCTCTTGATTCATTGTGATGGAGGGTAGTGAAAATTCTGCAAAAATAAACAAATAAAAGCATATGTAATAATAAAAAACTTTTAATAGAACCGGAAATTTTCTCCTAATTAGAGAATCATCAACCAAAATACTGAATTACACTGATTAGATATTTTAAAAACCTAACTTTTCTCCAAACACGATCCTCTCGAGTTTGCTAGATTGCAAACAAATTTTTTTAGAGAGTAGAAAATTTCTGCAACCGAGCATAGAAAAATTAGGGAGGAAGAACGATAGATAATTTCATAAAACCCTAATAAATAATAATTATAATGAATGCACCCATGTTTGTTTTTGCGGCGTTTTTGACCAGACAGTGGATGCCGACCCTATTCGCCCTAAGGGGAAAAGACAAAAAACAATAATCATCAGCCCCCTTGGGAAAAAATGCAAAAGAAAAAAAGACGGGCAAAAGTAAATAAAAGCAGACCATTCTCTGGCCCCGGGGAAAAAGCCAACAAATAAAAATAGATCTATTTGCTTGCCCCTAGGGCAAAAAACCAACAAAAAAATTTTGGTGTGCACCAGGCTTCGAAATTGTGTGGCCTGGGTGGACTGATGTAACCTAACCAATAAGCCAAATATGATGCAATGCTATCTTCGCTACATTACCTTTTAAAAGCTATTCCTTTATGATAAATTATTTCCATAAAAAATTTTCAATGCGCGCGCTGGGGTTTGATCTCGGGTTGCCTTCGTAGGCGCGAACGTCCCTACCGCTGAGCCAAACAATGTACGTTGTAATGTTAGCTATACCATTTATAAATAGTGTTTCTATACTGATAATTTTTTATTTAGGGGTATAAAAGTAATTTCATCCTCAATTTCCAGGGGGGCACGTGCCTCCCTGGCCCCTATATAGATCCGTCCCTGTGTGTGTACATCTTGAACTTCATCTTTCAATTATAGTAAGAATTCTAATAGATACATATATGATTCTTGGACTCCCTTGTTCAACCACCTATTCAATAAGAATGCTAAAAGATACATGCATGCAATTACAATTTGACGAATGCTAAAAGACATTATAAATGCAACTTCTGGAATTGGATTAGACTCTTAGCATGGTTCATTCCCAAGAACCAATTTAGTTTAACCAACACAACTTTTCCTTAAACTAAATTTAATTCCATTCAATATCATGAATTTGAAGAAGAGCTTCGTTGAGTATTGGATTCCTCAATACATATTTTGATGATGAGCAAACATTGTTTAGTGGTCTAATGAATTTCATTAAGTGTGACATGTTGAATTAGACTAAATATAATTTGCTCAAAATTGCTCGCAAAAGGTAATGATTACAAAGCATTTGCTCAAAATTGCTCGCAAAAGGTAATGATTACAAAGCAAGCTTGTCAAGCAATTGTTGATGGTATGACTCCAATGCAACAAGCTGAAGAGGAAAGATTTTATGACAAGAAGGTGAAGAACCACTACAAGAAAATAGACTTTTGGTGACTGACTTTCAATGACAACGTCAAATTCCGTCACTAAAGGTCGGACTTTCAATGTTAGGGCCAAATTATTTCACTAGAAGTCGAACTTTCAATGACATAGACAAATATTATTACTCAAATTCGGATTTTCAATGATGGAGACAAACCCCGTCACTAAATGTCAGACTTTTGCTAACGAAAACCGTCACAAAAAATGAGGCTTTAACCGACGAAAACCGTCACAAAAATAAGACTTTCACTGAAAGAAGCCATTAGAGATTGTCTATTTTAGCTGACGGCTTTCCATCAACGATGTTAATTTTTGTTGCATTGTGCGGGACTGCGAGAGAGCGACCAACTGTAAAAAATGACTTTCATTGATGAAAACCGTCGGAGATTATCCATTTTAGCCTACGGTTTTCCATCAGCAAAGATGTTAATTTTCGCTGCATTTCGTGGAACTGAGAGAGACCATCGACGAAGTTCCGTTTTGGAAGTAAACAATCAAACATATTTAAACAATGAAACGTGCTCACTCCTACTGATGTTGGACTCAATGTTCTAAATATCGGATATCGGTCGCATTTCGGCCTAAGAAATTTGATATCAGATTGCGGATATCGGGAATATATCATGGATATTGACTAAATATTGGAGTGTTACATCAGAGCTTAAAAATGATGACATATGCATGTTGGATCTGGATCTAAGCCTGCAGATGGGTGAATAGGCTATTAAAAATTCTCATGCAATCCACGAGCAATCACACACAGTTATAGCAGATTCAGAGTAAATAAAAAGCAATTACAGATGCACAACAGATTTACCCTGATTCAGTCATCACCACGACCTACTTCCTGCCCCCGAAAACAAATATTATATTAATAGTGTACATGCACAACCGTAATAGCTAGAGAACCAACGTCTCTACACTCAACAGGCTCAATACCGCACTCACCGTGTTCAACACTAGCAATCCTAATATATGCTCTCACTTGACGACACCCGTCAAGTTCCTCTTGTTTAGACCACCACTAGACAAGACCCCAAAATGTCACACAAAAAGCGGTTAAGTTTCCCCTATGGAGATCAAACAATACTACACAAAAATAATAATAATAGTTTAGAAATCTCAGTTAGTTTTGTATTGTCGTCGTCGTCTCCGTCAATCAGCACGGGCCAGCTCTCGTCTGACAAGATGTAGATGTCACGTCTCTCTATCCTCAGCAACCCAAGTTGCAGCCAATGACCCCTATCTCAATGTTGCGGCACTGGGCTATTTCTTCCTCAATGTTGCGCCAATCAGCCTTCTGAAAGTTGCGGCACTTGGCTAGTATATTGCGCACCCCCTTGATGATGACTTGCGGCACTTGCTTGGAGGATGATTTGATGAACTTGCGGGCTCCTTGCTGATGACCCTTCTCCTTGATGTGCTTGCGACAATGGAGAGCTTGAGGAGTAGGCTTGCGGCAAGGATGATAGACCTTCTCCTTGATGTGCTTGCGGCAATGAATTGGAGGGTGAAATTGAGGCTTTGCGCAAGGGAGATCTTAGGCCTTGGTTGCGGCTAGGAGATATGCTCAAGGGGTAGATGATTGAAAGCTTGGATATTCCTTGAGTGTTTCGGCTATTGAGGAGGATGTTAAATCTTCATGTTCTTGCGGCAATTTTAGGGATGCTTGGCTAGTATTGCGGCAATGAAGAAGATGTGGGCAATGAGCTTTTGGCCTTGGCAAGATGATGTTTTAATGAAGCTGGGGCAAGGCAATGTTGCGGCTTGATGATGAGGAACTAGGGATAGGGCCGCAACTCTTTGGCTATAGATTTTAGGTATTGCCCCCCCCCCCCCCCCCCCCCCGTTTCTCTCCTTGAAGATGATGCTTTTATAGGAGAAGGCTAGGGCATGGTGCGGCTAAGAAGGAATCCCATTAGAGATAGGGTTGCACCTTGATTTAGAATTTGAGTGGGATTTGATAGAGATTTGATTAGGAGTTTGAATTGGAACTTGATTAGAATAGCAATGGGGATATGAATCAATCTTAAATTGATTTGAATAAGATCCTCTCCAATTTGACTTGGTCCAATACTTGTAGCTATAATCTCCATCTCTTTGACCAAGTCCTATTTGCTAAGTGTATAGCAAATTCTCCATCTTTTATGTTGCTATATGTATAACAATTCCTCCATCAAATTGACCAAGTCATCTATTTGCAGATTTACATGATCGCCACTCCTGCAAACACTTATCACACACATTAGAACGTTCACACACGTTTGTTATCATCAAACACGAAATCAACGTTCGGTGTATCCAACATATGTTGTATCCAACAATACAAGCA
Source organism: Scilla litardierei (assembly GCA_030789695.1). NCBI lineage: Eukaryota > Viridiplantae > Streptophyta > Magnoliopsida > Asparagales > Asparagaceae > Scilla > Scilla litardierei. The sequence goes on from JAULAV010002288.1 coordinate 28,857, forward strand.
TAAATGTATCTAAGAAGATATAAACTATACTAACTCAAATAAAAGTATGTTTTGGTTATACTTCTCTCGTTAAATATGAATATAGGAGATATTGACTGGAGTGTCATATTAGAGGCTAAAAAATGAAGTCAAATAAAAGCATAGATGTGTAAGAAAATTTAAACTATAGAAACTCAATCGATTTTCGCCGGAATTTTTCGCCGGACGAAGTTGAGCAGAGCATCGTAAGGAGAGGAGCGTCGAGAGAACAGGAGCAGCGTGATTAGAATTCGGGCAAAGCAACGATTATCTCTCAAAATCCCGATGCCTCTCGTCATTTTAAGTGATTGGGTCGGGTGACTCGGGTCGGATCCACTTTTAAGTGGACCGACTCGCCAACTTTATTTTAAAAAACCTGTGAATTGCAACCGATATTTCAAAGAGATATATTGGCCGCAATATCGGTCTATCGTATCGGCTTGGTGATAAGCCGATATTGCGGCCAATATATCGGATATCGGTCCGATATTTAGAACACTGGTTGGACCAAACAATCAAACTCGGTTAGGTTTCAAACCATTAGACTCAGACACCAAATGTATCGACGGTCCTAACCCAGTCCATCTACGAGGCCGTCTGCCGCAACCACGGCCAGACGACCCCCTCCATGTTGTCACCCTTTCCTCCTCAATCTTGGCCAAGCTACTCAGCACAACCATCGCCCTTCTCTCATCAATCCCCGCGAACGATCCACCACCACTGGCCTCTCCTTGTTCAACTCCAGAGAGCAAAGCTTATACAAGGTTGTCAATGAATCCTTTAGCTGTGGTTGTGACAATGTGGAGGGCGGCGGTGACGTGGAGGTGGATGGTTTGGCTGTGGTTGTAACGTGCATCCTCAGAGATGGATTGGGTCAAGACCGCTGCCGCATCTGGCGTCAGAGTCTGATGGTTTCAAACCTGACATTGTTTAGTCCCACTAGATGGGAATTGAGCAAATCTCATTGTTTAAATAAGACTTTTGGGCTCAGCCACACGAGCTTAATAACAAGATTTACTCTACAACCAATCAAGTCTAGAGGATGCAATTGGGCTTGTAATGACTGGTGGCCTGAATACGGATGGGCTTTGTAATGACTCATGACAACCAAGTCCGGTGGATGCGGTCGAGCTTGTAACGACACGTGGCAACCATGTCTGGCAGATGCGGTTGGGCTTGTAATGACTCGTGATCAACGACAGGTGAGTTGCGGCTGGGCTATCACCCGAAGATGCTTGACAGACAAAAACAAATTTTTGCTGACGAAAACCGTTACCAAAAGTGACAAAACCCGTCAGCAATTGTCATTTTACTGATAATTTTCCATTAGTAATGGTCTTACTTTTGCTGACGGAAACTGTTAACAAACTTTTACTTATCACCACATGCTGATGGAACAGCTAACAGATTTTTTTTGTCAGCGATAATTGCGATAATTTTTGCACACAGATTTTTAACATTTGCTGACGGATTTTTCCGTTAGTAAAGGGTTTTTTCTTTTAGTGAACAAAGTCTACAACAAACCAAGTTCATAAAGACAATATATGTAATCATATCTTCTATTCTTTTCATTAGTATTCTGATTAATGCCTTGAAGATGTCACATACTCTCACATGAAACCATATGTAAATAATTAGAATTAATATGTATTTAATTTTTTTTAAAAAAACCTAGGTTTCATAGCCAAACCTGGAGGGAACATAATCTGGAAGGGACAAAATTTTAGAGGGAACAAAATCGAGAGGGAACTAAATTTTAGAGAAACCAAACTTTTATAGTTTGAGGGGAAGTAAATCGGGAGAGAATTAAATTCTGGTGAGAACTAAAACTTTATTTTGAGGGGAACTAAATTTTTGTGAGACTAAATTGTCTGGGTGGAACTAAATTTTAATTTAAAATTTTTGGAGAAAACTAAATCTGGAGGAAACTAAATATTAGGAGAACTAAAATTTTAAATTTTGGGAAGAACTAATTATGGAGGGAAATGAATTACATGAGGAACTAAAATTTCTGAGGAACTAAATTCCCTTGAGGGAACTAAATTTTAGTTTGAATATGTTAAAAAAATTTTGTTTGGGGGGGTAATATTTTGAATGTGTCTACAATTTTTTTGGGATGATTTTGAATGTGATTTAATTTTGGGCTACAATTTTTTTGAAGAGGAAGGAGAGATTTTGAATGGGTTGGAACTTTTTGGGCCAATATTTTGAATGCCACATGACCATAAGTCATGGGTTATGACTAGTACTACTATATATAAAAGATATGGAATAAAAAGGTACATACAGTACTATACTTAGAGCCCCCTCTTCCAAACTCACTTGGGTCAAAAACTAAGAGTTTGGAACATAAAAACTCTAGCGAGGATGGAACAAGGATCTACTTGCTGTAAAGGAGAGGACGTCAATGAAGTTATGGAGATGAGAAAATTAACGTTTGGAATAATAATTTTGATCTTGATAAGGCCCGCAGATAGAGATCGACAATTGGAATCACTATCTTGATTCAGATAAAGCCGACGAGAGCTGACACCAAATTCGAAGATGCAATGGGATTACACATGATAAGATGAAAACGAATCAGTCCTGATCGGAATTTGGTTGAAGAGATTGCAAAGGACCAGTTGTGATCAGTTGCACATGCATATGAATATGTTTTGGCGATGATGAATTGCTCGAAATTGGTCCAACGTTAGGGATGCACTATACTAGCATGGCCATGCTTGAAGTTAGCAAGATAACTATGATGGTTTATGGCTCTGATGCCATATAAAATTAAGACATTGAAAGAAGAAATATACACATTGACCATTATAAATAATCATAAACATATGTCTAAATACAAGCTTGGAGAATTGATACAAAAATCCCCAACAATGAAGAATCAGGTGTACATGTACATGCACCAATACTATCATATAGAAAATATATGGAATAAAGAGATATATACACTATTATAGTTAACAATGTTAATTTTCAAAGCGGGTGCAAGCAATAAAACTCTGGAATGTATGCTTATTCCTGTGGTATGTATGTTAGTACAAGCCCTTCGAGCAACACACCAAACAAAGAATTGTCACTTGTTTACAAACCCTATATCCCATATTCAATAATATAAGATAATGTGGAATAATTTTGAGGGTGAAACACTTACAGTAGGGCACGTCTTCTCTCATATTATTGTCTACTTCAATGATCTTTGATCCAGGCATTAGTTGTATCCCGATGCCATATGTTACAATTGGAGTAATTCCCAATTCAGTGACAGTTCACAAGTCTGATGCAAGGGTGACATGCAAGCAGTAGACAAGGTATAAACTTGTAGTCAGATATCTGCAATATAGGGGTGATACAATCCTCCTGAACGGGCCACGGCTGAACGGGCTAAGTCCATGGGCCGGGGGAAAGATTAGGCCCTGGACCAGAGGCCCCGCGAGCACTCCTGATGACGCCGACCCAAAGTCGACGTGGAGGGAACCACTAACCCTTGTAGGTTGAGGTAACCGCTCCCCCCGAATTGCGCCCACCTTCATTACCATTCAAGAGCCCTATTGTACACACCTTTATGACCCATCAAGGGAGGATCAAAGCAACGGATACTCGGGGCGAGATGGGGGGAGGATAAGGGGGACGTGGGCGGTCCAGCCCCCACAAAAGACCCGAAGATCGAAAGACAAGGGGACCGAATTCGGAATACTCTACACTCCTACGACCTTGTCTTCCACCTCACAATTCTCCTCTACAGCCCGGCCGGAGGATTCATGTATTGGTCTCCCCGTGAACCGTACTCGATCCCACTGGGCATCCTTCAGATCATATCCGACTTAGGCATCGGAGGGGACTTGGTCGGAACCAAGGTCCGACCCCCTCTGACGAGCTCTCTCGTCCGTGCAGGTCAAGGAGACTCCACCCCGCCGAAGCTACCCTTCGGCGCTTTGTCCACCGGAGCCGAACGGCCTCGATCCCGAGCTCGTTCGTCTCTCCACTCGGAGGAGGCCGTTGTTCTACCGAAGCTACCCTTCGGGATACGACGCACGGATCTGTGCATTCCGGACCGAGCGAACGCGCCACTACCTGATCTCGGAGGACGCACGTGTCCCACGCGACCGCGTCGACCTCCGATCCTCAAGATTACCGAACTGTGATGAGAAAACACCCCGAAACATCAGGTGCCGTCTGTGGGAAACGAAATCTTAAACAACCACACCGAAGATGACGCGGCCTCGTACCAGGGGCGCAGGACTACGGCGGCAGCTACTCCAGCACTGGGGCCTGCCAGTGACCGCCTTGGGAAGGCCGCAACCACCCGACGCCCGCCCGAATCGAGGAGCCGAGCGTGCCACGGTAATGGATATAAACCGTGAGGGAGCAGCGGACAACCCTCAGCCTATCTCCTTCTCCGAGGAGGACCTGAGGGGGGTAGAGCTGTCGCACGATGATGCACTGGTCGTCTCGGTCATCATTGACAACGCCTTGGTCTGGCGGTTGCTCGTTGACACGAGAAGCTCATGCGACATCATGTTCATGTTGACCTTAGAGAACATGGGGCTACTGGCTGAAAACCTGGAACCCTGTTCAGGCCCCGTAGTGGGCTTCACATGACATTCCACACCTATCGTGTGAATGATCTGCCTCCCCGTTATGCTTGGGGAGCCACCCCCACTCAACCACTCAAACCATTGAGTTTATGGCACTGAGGATCGGGTCGGCTGTATAATGGGATATTCGGTCGGCCACTCCTCAACGCGGCAGGAGCCGTGGTCTCGACCCTCCATCAATTGGTCAAGTTCAGGACCCCGATGGGGGTCGAGAAAGTTAAAGGTGACCAGGCGAGACCCAAGATCTGTTACCAATTGTCCGGTGATGGGCACGACATGCAGCGGTACGACCCGATGGATCTCCTCGATCGAAGGGGCGGCTCGGGCAATTCGAGACCCGCCCCTGTAGAGGAACCAGAGCTCATTCATGTCACGGACATAGATGGCAGGTTCGTGTCTATCGGATCAGAACTTGGTCCGGCCCTGAGGGACGAGTTGATCGAATGCCAGAAGGCCAACCTGGACATCTTCGCCTGGTCACCTGACGACATGCCAGGCGTGGACCCCCAGGTGATCACCCACCGGTTGCACGTCGACCTCAACTTCAAGCCAATCAGGCAGAAAAAGAGGAACTTGGGCGGCGAAAAGATAACGGCTGCAGCTGAGGAAGTGAAACGTCTCCTCGAAGCAGGCTTCATCAAAGAAGTCAGGTACCCAACTGGCTGACCAATGTTTTAATGGTGAAGAAGTCTAGCGGCAAGTGGCGAATGTGCGTAGATTTTACTGATCTCATTAAGGCGTGCTTTAAGGACAGCTACTGTCTACCTCGCATCGACCATCTCGTGGATAACGCTTCGGGCTACGAGATGCTCGGCTTCATGGACGCCTACTCCAGGTATAACCAAGTTCAAATGGATCCGGAAGACGAGGAGAAGACGTCATTCATCACTGACCGTGGGACATTCTGCTACAAAAAGATGCCCTTCGGTCTGAAGAATGCAGGGGCGACCTACCAACGGATGGTCAACAGGGTCTTTGGCTCTCAGATTGGAAGGAATCTGGCGGTCTATGTGGACGATATGTTGGTCAAATCCAAGGACCCCACCGACCATATCGGCGACCTCCGAGAGACCTTCGAACAATTGCGAAGACACAACATCAGACTTAGCCCCACGAAGTGTACGTTCGGGGTGAGGTCCGGGAAATTCCTGGCCTTCATGATCACCAATCGCGGCATTGAAGACAACCCGAAAAAAATTGAGGCTCTGATTAATATGAAAGAGCCAGCGACGATCCAAGAGCTGCGAAGGCTGAACGTGCGGATGGCTACTTTGGGACGCTTCCTATCCAAATCGGCGGAGAGATCGCTCCCATTCTTCAGGGTCCTAAGGAAGGTCCTCGCCGAGCCGGTTGGAAAGAGGAAAGCCGTAGAATGGGACGAAAGCTGCGCTCGGGCGTTCGTCAAACTGAAGGAGTACCTCCGAAGCCCACCGCTCTTCTCCAAACCCAAGGAGGGGGAATCCCTGAGCCTGTACCTGGCCAACACCAGAGAGGCGGTGAGCTCGGTGCTGATTAGGGAGGACGACGGGGTGCAACGACCGGTGTACTACACCAGCCGGATCCTGAAAGATGCAGAGGGGCGGTACAGCCCGGTAGAGAAGCTAGCTTACACTCGCACACCATCCCGGTCCTGACCGACTCCCAGCTTGAACAAATTCTTAAGAGGTTAGATCGGATGGGAAGGATGCGAAACTGGGGAGTAAAGCTGAGTGAGTTCGACCTCGGATACAAGCCAAGAACGGCCATCAAAAGACAGGCACTAGCATACTTCATTACCGAATATACCATTAACGATGGAGCGCGTCCCGACGTGACGAGCCCAAACACAGTAATGCCTCAATCCCTATCCCGCCTTTTGGCTGATATCGTTCCCAGTGATCAAGCAGAGGACCAGGACACATGGGTAGTCCATGTAGACGGGTCAGCGACGAAGGCGGGAAGCGGGGCCGGCATCGTCATCCGGTCATCCGACAAGAACACGGTCGAGTACGCCCTTCGATTCGAGTTCCCGGCCACCACCAACGTGACGAATACGAAGCCGCCATCAATGGCCTGAAGCTAGCTAGAGTGCTGGGGGCGGAGTCCATATGCCTCCTCAGCGACTCCAGACTCATCATCAGCCAACTACAAGGGGACTACATAGCTCGAGAAGAGGCATGCAGCGCTACCTAACCTCGGCCAAATCCGAGCGATCAAAGTTCAAGCACGTCGAGACGCTCCATCTGCCAAGGGCGGAAAACGCTCGTGCAGATGTCCTATCAAAGCTAGCCGCTTCCTCCATCAAGGAATTGGGTCACGCCATCTATGTCGAGAGCCTCCGGAACCCTAGTACGGAAGAAGATGAGCTGATGGTCATCGATGCTGAACCTTCCTGGATGGAGCCCATCGTTCGATACCTCGCTGACGGCGAGGTCCCGGTGGACCAAGAGGAGCGCCAGACGCTGGAGCGAAATGCACTCCGATGCGTACTCCACGAAGATGCGTTGTACAGAAGGCGTTGGACCAGAACCGACGTCCTTCCCTACCTCAAATGCCTCGGACCACAGGAGGCTGACTACGTCATCCGTGAGGTCTACGAAGGGTCTGCGGGAACCACCATGGGGCCAAGACAATCGCAATGAAGATCCTAAGGCAGGGTTACTATTGGCCGACCTTGGTTAACGACTCGGTCGAGTACGTTCGAAAATGCCCGGTGTGCCAGAGGTTTGCAAAGATCAGCTCGACCCCCCAGCCGAACTTGTGCCGATAATCAGCCCCGTCCCATTCGCCAAGTGGGGGGGTGGATATCCTCTGCCCCTTTGCTTCCGTAAAGGGACAGAGGAAGCACCTGATTGTGGCGATGGACTACTTCACCAAGTGGATCGAGGCCGAACCCTTGGCCACCATCACCTGGAAAAAAGCGAAAAGCTTCGTATGGAAATCCATTATTTCCAGGTTCGGAATCCCTCGATCCATCGTCACGGACAATGGGAAACAATTTGATTGCGCGGGGTTCAGAGAATTCTACGCGAAATGGAAGATCAAGCTCATGTTCGCCTCTGTGGCCACCCCCAGACCAATGGGATGGCGGAGGCTGTCAACAAGTGCATCCTCGAACCTCTTCGTAAAAAAGTAGGGGAAGCGCAGGGAGACTGGCTGAAAGAGCTCCCCGGGATACTCTGGTCATACCGAACAACGTACAAAGAGGCCACGGGGGGAGACACCCTTCACGCTAACGTATGGGGCCGAGGCGGTCGTGCACGTCGAGGTGGGCGAGGAATCACTCTGCCTTCGGCACTTTAACGAAGAAAGGAACTCGGAGGGCCTAGAGATCAACCTGGAGATCATGGACGAGCGGCGTGACCAAGCTCTGGCCTCGATCATCCAACAAAAACGACGAGTGGCTCGCTACTACAACTCTCGGGTCAAAGGAAGTGGCTTCCACCAAGGAGATCTGGTCTTGAGAAAAGCAATCTTCAACCCAGAGGTCGCGCGCAGAGGGAAGCTCGCCGCAAAATGGGAGGGGCCCTACGTGATTATTGAGTTCCTCGGCCCAGCCACGTACCGACTCTCGACTCTAAGGGGAATGCGCTCACTCACACCTGGAACACGGAGCACCTGCGTAAATACTACCAGTGAATAGATGACCCCCGCCTAGATTACTGTACGAAAGAAGGGAAAATATCTTAAATAAAGAAAATCTCTCCTTGAAGCATCTGTACATCTCTCACACCGTAGGTTAAGCCCGACCAAAAGGCTGGGACAACTCCCCCATCAGGCCGATCACTCGATCGACCATAAGCCTGGGGTAGCTCTCCCAGCTGGCCGACCGACCCGTCGATCGTAAGGCTGGAGGCAGCTCCCCCAATAGACTGATCACTCGATCGATTGTAAGACTGTGGGTAGCTCCCCCAGCTGGCCGACCGGTACGCCGACAATAAAGCTGGGGGCATTACCCCAGCAGGCCGACATGCCGATCATAAGGCTGGGGCAACTCCCCCAGCAGGATGACACCATATCGACAGTAAGGCTGGGGACAACTCTCCCAGTAGGCCGATCGTCAGATCGACCATAAGGCTAGGGGAAACTCCCCCAGCGGGCCAATCGTCAGATTGACCTTAAAGATGGCGGCAACTCCCCCAGCGGGCCGATCATCAGATCGACCAGGAGGCCGAGGGCAGACCCTAAAAAACCGGTCAAACTGACTTACTGCAAGCGAGCCCATCGAACCACAACTAGTAAAGCTCCCCCAAACCTGGCTGCTGGCGACTAAAACCCAACCAGGGTTGAGGGAGGGGGCATAGCATCACAAACATCAAAGGTGTTATCAGCAGACGAGCATAAGTGAAACCTTGATATTACAAAAACTTGGCGAAGGCCAAGAACCATTTACAAAAAATATATATAATACACAAAAGAGATTAGGCCCCTGTTTCAGGATGGGCGACCGAGGCAACGGTCGGAGCATCCTCCGGCTGAACGACGTCCTCAGGCTGGTTAAGGTGGGCGATCGAAGCGACTCCTAGATCGTCTTCTGGCCGGTCGACGTCGACCTCCCCTTCGTCCTCGAAGAATGCAATTTCCGAGCATGGGAATTTACGCTCGATCTCGTGCTGGCAGCGGAGAAACCCTTCCTCAGACGCCTTAAACATCCCCGTGGCGACGGAGGTCTCCGTGTACTCATCCACTGCTGTCCGAGCAATCCGAGCAGGCTCCACCTCCTCCAATTCCTTAATCCGAGCCTCGAGGGTGGCGAATTGGAGCTGGAGCTCCGATCTCTCCCTCTCGTTCTCACGAGAGACTTTGTCAAGCTCAACCGTGAGGCCATGCTCCTCTCCTCTACCACCTCCACCCGCTCTTCGAGCTCCTTGACCTTGGTCGACTCCGTGGGGCCCCTAAACTCCCTAATTTCGGCGGCCTTCTCTAGCTCGGTGACCCTCTCCTCGGCCTTGGCCCTCGCAGACAACACCACTGCCCTCTCCACATCCGACTTCTCCAGGTCCGCTGAGAGCTCGACGATCCGGGTCTCCATCGATTTCACACGCGTCTCGGCCTCCTGAGCCGCCTCATTAGCGTCATCCACCGCCGCTGATTTTCCGGCGAGACCCGCCTCCACGTTTGAGAGCGCGATGAACTGACGCCTCATTGAAAGGTCGACCGAGGACAACTGCGCCAAAGAGAAGACAAGTTAGAAACAAGCACAAAGGTCGGCGCACAAATGCTACAAATGGCCTCACCTACTGGCCAACCTGCACCACGAAGGCGGCGAACCTGACGCCCTTCACCCTGTCCAGCACTGACTGGTCCTGGGGCAAGCAGGAGTTTTCAGTCAACCGATCCGCGACCCCACAATCCGAGAAAACGGACTTCTTCAGCCCCACAGGAAAGCGAGGGCTGAGCAACCCGTCCCCCGACCGCAACAGGTCGGCCTCGGCCGACCTAAAAGCACCCAAGGACCTTTTGTAATCCGCTGGGAGCGGGCCAAAGCGGGAAGGAGAGACATTGCCCTGACGTGCCCCCGGTTTGCGAGCCGCAAATGGCCGGGGGACCCGCGTGAGGGTTTAGATATTTGTAACCGCAAGCGCACGGTGTTGTAGTGTGGCTTGGGGGTCGAACATAGGGAGGCTAGAATGTGCTTGTGTCAAGGAGGACCGAAATCACCCCGTGGGCGAGCTAGCCCGGATCGGTTGATGGGTTGTCACGGTAAAGGAATGCAAGGTATGAACAATAAGAAAATAAACCCGGGACTTTGGTTTCCACTCCAACGAGCGACTCTCGCCGATACGGCCTACGGGTAGGATGGCGATCGGAATTAGGGTCTAATGGTGAGACATTGCCTCTGAAAGTGGTACCGGCATCCCATGGGCCCGATATTTCGGTCGGTGCCCAGGATGATACACCGGACTTCCCGGGTTCGATCAGTGGGCACTCCCGTGTCCATTAACACCGATCGATTCCGGGAGCACTAAGCTCGCAACGATAACTCCCAACGTCTCATCCTGCCGCTCCCGCGTGCTAGAATTCGGCGTTTACGCTAAGAGCGTGAGCTATGGCTAGGGAGTCAACCGCCAAGTTTATTTCCCATTGGCCCAACGGTCAAAGGCGGTCTTTTTCCCGCCGATGACAATAAAACACCCCGCGTAACCGTTAGATTCCTAATCCCTATCGATTTCCTAACCCTATGGATGCATCGGGAAGAGCCCCCGAAGGGGTTTCCGCCAAAATCCCAGATTTGGGAACTACTCACAAATATTCATTAAAAAGCGATCTAAACGAAAATGAACCGTTAAAATCATAATCAGACGATAGGAATGCGAAGGTAGTAGGGCAATTAAGATAATACTAAAGTTTAAGAAAGATCCGAAAACTTACAATAGAAAAGTAATTACAGCCGTCACAAATAGGAGAAAACAGTAAAAACTAACAGCTCCCCGTTTCTGGAACCCTAGGGGTCCTATTTATAGGATCTCGTATCACCCGATCGGTTGACTTGTCAACCGATCGGGTGATCCGTTACAAATAATAAACAGAAAACGGCGGAGTTTCACCCGGTCATATGAACCGGTCGGTTGAGTTCTTGGGGTGACCGGTTGAATCTTGGCACCATCGGGTGAAGGGGTCGGTTGGGTGCCCGTGTCTCGGCTCCTCAGCATCAGCTACAGATGAACCGATCGGGTGAAAGTCACCCGATCGGTTGGAATTTGGCTTGAAAAGACAGAGAATCGGCCCCGTTGAACCGGCCTGTGAACCGGTCGGGTGACATCCACTTGAGCTCCAGCCGAGATCGGGTGGTGCACGCGTGCATCACCCGATCGGTTGACTTAGTCCAACCGATCGGGTGAGGGGATAAAATGATGTCATCATCTTCGTTTGACCCCCTGGGTCACGCGTGACTCCTCCCGTTGCTCCGGGGACTTGAGATATCGTCGTTAAACGTCCCCTACGCGGGCAATCTCCTGCAAACATGGAGAAACAAAGAAAAGTGAAAGAAAACGAGAAAACACGAGAAAACGAATAAAAGACGGCGGAAAATACGGAGAAACACTAAAGAAAACGTGCGTGAATATATGAAATATATACGCTCGTCAAAATCCCCCAAGCTGAACTCTTCCTCGTCCTCGAGGAAGACGAGTGAGAGTAGGAGCTCGGAGGGGAAAAATAGAGAGAAAGAGAGAAAAAGAGAAAACAAAAATCCTAGATCGCCCGTCAGAGCCAGTAAAATCAAACACAACACACTAAGCAAGCAAACACAAAAATCACATCACTAAACCAAGGAATACAAGTCCAGACAAGTGTCGTGGGCCCACGTGGTGAAGCGCGTGTGAGTGCGGTCATGTGCTAGCAAATGGTGTCGCTTTCTACAATGTGCTATAAGCTCATATATGCAAATCCAGGAAATGACCCAAATATCGATTCGAATTGAATAAAGCGGTGAATATATAGTTCAAGCATGCATGAGAATAGAGAGAGAATTGAAACATATCATGCGTCAGGGACTCCACAACTAGGGTTAAGGAAATCACCACTACAGCCTAGATAATAGCTAAAAAGTTCCTAAGCCAAGTGTTTTCGAAACCGATGGGGTTGAGATGATGTGGAATAGAACACTTGGTGCAAATTCTCGCCTTCCCTTTATTCTCGGCAAGTAGGAAAAGATATTCACACGGGAATTTTTTCTGGTTTTGGGTATTTGTATATTTTTTTGCTTTTTGGCTATACAAAATTTTTCTTTTCTTTTCTTTTTGGGTTTTTCTTTTCTTTTCTCTTTTTTTTGGATTTTTGGGTTTTTGGCTATACACATGTGTACTCTCCCAAGTGGGAGAACGGTACACGACGAGGGGATTTGCACCAAGTAAAACAAAAAAGAAATCGGAATCTAAACACTTGGGCAAAGGAAACTATTCTCGCTAATTAGAGCATGGGCCAAATGGGTTATCCTAGTCCTTAATTATGGAATCCCGACACATGCGAAATGAAGTATACGATATAAATATAGCATGCATATAGAAGCAGATAGTAGAAGCAAATACCGCATATTCAAATTGAAGCATGATAATCTAGGGGTCATTCCTGGACAGGTATATAAAACACAATCGCAAAGTAGAAGCACACCCAACTCTAGTCACGACACACGACTCACATAAAAGCTAAGTGGACCCACGATGCATGAAATGCAAGAGGACTCGGCTTCCTGAGGTTAGTGAATGTGATTATCGATGCTATGCTAGGTGTGTGAGATTTTGTGGTGATTCATCATAGGGTTCATCTCTAGGAGAAAGAGATAAAAAGAAGAGAAGAGAAAAAAGAAAAAAAATAAAAACACGATGAAAACGACACAAAAACGAAAAAGAAAGACTCAAATGGCGCACACAGTGCGACTCCCCCAAGCTGAAGCTTGCATTGCCCTCAATGCAATATGAGTGAGTACGGGAGGGCAATGAAGATGGGGGGAATACGCACCGACACAAAAAGAAATGAAAACGAGGAAAACACAGAGATGAAACTGAAAATAAAGAAAAATCAAAATCAAACCACACGACACGAAAATAGAAATAAAACCACACGACACGACACTCAAAAGGGGAAAGACAAGCACACACACAAAAATAAGAAAAAATAAAACACGACAACACACCAAAATAGACGTCCCCCAAGCTAGACATGACGGTGCTAGCAAATAAAATGTGATCGTGAAATGCAGAAATATGCAAGGGGGAGTCAGAAACAAACAAAGTGAAATCAAAAATCAGGAGAAGGTGAATCCTCGCCCTCCTCGGAAGAGGGAGTGGCTGGGTGGTCGGGGGAGGCTGGGGGTGTGCGGAGAAGTGGGGAAAGAGGCGGAGGAATAGGTGCAGCGGTGGTGTGAACGATGGGAGGAGTGTCGGTGGAGGTGGGTGGTGGTGGTAAGACGGCGATCAAGGCGGTGGTGAAAGGAATAGAAATGGGGGGAGAAGATGTGATGGTGACGGTAGTGGGTGGTGGTGGGAGAGATTTGGAGCGCACCGGCAATTTCCTCCGACGCACATATGAAGTGATGGAGGAGGAGGGAGGAGGTAGTGTGGGTGGGATGGAAGTGGTCGGGAGGGGGGAAATGGATACCGGGATGGGAATAGATGAGGGAGGAGAAGAATGTGGTGGGGGAGGTGATGGATGTGGGGATGTGTGAGAGGGTGGAGGAGAAGATCGTCGAGGTGGTGAAGGTGGAGATGTGTGGGAGGGTGGAGGGAAAGATCGTCGAGGTGGTGAAGGTGGAGGTGGACCGTGGATGTGAGTGAGAAGGCGAAGAATGGCGGCCACGTTCCTCTCAAGTGCGAAGAAACGTGGGTGCGTGAGAAAGGAGGACGGTGATGGGTCCGAGGAGGCAGAGGACATGTGTTGAATATTGGACTCCCCGGATTTGGTTTTGATGATGAGCAAGCATAAATAATCCATGAACTAACAATTTGTGAGCGCAGTATTGGAGATCGTCGCCAAAATCACGAGAACATTCAAAGCGACATCTCCACACTTCTCAAAGCTCGTATTCATGCCTAAAGCTTCGTTGAAGCTCTTGCGCCGCTTTGGAAGTTATGAAGAATCAATCGAAGCTCTCGAAGACCGTTTATTAAGGTTTTATTTATAGTCTTCTTAGCTTCGATATATAGAATGTTAAGCCTTGAGTATATCTTACGATTCTAACTTCATAACGCTCATATCGTAGCTCTAGGATCTTAGTACAAGTTCATTCTAACTTCCTCGAAGCGTCGCGCTTCGATTCGGACTTGTTTGTGCATGTTAGTTGGTACAAGAAGAAGTACTGACCGACTAGATGGTGATCTAGTCGGTCAGCAACTCTTCTTGGACCGACTAGTTTGATTCCTTAATTTCTTGGACTTTACTGTTTACAGTTAGTCGGTCTACGTTGACTCACCGACCGACTAGTTTGTGAACTAGTCGGTCAGTGATGCTTCTTTGACCGACTAGTTGTGACTTACTGTTCATACTAAATTTCTCCTAAGCTACTGTTTATCGTTAGTCGGTCTAAGAACGTTTGGTGACCGACTAGTTGATAATCTAGTCGGTCAACTTTTGTTCTTGGACCGACTAAGTCAAATTGTATTCAGACTATTTCATTTTGTCTCTTAGTCGGTCTACGTTCATTGACTGACCGACTAGTTGTGAAACTAGTCGGTCAGAAAGTCTTCTTGGACCGACTAGATTTCTAGGTCTGAAATTCTATCTCTTCTCAGTTCCTCACTTAGTCGGTCCATGCTGTTTGACTGACCGACTAGTTGATGAACTAGTCGGTCAGTAATTGTTCTTTGACCGACTAATTCTCCCAGATTTCTATCCGTTGGAGAATGACCTAACTTGTTTTTATGGGACCCTATAAATACGAACCTAGGTCATTTCTATCTAGGGAAGAGCTTCCATTCAGAGATCCATTGAGAAAGAAAGAGATAGCTATTCTCACTCATTTCTAAAGCTCTCTTCCTCACAAGAAACTCATTCTCTCACTATTCTAGATCTAGAATCCATTTTGAGAGAAGCTTGTTCTTGGTGAGCTCTTCAAGCTATAGCTTGATCCAAGTCTCCAAATCTCTCCTAGGCACCTATTGCTGGTCATTTCCTTGGTGCTAGGACTTGGTGACTTCATCTTCCTCAAATCCTCCATTTCACCTATTGGGTAAGAAAAACTCAAGGTATAGGATTTTGTGATAAGTTTGCTTATTTCAATATAAACTCTTTTATATTGCTTGTTGATTCTCTCGGTTGTGAGGGAAGGTTGTGATCCCGGGTTGTGGGATTCACTATTGCCATAGTTGTATGATTTGATCTTGTGAAGGTTTTTCACAAGATATTCATAGTGGAAATCTTGGGTTAGGGTTTCTAACCTAAGTATCCGGAGGGGATCCGGGTGGTTGGGACGTAGGATCACCGGGTACAAGTCGGGGAGACTTGGGTGGATCCGAACCCATTAACATCTTTTGTTAGCATTGTTAATTTTGTTGTTGTCATTCAATTTAAGCTTCCGCAAATTGATTTGGTAGTTGTTTGCAATTTAATTTGGAATTATACTCCTTGTTATTTTAAAGTACTATTCACCCCCCTCTAGTACTTGTGCAGTAGCTTGTAGGACATTACATTTGGTATCAGAGCCAGATACTTAGCTATGTCTGCCAACGACAACACGACCGTGCGTCCACCTTCCAACTATGACACCTTCAGGAACCGTGAAGGAGCATCTTCGGTGATGGAAGGACATTCCTCTACGAGGCCTCCATTCTTCAACGGTACCAACTACGGGTACTGGAAATGCCGGATGGAAACCTTCCTCCGGAGTGCATCCTTATGGAGGACTACAATGAAGGAATACATAGAGCCCGAAGAAGAAGACTTTGAGAAATGGACTACCGCGGAGGTCGCCGCGGAGGTAAGCAATGCCAAGGCAATGAACGCCTTGCAATGCGCGTTGGAGCCCGAGGACTTCAATAAGATATGCACATGTAAGAGTGCATATCAAATTTGGAACTCCCTCCTCATTCTTCATGAAGGGACGAGTAGGGTAAGAGACTCTAAACTCGTAGTCGTAAACAAAGATTACGAAATGTTTCATATGCAACAGGGCAAGAAGATGAAAGAATATTACGCTCGCTTCGTTGACATAATAAACGAGTTAGAGGCCCTCGGCAAGTCCTACACTCAAAAGGAGAAGTGCTCAAAGATTATCGAAGGACTTCCTTCTTCTTGGGAGAAACGTACCTTCGCCATCGAGGAAGGTAATGACATGAATAAATATACCGTAGTTCAATTGATGGGTACTTTGATGTCATACGAGGTACGCAAAGATAGCAAGGTGAAGTTACAAGAAAAGATGAAGTCCTATTTGAACCAAGACGCGCCTAAGAAAAAGACGATTGCACTCAAGGCGGCTTCATCCACCTCTACCGATGATGAGGACTCGGAAGAAGAAATGGACATGGAATCCATTGCACTCATGGCAAAGAAGTTCAATCGCTTCTTCCGAAAGGGTAACTTCAAACAAAAATCTAAATTTACTTCTACTAACGCCTCTCCACCTTTGTGCTTTAAATGCAATAAGCCAGGACACATCAACGCGGATTGTCCTCAAAACAAGCAAAAGGAGAAGTGGAAGGCGCCAAAGTTCGACAAGTCAAAGAAGTACAAAAAGGGGTACAAAAAGGGACTTGTCGGAGCAACATTCACCGACTCCGAGGATTCCTCAAGCGGAGAGTCGGACGATGAGAAAGTGGAGCAAGCGCACATGTGCTTCATGGCAAGAGAGGAGCATGATCAAGGATCTTCCTCTTCCAATGATAGTGATGACGAAGGCAACGATGAGGTAACTATGGATGATCTTAGGAATGCTAACTCTCAATTATGGTCAAAATACACTAAATTAGTAAATAGATATACTAAAGTAAAAGATGACCTAGCTAGCATTCAAACCTCGCCTAAGACTATCATCACCAACAACGACACCGTCGTTGAAGAGTTAAGAAATGAGATTGTTAATCTCAAATCTAAACTTGAACATGTTAGCATTGATGATCCGGAAGAACATAGGATAGCGGATTTAACTTCTCAAAACTCGACTTTGAGTATTGAGAACGAGAATCTCAAATCTCGTGTTTATGTGCTCACATCGCAAGTATCCACTTTGGATATTTCTATGCGTTCTCTCAAAGAGAAATATGAGAACACATTAGGCCGAATCAATAGATTCAATAAGGGTAAGGACCATTTGGATAAAATCCTAAGTGACTTACTTCCGGCCAATCACCACATTGGTTTGGGGTATACGATGGGATGTCCATCCAAAGCGGCCACTACTTTTGTTAGGCCAACTTCCGGTGACTCTACGAGTGGTAGCAAACACTCTATTGGTAGTTCATCTACCAATGGTGCTTCCACCTCGTCCACACCCTCTTTTGGAAAGAAACCCACTTTGGGTGGACCTCCAAAGAAGGGGCATGCTTATATGTACACAAATACCATGCCACGTAGGAACACTCGTCCTACTCCACCGTCTCACACATATGATGATTTCTATGCTACACATTCACGGGCACGTGCACACCATGTGAGACACCCTCACGCACGTGTTCCCACACATGCATATGTTCACCCACCTCATCATATGAATAATTCTCGTCGTGCACCATTCCATCATGTTCCTTATGCCTATCCACAACATGCATCACGTAGAAATCAACGTCGCATGCATGCACCCAATAGGATGATGGCTCCCAAAATTTTCACTATTTGGAGCCCAAAGGACACAAGCATGGATGAAAAACAAGTGTATATGAATGCTTATTTTTCGGATGTTGTGCATAGTAGAAATTATGTGGGGAAGTCAAAGTCCAATTGGACTTGGCTTCCAAAGGTCTAACTTGTGAGGACCCAATGACCTTGGGTACCATGATATGAATGTTTCTATCTTTAGGTACTCAAGGAAAAGAAAAAGAAAAGGAGCAACAAATTTAAATTTAGCTCCAAAGGGAATTGGACTCGATAGCGGGTGTTCAAAACACATGACGGGTGACGCTCAATTGCTCTCCGGAATAGTTCCCATTGCAAATGGAAACCGCGTCGTATTTGGAGGCAATGAGAGCGAACCATCGTCGGTGTTGGTAAAGTGGGTAACCCGTCTAAACCCTTAATTAGTGATGTCTATCTAGTTAATGGTTTAAATCATAATCTTATTTCAATAAGCCAACTTTGTGACAAAGGTTACAAAGTTAGCTTTGCGAAAGGATTGTGTCATATTTCAAATGATAATAATAAATTATTATTTTCCGGCACACGCCATAAAGATATTTATATTTTGGATCTTCCTAAGTCATATGAACAATGTCTCGTTGCCAACACAAGTGAACAACACTTATGGCATCGACGCTTTGGACATGTGAACTTTGGAACACTTTATAAGCTTTCGAAATTAAATTCCATTAAAGGTTTTCCGAAGCTCGTTTTTGAAAAGAAAAGTTTTTATGATTCTTGTCAACGTGGCAAGCTTCCTAAATCTTCATTTAAACCTAAGAAAAGCATTTCTACGAAACGGCCACTAGAGCTATTACATCTAGATTTATTTGGGCCAACTAGAGTTGCTTCCTTAGGAAATGCAAGATATGGACTAGTCATCGTTGATGATTATTCAAGATTTACATGTGTATTTTTCTTATGTAATAAAAATGAAGCTTTTGAAAACTTCACAATATTTGTGAAGAAAGTACAAAATCTCATCGGAACCACCATTGTCACTATTCGTAGTGATCATGGGGGTGAATTTGAGAATGAGTCTTTCTCAAATTTTTGTGATGATCTTGGAATTACTCACACATTTTCTTTCCCTCGTGCACCTCCTCAAAATGGTGTTGTTGAGAGGAAGAATAGAACGCTTGTGGAGTGTGCTCGCACTATGCTCGAAGATAGTCAACTTGGTTATCAATTTTGGGCGGAAGCGGTACACACCGCTTGTTATGTGTTTAATAGAATACTTTTGAGGCCCGGCACCAAACAAACTTGCTATGAATTGTTGTTTGGTAGATTGCCTCAAGTTAAACATTTTCGTGTTTTCGGCGCAAAATGTTTTATTAAAAACACATATGATAATTTGGACAAGTTTGATCCGAGATCGGATGAGGGGATATTTGTTGGGTATTCCTCACGTAGCAAAGCCTACCGGATATACAACAAAAAATCCTCTATGATCGAGGAATCACTTCATGTCTCTTTTAATGAGAATTTTACTACTTCTAGAATTTCAAATGATAATGATTCTATGGATGTTTTATGTGATTCGTTTGAAAATTCTAAGTCTATTGATTCAATTGATTCTATTGATACTAACCCGACTAATGAAGTTGTTGAGAATGTGCCTAGTGATCAAGGTATTCCCAAGCGGCTTCATACCGTTCGCGACCATCCCCATGAGCAAGTCATTGGCAATTTCAATGATAGTGTCAAAACGAGATCGCAAGTCCACCACTTCGCCAATTGTGCCTTTGCCTCATCGATAGAGCCAAAGAATATAGTTGAAGCGTGCGAAGATAGTGCTTGGATCCTTGCCATGGAGGAGGAACTCATTCAATTCGAGAGGAATGAGGTATATGAGCTTGTTCCTTTGCCATCGAAGAACCACACCGTCATAGGGACAAAGTGGATCTTCAAGAACAAAACCGACGAAAATCAAGTCGTCGTCCGGAACAAAGCTCGGTTAGTTGCTCAAGGCTATCGCCAAGAGGAAGGTATCGATTTCGAAGAATCCTTCGCTCCGGTAGCTAGATTAGAATCAATTAGACTTTTATTGTCTTATGCATGCCATAAAAATTTTAAGTTATTTCAAATGGATGTTAAAAGTGCATTTTTAAACGGAGATGTTGTTGAGGAAGTTTACGTTTCTCAACCTCCGGGCTTCATAAATGAAAAATTTCCAAATCACGTTTTTAAACTAAAGAAAGCTCTTTATGGTTTGAGACAAGCTCCTCGAGCTTGGTATGATCGCCTAAAGAATTTTCTTTTGGATTTGAATTTTAAAATGGGCGAAGCCGATTCTACACTTTTTGTTAAGCATGCGAATAATGATATTTTATTAGTTCAAATTTATGTTGATGATATCATTTTCGGTGCTACTAACTTCACTCTTTGCGAAGAGTTTTCTAATGTTATGAAGGAACAATTTGAGATGAGCCACATGGGCGAACTCAAATATTTCTTAGGTCTCCAAATTCGCCAATTGAAAGATGCAATCTTCATCCACCAAACGAAGTATACGGTGGAGTTGCTTAAGCGATTTGGAATGGAGAGTGCTTCCGGGAAAAAGACTCCAATGAGCACGACTACGCATCTTGACAAGGATACGGGCGGTAAGGATGTAGACATTCGTCTATATCGAGGTATGATAGGTAGTTTACTTTATCTTACCGCAAGTAGGCCCGGTATTATGTTTGCCGTATGCATATGTGCTCATTATCAGTCTCAACCTAAGGAGTCTCACTTAGTAGCGGTAAAACGTATTTTCCGTTATCTAAGTTATACACTTGATTTTGGATTACTTTATCCAAAATCTAGCACGTATGAGTTAGTCTCATATAGTGATGCCGATTATGCGGGATGCAAATCCGACAGGAAAAGTACTAGTGGCACTTGCCATTTTCTAGGAAATTCTCTTGTCTCTTGGTTTTCCAAGAAGCAAAATTCCGTATCACTTTCAACCACCGAGGCGGAATATATTGCCGTCGGTGCCGCTTGTGCCCAGGTTCTTTGGATGAGACACACTTTGAAGGATTTTGGTATTCACTGTGATACTAGCCCTATCATGGTGGATAACCAAAGTGCTATCTGTCTTTCAAAGAATCCGGTGCACCATTCCTGATCAAAACACATAGATGTCCGACACCACTTTTTAGATGATCATGTTGATAAAAAGGACATCATTTTAGTGTACGTTGAAACCCAAAAGCAAATCGCCGATATTTTCACGAAACCCCTAAAGGAGGACTCCTTTGTGCGGTTGCGTCGAGAATTGGGGATTATGGGTGAATCCGAGATATATGATTCATATTTCATTCAATTATCTTGCATGCTATTCGATTTCGCGATATTTCGTTCATGCTAGATTTATTGAATTTTTGGGAATTTTTGGGAATTTTATGTGATATGTATGAATTTTTGCTCGAATTCTACTTTGAATATCGTATTTAAGATTTCGACGTTTTATGGGGTAATTTAGATGACTAATGAGAGTGTTAAGATGTTTCATCCAAGTGGTTTGTGAAGAGAAATCAATTATCAATCTTTGGACTCTTCTAGTCGGTTTCAGTTCATTAGTCAACCGACTAGATGCTCATCTAGTCGGTCAGCTAGTGAACTCAGACCGACTAGATCAAGCATTTATCTAACTCTTATCTTTTTCTTTCTTTAGTCGGTCACAGTATACCTACCGACCGACTAGATTGAAAACTAGTCGGTCAGTGAATATACTGCGACCGACTAAATCTAGCCCTAAAAATCCCGGTTTGCCTCTGTTTCGACTTAGTCGGTTCAAGCTCATTGACCGACCGACTAGATCGTAATCTAGTCGGTCAGTGCTTGAACTGTGACCGACTAAGTGTGTTAGGGCAAACTTGTCTTTTTGCTGTCCCGACCGACTTAAGTCATTTTCGTCCGACTAAAACTTGTTTTAGTCGGTCTTCATCTCAGCTCCAGCCCGCAAAAACCCAAAACCCCTCCGAGCCCCTTCGACTTCCGACGCTACTCCCTTCGATTCCGGCCATCTTCCCGTCCATCCGCCGCCGCCGATCGGTCTCCTAGGTATATTTCCTCCTCCTCCTTGGTCGATCTCCTATTCTAGGGTTCGATCCTTGGTCGATCTATTCTAGGGTTCTAGTTTGTGTAGTTCTTGTGTTAGGGCTTGTGCATCTAGGGTTTGTGTATTTCGTTTTTTCAGCTCTAGGGTTTGTGTAGCTTCGTTTGCCTGTACTCGTCGTGCCACGATCATGGCAAAGACGAGGATCCCTATCGCTTCGTCTGGGGCTTCTCCTATGTCTATAGAGCCTTCCAACCCTAGGAATTCATCTAAGCCCAAGCGTTGTGCTAAATCTACCCAAGCTTCTCCGTCTTCGCCTCCTCTGAAGAAGCAGAGGACGGCGACGGTCAAACCCCGAAAATCTAAGACTAAAAAGCCCATACTCCACTCTCCCTCGACTCCTCCTGATTCCGATACTGAGTTTATCCCTGAGGATGAGCCTAGCCATAGGGAACCTACTCCTCCACTTCGTCCTAGGACTCGCCAGCCAAAGGGAAAGGGCCCAATGCCAGCGGGTGGTGTTGACATATCATTGTGTCGCGACGACCCTATGTGTCTCGCGGCCTACAACCGTATTGAACACTGCCCGATGCTATTGGAGCACTATGTTCAGTTTTCAGATTTCCTTGGCTTAGCTGATCTCCTCTCCTATAGTGGCCTCCTTGATTATCTTCGATACGATCTTAAGGCCAACCCTAAACCATATCCTCGCCTGGTAAAATTGTTCTATGCCAATCGTGTCCGAGGCCTGTACGATGAGAGTCACTCCATCGAGACTACTGTCTTGGGAACTCCTATAGTTCTCACGGCAGAAATCTTGGGGGAGATTCTTGGTTGTTCATCGTCCGGTCTCCTTCCTTCTGACATTTCCGTCGATGATATATCTTCCTTGGATCAGTCCGTTCTTGCTGATATTTTCCATGTGATCCCTCCTGCCCTCATTGGAGTTCCTTCGAAGTCGTTCAAGCCTAATGCATGGGTGTTGAATCTTATTCTGAAGTCGTGCTTGCTTCCCAAGTACGGCTCATCTTCACTTCCATCCCAGTCATTTTTGAAGCTTATCTACGCTCTTTTCTTGGGTTGCGAGATTAATTGGGCTCGCGTTATACTCGATAAGATGGACTCTTTCGAGTGTATACGCAAGACCAATAAATCTGCGCATATTCCATATCCGTGTCTGTTGACCCTTGTCTTTCGTCATTTCCGAGTCCCTCTCCCTCCTGACGATGAGCGTCCCTTGGGTCCCCCTCTGAACGCGACGGCCGTTAAGAAATCTCTAGCGGCGCTTCGTCACGTGCAGAGGTCGACCACATCTGCTTCCCAGGCTACTCCCTCAGCTGCTGCAACCTCCACTCCTCCTGCTACATTAGATGATGTCGTACACCTTCTTCGTCGGCACGAGTCGCGTTTGGCTCGTACCAAGGAGGTCGTCTGCTGTATGGCTCAGATGATGGGGATTGATCTTCCTCCTTCAGTTTCTGAGGCCGAGGAGATGGACGATGAGGAGATTGACGAGCTTGTCACTTCCTTAGCCCGTGGCGATGAGGCCACTGCTGCTGCTGCTGCTACCACTTCTGCTCCTGGAGTTGGCACCACTTCCGGTGCTCCAGAGCCTTCTGCTTCAGTAGTTCAGACTTCCGAGCCTGCTGCTATTGTCGAGCCTGCTGCTGTTGAGACCCCTGCTGTTGAGACCCCTGCTGTTGAGCCCGTCATTTCCACACCTGCCTCGACGATCCCGTCTGTTGAGACACCTCTCCTCCCCGCAGAGCCTGAGTCCACTCCGTCGACTGGACCCACGGAGACTGCAGATCCAGCCACTTCCTCGTGATCGTCTGTTCCGAGGACTCTCCACTACTCTTTGGATGATATATCTTATTGAGAGTATTTTGGGTTAGGATGGAGATTGAGGGTTGTTTTGATGTATTTTTGAGTTTTCTGGATGTCGGTGTTGGGTATTTTGATGTAGTTTGGATGATGTTGATGTTGGTGTTATATTTTGATGTGGATGGTGATGTTGTACTTTTTGATGTTTATATAGATGATGTGTCGTACTTGATATGATGTACTTCTTGTATTCGATATCTTTTTGGATGTACTCACGATGTTTCTATCTATATATACATCGATGTTCATGTTGTGATATTTACTTCGTCGTGCACATTAATTCTCAATCAATGTCTATGCTATGTAAAATCGTCGCTCGACGATTGAAAAACTTGGTTAAATAGATTGAAATTCTATAATTGTATAGAATTGTTTTCCATGCACAATTTTAACCAAGAATATTGAATATTGAAGAGTATGTTTCTTTATTCAAGAAATGAACAATTATTTGGTATTTTTGATGATTTTGATTATCGCTTTTTGATAATGGACAATTTGGCACACCTTGATTTGATTTCATCATTTTTCCCTTGGTGTCAATTAGGTCCATCGTCATTGTCTACGACTCCCGATGTTGGATTTTCCATTTCCTAGTTGTTGTCGTTGTATGCCCCCCATTTTTGGGATAATGCCAAAGGGGGAGAGATAATGATAATAAATAGCGCAAATGAAAATTTAACTCAATTTCCAAGAATCTAGTTTGATATGTTAGATTCAGGGGGAGTTAAGATATATATAAGGATTTTCAAAATCCGATATTTCGAAAATCGATTCTCTTTATTTATCTTACTCGTCTGATTGATGCAATTCATATATATTCATTTTGGAATTAACGTGTCATCAATGCAGGTGGAGTACGTATTTTACATTTGAATTATTATTTTTGATTATTATTTATGTTGGTTTGTCATCACCAAAAAGGGGGAGAATGTTGAATATTGGACTCCCCGGATTTGGTTTTGATGATGAGCAAGCATAAATAATCCATGAACTAACAATTTGTGAGCGCAGTATTGGAGATCGTCGCCGAAATCACGAGAACATTCAAAGCGACATCTCCACACTTCTCAAAGCTCGTATTCATGCCTAAAGCTTCGTTGAAGCTCTTGCGCCGCTTTGGAAGTTATGAAGAATCAATCGAAGCTCTCGAAGACCGTTTATTAAGGTTTTATTTATAGTCTTCTTAGCTTCGATATATAGAATGTTAAGCCATGAGTATATCTTACGATTCTAACTTCATAACGCTCATATCGTAGCTCTAGGATCTTAGTACAAGTTCATTCTAACTTCCTCGAAGCGTCGCGCTTCGATTCGGACTTGTTTGTGCATGTTAGTTGGTACAAGAAGAAGTACTGACCGACTAGATGGTGATCTAGTCGGTCAGCAACTCTTCTTGGACCGACTAGTTTGATTCCTTAATTTCTTGGACTTTACTGTTTACAGTTAGTCGGTCTACGTTGACTCACCGACCGACTAGTTTGTGAACTAGTCGGTCAGTGATGCTTCTTTGACCGACTAGTTGTGACTTACTGTTCATACTAAATTTCTCCTAAGCTACTGTTTATCGTTAGTCGGTCTAAGAACGTTTGGTGACCGACTAGTTGACAATCTAGTCGGTCAACTTATGTTCTTGGACCGACTAAGTCAAATTGTATTCAGACTATTTCATTTTGTCTCTTAGTCGGTCTACGTTCATTGACTGACCGACTAGTTGTGAAACTAGTCGGTCAGAAAGTCTTCTTGGACCGACTAGATTTCTAGGTCTGAAATTCTATCTCTTCTCAGTTCCTCACTTAGTCGGTCCATGCTATTTGACTGACCGACTAGTTGATGAACTAGTCGGTCAGTAATTGTTCTTTGACTGACTAATTCTCCCAGATTTCTATCCGTTGGAGAATGACCTAACTTGTTTTTATGGGACCCTATAAATATGAACCTAGGTCATTTCTATCTAGGGAAGAGCTTCCATTCAGAGATCCATTGAGAAAGAAAGAGATAGCTATTCTCACTCATTTCTAAAGCTCTCTTCCTCACAAGAAACTCATTCTCTCACTATTCTAGATCTAGAATCCATTTTGAGAGAAGCTTGTTCTTGGTGAGCTCTTCAAGCTATAGCTTGATCCAAGTCTCCAAATCTCTCCTAGGCACCTATTGCTGGTCATTTCCTTGGTGCTAGGACTTGGTGACTTCATCTTCCTCAAATCCTCCATTTCACCTATTGGATAAGAAAAACTCAAGGTATAGGATTTTGTGATAAGTTTGCTTATTTCAATATAAACTCTTTTATATTGCTTGTTGATTCTCTCGGTTGTGAGAGAAGGTTGTGATCCCGGGTTGTGGGATTCACTATTGCCATAGTTGTATGATTTGATCTTGTGAAGGTTTTTCACAAGATATTCATAGTGGAAATCTTGGGTTAGGGTTTCTAACCTAAGTATCCGGAGGGGATCCGGGTGGTTGGGACGTAGGATCACCGGGTACAAGTCGGGGAGACTTGGGTGGATCCGAACCCATTAACATCTTTTGTTAGCATTGTTAATTTTGTTGTTGTCATTCAATTTAAGCTTCCGCAAATTGATTTGGTAGTTGTTTGCAATTTAATTTGGAATTATACTCCTTGTTATTTTAAAGTACTATTCACCCCCCCTCTAGTACTTGTGCAGTAGCTTGTAGGGCATTACAACATGGCGAGATCACGGAGGGCGGCGACCTCCCTTTCAAGACCAAGACGGGCAGAGACCTGGCGACGACCAAAGGATGTGGACTGACGTGAGGCAGAAGTGGTGCCGCCAGGTAAGGTGGAAGTGGTGCCGGCGGCGGTGGTCATGCCGACACAGGAGACAAGGCCAGAAATGGCCGCTAAGAGGTGCTCAGAAGTGATGGGGCCAGGAACAGAAACAGGGCGACTCGGGCCAGCCCCCATATCTCCCCGAGACGCAGGAATATCCTGCTCGCCTAAGTGGGTGGCAGGGGAAGGAGGTCTACGTGCGTCAGGGGGAAGGAAAGGAAGTTGCAACCCCTCAAAGAACTCAGGGTCGGGCGGAAAAGTCCAATCCGCCACGATAGCCACAGTCATGCGAACGGGGTTGGGGAGAATAGTGTAGGGGCGAGGGGGGTGGCCGTAATTGAATTCGAAACGACCGTCGGGCGGGGCTTAATCATGTGAATGTGCCGCAGGACGTCAAGATCTAGACGTGAGGGTCCTGCGGCGGTGGGAAGACCACGGGGGATATGGATATTTAACGGGGGGTAAGAAACAATGATGGTGATAATGCCCCCACAGCAGATTTTACCCTTCCCGGCCCTGCTAATCTCGAGAAGCTTGTAAACAAGCCAATCGCCAGCATGGACAGGAACAACCGGGGCCCTAAAACTAACTCCATCATCATCACGAACAAAGGGGAAAGTCATGGCCCAGAGAATAAAAAGATCGGGGATAGTCACGGTGCCTGACTCATCCCGCGGGGAAAAATGCATATGATATGATCCTATGGGCCAGACGAAATATGGGATGGATGATGGAGGAGGCCGTGGCCTTCCCCCGGGGATAGCGGCGGATTATGGTGAGGCGGAACCAGAAATTATCGACGTCAAATTCCGGGGGATATCCGTAGTGATGGATAGCGTCATTCCCTAGAATAGGGAAACCAAATATATCGCAGATGGTGTCTAGGTTTGTGCGAATTGTTTGGTTACGCACCCGAAAAGTGACGGTCGACCCCGACTCACAAACGAGGGAGGAGAGGAATTCTAGGGTGAGTGACGGGTAAGATACCGCAGAGGCATTAAGGAAGCCAACCAACCTAGATTAGCAAAAAGAGTCTCGACCTCGGTGAATACACCGAGGTCGACGGTGATTGGGAGTGGGCAAACTTGGTTGATAAATGCCCCCGAGTGTCAAGTCTGTGGTAGAAGTCTTTCTGCTCCTGGTTCCTAAATATGTATCCATGCGGGCCCAACATGGGGTCCACAGGGGAAATGATAGGCGGGGGAGGGGCAAGTGTCAGCTCACGTGTGCGGTGAGGAGGACGTGTTTGTTTCTGTCTCTTATGAGACGGTTCCTCCTCACGCAAGACACCCTTTCCTTTATCACTCTCTCGGGCCATGTGTGAGTGTGTGTGTGAATGAGTGCAAAAAGCAATGAATGCACACTAACACAAGCAAACTGAGCAAGCAAAATATATAGGGAAATACGAGTGTAGGAGCGAGTGTACCCAATCAAAATGGCGAAGCTTACTCGTAGATTACCCCACGCCGTGCAATGAGAGTAGCGTGGAGCCGCGGCGACCTCTTTCAGCAAGAATTTTTCGAAATAGGCGTTGTTTGGGGGAGAATTAGGTCAGAAATTCGAAATGAAAGGGAGAGAGAGTGAAAATGATGGAGAGATTGGTGGAGGAGGTGGAGAGAGGGAGTATTGGAGGACGCAGGGAGGAGAAATCGGGCCGTTGGGGAGGAGAAGCAGGCGAAACGACGGCGGTTCGAGCGATCGGGCGAGGTGGAATGCGAACGGGTGAGGGTGGGGTATTTATAGGGGTTTAAGTCGAACCGATCGGGTGTCTTGTCACCCGATCGGTTGACTGTTAGGTCGAAAATTCTTGCCGAAGAAGTGCTACAGGCGAACCGGTCGGTTGACTTGTCAACCGATCGGTTGGGCGCTCCACTCATTTTCCCGAGAACTGGGGGTTCTCACCCGGTCTCTTCAACCGATCGCGCTCTAACTCAACCGATCGGTTGATATTTCCCAAAAATTTCCCGAGAATTCTCCCCAGATCACCCGGTCTGTCACACGGTCTCTCCATTCTTCACCCGATCGGTTCATTTGGGGACAGATGCGGCTTGTATCTCATACATCCCAACCGATCGGTTGATTTATCAACCGATCGGGTGTGGCCTTGTTTCCTGTAAAAACCAACAGATTGTCTAAGTCCCTGAACGGATGTTCTTGCGGCTAATTTTATTTATAAAAATAGATAAAATAAAGTCAAAAACAACACTAAAAAGTGGGGCAAAAGTTCAGAGCATGGGTTGCCTCCCATGAAGCGCACTTGTTTAACGTCGTTGGCTCGACGCCCGCAAGTGATGTTCACGGTGGTTGATACGGGTGATGCCCGAAGTTCGACATCTCTTCTTCATCGGAGCTTACGGCCTTTGGAGTAGTCAGCGGCTGGAGAAAGATTTGCTCGACTACCCTCTCCTTGTTTTTGGGATCCGGGGGCTTCTCTTTCGTATTGGCGTTTGTCGCCATCTTCTTAAGGATCCGGACCTCGTCTGTGGTGAGGTCTATGGGTTTTTTCCCCGTTTTCCTCGCAGGAGGAGCCTTGGGGAACCCGGGAGGGGTCGTACGTGCTGCATTCGCTTTCCCAGCAGCATCATCGTTCTTGGGGCCGTCTTGGTCTTCTGAGTCCCCCAAGTTATCGGGGGGATTTCTTAAGAGAATCTCCCAGGAGCTCTCTTCAGCAGCTTTATCTTCTTCCACCTCCAGCAAATTACACCGAGGGTCATCTGGGGGATCGGGGTACTTCATGGACAACCCCAGATCAAATTCAACCTTTTCTCCGCTGACGTTTAGCGAAAGTTTTCCATTCTTCACATCAATCAAAACGCCGGCAGTGGCCATGAAAGGCCGTCCCAGGATGATGGGGGTGTGTGCGTCTTCAGGCATGTCCATGACAACGAAGTCCACTGGCACATGCACCCCTTTTACATTGACGGGGAGGTCGTCCACAATCCCCACCGGATATTTGACCGACCGGTCAGCAAGTTGTAGGGTCATACCGGTGGGCTCCAAATCACCCATTCCTATCCTCTTATACATCGATAAGGGCATCAAACTGACACTCGCTCCGAGATCGACGAGTGCACGATGAATCTTTACTGTCCCGATCGTGCAAGGGATCGAGAAGCTCCCCGGGTCTTTGAGTTTCGGCGGATTTGCCCTCTGGATGAGAGCGCTACACTCCGCCGTCAACACTACTTTCTCCTTTCTAGACCCTCTCGTCACCAAATCCTTCAGGAATTTCGCATAGGAGGGGATTGTTTCGATTGCTTCCAGGAAGGGGATTTGCAAGCTCAGATCCTTGACCATGGCAAAGAACTTGCCATACTTCTCATCGATCTTGGCCTGAGCTAACCGTTGTGGAAAAGGCACAACGGGTTTGAACACTTTCAGGCTCCCTTCCTCGTTCTTCTTCTTCTCTTCTTCAGAGACTCCCTCTGGAGTCGTAGGATTTGATGACGAAGCACCGGCGTCGTTTGATTTTTCGATCGGTCGCTCGATGACCAACGGTGCTTCCGGTCTGTTAAGGGGCACTCTAGTAGGGATTTGTGTCCCGCTTCTCAGAACGATAGCGGACACATTTGCGTGCTCGTAAACGAGTGCCGACGTTTGGGTTGCTCCCCTCGGGTTCACCTCAGGTTGTGGCGGCAATTGGTTTTGTGACCTTGAAAGGGTCGCCACTTGTAACCCCAGCTGGGTTACTTGGTCCGTGAGGGCCCGCTGACCCATTTCCAGCTTTTGATTGATCTTCTCCTAGTTGGTTATATATTGAGTCAAGAGAGACTCAACCGGAGAGACGGCCCTCTGTTGGCCATACTGCTGCTGCTGCTGGATTGGCTGCTGATTCCTGGGGGCGTAATATTGTTGCTGAGGCTGCTGCTGATATTGTTGCTGCTGAAACTGACTCTGCTGTGGCCTAGTCGGCTGATATGTTTGTTGCTGCGGCTGCTGAGGCGGCGAGGGCTGGAATGGTGCCCGGTAACCAAAGTTAGGGTGGTTACGGTTGTTTGGAGAGTAGGCCGGGTTGGAATTGGTTCTTGGTGGATACGACGCATTTCCCGTGGGGTTGTAAAATAGTGCGCTCGCCTCATCCAGCGGCGGTGAAATGTCACCACCGTCGAAGTCTCCAGGGACTTCAGCTTCCACCGCTGCGACGTGTTGTGCACCGGCACCACCGGCTCCTACCATTAGTGCGGAGATCTGGGTTGAAAGCAAGTCAAACTTGCTTGAAAGTTTGTCGGTGTCCTCGACTCTGTGTATACCCCCAGACCTGGGTGTGGCTCTCTCGTCACACCACCGCTCATTGTTGGATGCCATATTTTCCAGAATATGTCCGGCATCTTCCTCGCTCCTTGACATGAAGGAACCCCCAGCCGCGGCGTGCATAGAAGATTTTGGGTCATCCCTCAGCCCATTGTAGAACAGATTAATAATCTGCCACTTCGGAAGCTCATGGTGATGGCATATTCTCTGCATCTCCTTGTATCTCGTCCAAGCTTCATGCAAGGACTCGTGGCTGGCCTGGGAGAAGGAGGAGATCTCACTCAACTTCATGGTCTTCCCCGGAGGAAAGAACTTCGTCAGAAAAGCGTTGGAGAGCTTCTCCTAGGTATTGAAAGTGTTGAGGTCCTTCCCCCTAAGCCATTGCTTGGCTTTGTCTCGCAACGAGAAGGGGAACAGCTTCAGACGGATCGCCTCAGTCGTGACACCGTTAATCCGGAAGGTGTCATATTTCTCCAAGAAGGAGTCTAGATGCTCGATCGGGCTCTCCATGGGTGCACCCGAAAACTGATCCTGCTGGATTCATGTCACCAAAGACGGCTTTAGCTCGAAGCTTTGGGCCGTAATAGCTGGAGGACGGATGGCGGAAGTGGACTCGATAGATGGCATCGAGTACTCCAACAGGGACTTGCGAGGCGGGGTGTTCTCCTCCATGGCTTCAGGATCCTCTCTTCTTCGCTTCTCGGCGGCCAAACGCCTAAGGGTGGCGTTAATCTCTGGATCAACGGGAATCAAGTCGTCGAGACTTCTTGAACTCCTGCGCATGAAAAACAACAAACACCCGTGAAGCGACAAGTGGGAGAGAGACAGATAAGATAAGAAATAAAAAGAAGAAAATAAAAAGGAAAAAGAAGAATGCGAAAATTATCGCGAGGTAGGGATAAGAGCTAGACACTAGGGTTTAAGAGATCCTAAAATAACAAGCACGTTGCCTCCCCGGCAACGGCGCCATAAACTTGACGTGCCGCCGGTTTGCGAGCCGCAAATGGCCGGGGGACCCATGTGAGGGTTTAGATATTTGTAACCGCAAGCGCACGGTGTTGTAGTGTGGCTTGGGGGGTCGAACACATGGAGGCTAGGATGTGCTTGTGTCAAGGAGGACCGAAATCACCCCGTGGGCGAGCTAGCCCGGATCGGTTGATGGGTTGTCACTGTAAAGGAATGCAAGGTATGAACAATAAGAAAATAAACCCGGGACTTTGGTTTCCACTCCAACGAGCGACTCTCGCCGATACGGCCTACGGGTAGGATGGCGATCGGAATTAGGGTCTAATGGTGAGACGTTGCCTCTGAAAGTGGTACCGGCATCCCATGGGCCCGATATTCCGGTCGGTGCCCAGGATGATACACCGGACTTCCCGGGTTCGATCAGTGGGCACTCCCGTGTCCATTAACACTGATCGATTCCGGGAGCACTAGGCTCGCAACGATAACTCCCAACGTCTCATCCTGCCGCTCCCGCGTGCTAGGATTCGGCGTCTACGCTAAGGGCGTGAGCCATGGCTAGGGAGTCAACCGCCAAGTTTATTCCCCCTTGGCCCAACGGTCAAAGGCGGTCTTTTTCCCGCCGATGACAATAAAACACCCCGCGTAACCGTTAGATTCCTAATCCCTATCGATTTCCTAACCCTATGGATGCATCGGGAAGAGCCCCCAAAGGGGTTTCCGCCAAAATCCCAGATTTGGGAACTACTCACAAATATTCATTAAAAAGCGATCTAAACGAAAATGAACCGTTAAAATCATAATCAGACGATAGGAATGCGAAGGTAGTAGAGTAATTAAGATAATACTAAAGTTTAAGAAAGATCCGAAAACTTACAATAGAAAAGTAATTACAGCCGTCACAAATAGGAGAAAACAGTAAAAACTAACAGCTCCCCGTTTCTGGAACCCTAGGGGTCCTATTTATAGGATCTCGTATCACCTGATCGGTTGACAAGTCAACCGATCGGGTGATCCGTTACAAATAATAAACAGAAAACGGCGGAGTTTCACCCGGTCATATGAACCGGTCGGTTGAGTTCTTGGGGTGACCGGTTGGATCTTGGCACCATCGGGTGAAGGGGTCGGTTGGGTGCCCGTGTCTCGGCTCCTCAGCATCAGCTACAGATGAACCGATCGGGTGAAAGTCACCCGATCGGTTGGAATTTGGCTTGAAAAGACAGAGAATCGGCCCCGTTGAACCGGCCTGTGAACCGGTCGGGTGACATCCACTTGAGCTCCAGCCGAGACCGGGTGGTGCACGCTTGCATCACCCGATCGGTTGACTTAGTCCAACCGATCGGGTGCGGGGATAAAATGATGTCATCATCTTCGTTTGACCCCCTGGGTCACGCGTGACTCCTCCCGTTGCTCCGGGGACTTGAGATATCGTCGTTAAACGTCCCCTACGCGGGCAATCTCCTGCAAACATGGAGAAACAAAGAAAAGTGAAAGAAAACGAGAAAACACGAGAAAACGAATAAAAGACGGCAGAAAATACGGAGAAACACGAAAGAAAACGTGCGTGAATATATGAAATATATACGCACGTCATGCCCCAAGGCCACTTGTCCCTGCCTTGGCGAGAATGGGCAGGGGCACCGAGGCCTTGAGGAGAGGAGCGTCCCTGCCAGTAACGAGGCCCTGAACTTTCTTCCTTCCGGCCTCTCCTTGATCCGGCGACGGGCGCTCACTCGTCCTCTTCACCCCATTCCCAGAGGACCCGACGCGCTGCTTCTGCCGAACTTCCAAAATGTGGTCCCCCTCCTCAGAGCGGGGTCTGGGATGGGAGTCGACAGGGGGGCGTGTGGGAGAACTTTGGACGAGCCCGTCTGACAGCGCAGAAGTGAGAGGATAGCTAGAATCGAGAACGACAAAGAGTACTGAGCCAGAAGGGAGACTTACCAGTGGGCCACATGGTCTTCCTCAGGGTGTAATCATTGAAGAGGACCCTGATGTCCCGTTCGTTAACAGAGACGGCAATCAACGTGTCCCTCGCCACGAGCTCCACGTCGATAAGGCTCCCCAACGTAAGGGTTAGCGAGGCCGAGTTACCCCAATGAATTGGGAAGTCCGTCTCCTAAGAAGAGACACGAATACGTAGTCCTCCTTCCAATACTTCAAAGAGGTCGGCAGTCCCAACACCAGACCCTTTCCTTTTCGAGAGGCGATATACATCCAGGCACCCGACTTATGGTGGCTCAGACGGTAGAAATGGACGAAAAGCCCAAGGGTTGGCTCGATTCCCTTGAGCAAGCACAACACGATGAACCCCACTAAGCACCCGATGGCGTTGGGACAAAACTGGCACAGGGCAAGCCCATGGGCCTTCAAGAATACCGCCACGAAGGGGTGGAGCGGGAACCGCATCCCGAACTTGAAGCTCTGCACGTACACCCCGACCTCACGACTGCTGGGGAAACAAACCCTCTCGTTCCCTTGGAGAGCCTGGCACGGTAAGGGTGGAGATACTTGGAGCAGAGCGGCCCTATGGAGGTGGCACTGGTCTTTGACAACCTCCCCATCACATCCAAAGGCACGTCAGAAGAATCATCCCCAGCTAGCTGAATCTCGGCCCCCGCACCGGGAGGCGGGACATGCGCAACAGTGGGCACCGGACGCCCCGCCCCGGAGGCAGAAGAAGAAGACGCCAAAGGACACATGCTGAAGCGCCGGTGAGAGTGAAGGTCAGGTGCGAAAGCAAGGGAGGAAGGGATAGCACTAAAAGGGCAAAGCTTTCGCCCGAAAGGCAACTGCCCTATTTTATACCACTTCCTCTGAATCCTCCTGCTCTGTCGCCTGCCGTTCACTCGCACACACGTGTCAGAATCATGCAAGGGACGGCTCTCCGAATCCTGCACCCAAAGGACGAGAGGACTCTCGGCATCCAGCGCCATGATGGCCTTCATTTAATACGTCGCCTCGACTGACGCGCCCGTCCAATCCACACAGATCACATCCCTCGGGCCGAACCGTCCGAATCCGAACGGCCCGAGCGATGGGGGCAATTGATACAACCCTCCTGAACAGGCCACGACAGAACGGGCTAAGTACATAGGCCTGTGAAAGATTAGGCCCTAGACTAGAGGCCCCGCGAGCACTCCTAATGACGCCGGCCCAAAGTCGACGTGGAGGGAACCACTAACACTTGTAGGTTGAGGTAACCGCTCTTCCAAATTGCGTCCACCTTCATTACCATTCAAGAGCCCCCATTACGACCACCTTTATGACCCATCAAGTGAGGATCAAAGCGGCAAGTACTCGGGGCGAGATGGGGGGAGGATAAGGGGGACGTGGGTAGTTCAGCCCCTACAAAAGACCCGAAGATCGAAAGACAATGGGACCAAATTCAGAATACTCTACACTCGGGTATTCTTCCTCCTACGACCTTGTCTTTCACCTCACAATTCTCCTCCACAGCCCGGCCTGAGGATTCGTATATCGGTCTCCCCGTGAACCGTACTCGATCTCACCGGGCATCCTTCAGATCATATCTGACTTAGGCATCAGAGGGTACTTGGTCGGAACCAAGGTCCGACTCCCCAGACGAGCTCTCTCGTCCGTGCAGGTTAAGGAGACTCCACCCCGCCGAAACTACCCTTCAACGCTTCGTCCACCGGAGCCAAACGGCCTCGATCCCGAGCTCGTTCGTCTCTCCACTAGAGGAGGCCGTTGTTCTCTCGAAGCTACCCTTCGGGATACCGACACACTGATCCGCACATTTCGGATTGAGCGAACGAGCCACTACCCGATCTCGGATGACGCACGTGTCCCACGCGACCGCGTCGACATCCGATCCTCGAGACTACCGAATTGTGGTGAGAAAACACCTCAAAACAAGGGGGAACTGGACACAACCAATAAAGACGAGCAGAAAGATAACAACGTAGATCACTTTCTCCCTGAACGGATTCTCCGACCAGCATTATTAACCTCAGGCAAGATTGCAGGAAAGGGCCTTACAAGAAGCAGCACTCTGAGTCCTCAAGCCATATTTCTGTGCCCAGACAAGAGTAACCTATTAATCACCCTCAAGGTATCTTACTAAGGATCATTTGCATCACATACAATCACATAATTCATGATATTTAGCAACATTGGATAACAATTGAAAACACCATACATCCTTTCTTAGCAAATATTCGTAACTTGCTACAACCTAACTTATTTTTTAGATCCATACTGTGTATATATACATATCTTGTTTAAAAAGTGCAATATTTCATTTCATGTTTCCATTCTTCGAATATTTCCAGTAGATTAAGCCCCAATTTCAAATCTTTAAGGCTTCAATTTTAGAAATTCCAGTAGATTTTTCTTTTCTCCTTTATAGAAACTCCATTTGTTATACTATAAACAGTGATGTAAATTTATAAATGTTTGCGGTAAAACCTTGAAGGGCCAGTTCCGGCTTTAGAGTTTTCTAAACTGCAGACTCAGCAGTTATCTAGAATTTAATCTCTTAGCTTCAAAAAGCTAAATTGAAGGACGTTAGCCAATCTGTAAACTTTCATAAACCATAGTTAATGAGCTTCAAATTAACTGCAGTTTATAAAAATTCAATTGAATTAGCCTTAACTGTAGTCTATAAAAATGAAATTAAATTATACTTTCTAGACTCCAAAACTTGAAGGTGCCATTTGGCAATGGGTTAAGCCCGAAAGTTAACTCAGATTATCAAAAGAATAGTTAAAGTATTTATCCAAATAAAATTAATTTTATTTGTTTTAAAATTTACCCAGCTCATTTTTGTGTTTGATAACTTGCAAGGTGTTATGAATCATCATCTGGGGGTGGCCCAGCTCTTTATTTATAGCCTTAGAGAAGCGTACACAAATAAGATACAATAGATACAGTCTAATCTATAAGATAAGCCGTGATCCCAACCAACTAACCAACTCGGTATTATCCTTTTACAACACTCCCCCTTATCCAGCCATATGTGTGGACTCTGCTCATGAATACTTCAGGATTCTGAGTGTAGTAGGAGTCTCACATGTGGTGGATACTTCAGGATCCTGAGTAGGTAAGGTTTGCCTTGTTAAAACCTTTAGTTATGGAAAACACTGTGGGAAAAACCATAGTTAAGGAAAAAGAGTGCAAACACTCTCTAACTCCCCCTGATCTATACAAGCACTCAAGCTTTCAGATCTCGTAGACGCCTCATCCCAATTTTCTATACAAACTTCCTAAAGGTAGCAGTAGGAAGGACTTTAGTGAACAAGTCTGCCAGGTTGTCACATGATTGTACTTGTCTGACGTCAATCACGTCATCTCTCTGTAGCTCGTACGTCCAGAAGAATTTGGGAGAAATATGCTTCGTTCTGTCGCCTTTGATGTAGCCACCTCGTAGCTGAGCTATGCAAGCAGCGTTGTCCTCGAACATGGTAGTAGGTTCAAGGTCCCCAGACTTCAATCTGGTCGTCACCAGGATATGATTTACAACTGACCGTAGCCAGACACATTTTCTGCTTGCTTCATGAATGGTGATGATCTCTGAGTGATTGGATGATGTCGCCGTCATGGTTTGCTTAACGGATCTCCAGGAAATGGCTGTCCCACCATGGGTAAACATGTACCCTGTCTGTGACTTTGCATTGTAGGGATCAGACCTGTAAACTGCATCAGCATAACCAACAAGTGTGGATGATAATCCATTTTTGTAAAAGAGTTCCAAATCTGTAGACACTTGGAGGTAGCGCAGAAGGTGCTTTACCCCGGTCCAGTGGCGCTGCGTAGGTGCTACACTGTATCCAGCTAGTAAATTTACTGTGAACGCTGTATCGGGACGCGTGCAGTTGGCCAGATATAGAAGTGCTCAAATAGCACTCAAATAATGGACTTCTTGACCAAGTATATCCTCCCCCCTCTTCCAGCAGCCAGAAGGTGTCTTTATGTGCATCCAGAGATCGTACCACCATAGGTGTATAAGTGTATGACATTGGTCCATATGAAATCTTTGCAACATTTTCTTTGTATATGTGGGTATAATATGATTCCGTCTTTTAAATGTTCAATCTGTAAGCCAAGACAGAATTTCGTTTTGCCTAGGTCTTTCATTTCGAATTCTTTTGTCAGGCTTACAAATATCTCAGCGATCTCTTCAAGAGATCCAATGAGATTCAAATCGTCTACGTAGACTGCTATAATGACGAATCCTTTTCTCTTTGCTCTTATAAAGATGCAAGGGCAGACTTCATTATTGTTGAATTCTTGTTGTACAAGGAATTCACTCAGTTTGTTATACCACATCCTTCCCGATTGTTTAAGACCATACAATGATCTTTGAAGCTTAACAGAGTAGACGTCCCGATGTCTATCTTTTAATTCAGCAGGCATTGAAAAACCATCAAGAAGTTTCATATATATCTCCTTGTCGAGATTACCGTATAGATAGGCAATCACAACATCCATTAGCTGCATATCTAAACCTTCCTTTGCTGTAAAGCTTATCAGGAACCGGAAAGTGATCGCATCCATGATGGGGGAGTATGTTTCCTCATAGTCAATACCCGGTCTTTGGAAAAATCCTTGCGCTACAAGCGTGTTTTGTAGCGTGCGATCTCATTATTTTCATTTCTTTTTCTCACGAATACCCATTTGTATCCCACAGGTTTGACACCAGTAGGTGTCTGGACTATTTGCCCAAAGACTTTACGTTTCTTAAGCGAGTCCAGCGCAGCTTCTATTGCCTGATTCCACTTTGGCCAATCATTTCTACGTTTGCATTCAGCAACGGAATGTGGATCATGATCATCGTCGCTTCCGGCGACGTGAATATCAATATGAAATGCAAAGTCATCGTCGATGACTGAACTCTTTCTGTCCAACACCTCCCCTGTACGTACATAATTTAATAATATTTCAGTTTCTCCCCACAGTTCTTCTGCCAGTGGATTCCGAGAGGGGTGAGGGTATGGACATAAGCTTATTTCTTTGTGGGGGTATCGTCCCAAGGTCTCCGGATATTTTTCTTTTTCTTGGATTTTTATCCTTGAAGCCTGGTGGTCTGCCTCTTTTCTGTTGAGGTGCAGACACTTCTGCAGCTGCTGGATTGCATCCATTCTCGGGGATGTCAATCCTAACTTAAGTATTTGCAGCAGGGATGTATGATTTGACAATCTTCTGGTTGTCAGTAAATGAGTCCGGTAATCGGTGGACAGTGCCCTGAATGTGGAGGATCTTCAGGATCTTATCTTCACATTGTTTTGTTACCGGATCATAGTGGGTCAAACTTTTTGTATCGCACGTTATGATGTGCTTCACACCGATTTCTCAGTGCATGGGCCCATTTTGAGGAAAATGTTCTCATCAACTTCACAGTCTTCAAGACGTGCCTTAAATGTGTCCCCCGTTTGGGGTTCTAGGTATCTTACAATTGAGGGTGAGTGAAACCCTACATAGATACCTAGGTGACGTTGAGGACCCATTTTTGTCCTTTTTGGTGGTGCAATGGGGATATAAACCGAGCAATCGAAGATTCTCAAATGAGAAATGTTCGGTGGCCCTCCATACACAAGTTGCATTAGAGAGAGACTCTGACCTCCAGAGGGTCTTATTTTTATTAACGATGCAGCATGCAGAATTATATGTCCTCATGCATCCACCGGCAAATAGGATTTCATTAACAATGAACATGCAATTCATTGGAGTCTTTTTATCAGTGACTCTGCCAACCCATTCTAGGTATGAACATGCGGCACTGGATGTTCAATTTCTATTCCCGTTGCCTAGCAGTACTCTTGAAATGACCGGGAGGTAAATTCTCCAGCATTATCCAGACGTATTTTCTTTATTTGGTTGTCTGAAAAATGCGCCCACAACTTTATAATTTGTGCCAGTAGCTTTGAAAAAGCTAAGTTGCGGATTGATAGTAGACACACATACAAATATTTTGAAGATGCATCAATCAGTACCATAAAGTACCGAAATGGCCCACTAGGAGTGTGGATAGGTCCACATAGGGGTGTGCGGGTCCGGGTACCCTGTTCTTTTTATGTTACCCGGACCCTACCCGGTAAGGGACCGGTTCCTAAGACCCGGAACCTACCCAGTTGGACCCTATACCCGAAACCTACCCGGACCCTATGGTTCCGGGTAGGTTCCGGGTACCCTGTTAAAACACTAATTTTCCATAACATGTGACAACCGTTGGAGATATTATGTGGAGGAAAAATGGAGAGGTAGAACTTAACATGGAACTATGTTCCTAAAACTAACGTTGAGAGGCTGCACGATAAACAATCCTGACCTCATCAAGAGCCAAGGACACTGAAGTGGATTCTCCCACAAGGTTATCATTCAAATGCTATTCTCATGGGAAGTGAGGTTACTACATTCAGAATAAGGAATTTGATGCTACATATCCAAGTTTGGTTTATACTGGACTTTTGTCATGGATATTTTTTTGTTCAGTGCAAGCTGTTTAAAGCTACCTTTTGATAAGATGGGACTCATGCTATGCGTAGAATACCATAGTTGCAGTTCTGTTCGTCAGCGAACTTTATTTTCGCCTCTCTAGACTTAAAAGGTTTTAGCACTATGGTCTAAGATAGCTTTCCAGACATTCAACGTGATAATTACAACCATGTATAAGCCCAAGTTGTTACTGTATCATGTTATTACTAGTGGTTTGTTGATTGTTAATGGATTTCTAATCAAAACAGCCGAATCAATTAATGCTGCATATTTTCTGACTGCAATGCGGTTCGCGTGAAGCTCACAATTCCCTGCATTTCTTAGACTAGAATGTTTAATCCCCAAACTCTGTACTTTGTTTCACGTGATGTTTAGAAACCCAACATGGATTCATTCGTATTTCTCATCTGTTTTTACTATATGCTGATGTGCATATTTTCATAATCTTATTGAACCTAAATCCCACCTGAATTTCATAATCTTACGGTTCCGAGTCCGGGTACCCGTATCCTATAGATGGGAACCGGAACCGGACCCGATTCACACCGGTTCCTAATTTTCCTACTCAGAACCTACCCGAAACTAATGTGTATCTACCCGGAACCTACACGTTCGGGTAGGTTCCGATCGGGTATCTGGGTACCCTGTACCCATGCACAACGGTTCCTAATTTTCCTACCCAGAACCTACCCGAAACTAATGTGTATCTACCCGGAACCTACACGTTCGGGTAGGTTCCGATCGGGTATCTGGGTACCCTGTACTCATGCACACCCCTAGGTCCACATATGTCTCCATGTATTCTTTCGAGTAAGCTTAGAGACTCGATATCCACTTTTAGTGGTGATGGCCTTGTTATTAATTTCCACTTGAAGCAGTGGATACAAGGGAATTCTCCATTCTGAAGAATCTTCTGGTTCTTCAGGTTGTGTCCATATGATTGTGATAAAATGTGGTGCATCATCACAGAGCTAGGGTGGCCAAGTCTATCATGTCAAAGTAAAAAACTTGGCTGATGTCGGTCACTTCATGTGCTCCGTCAAGTTAGCTTCCTCTCTTCGAATCTTTGTATGATTGAGGCCTGATGAAAGGCTCTCAAAACGTTCAAGTATGGATTTTACTCCTTTTTCTTGAGACGTTACATACAGTAATTCTTTCTCATTTACATTTGGTGTTTCCAAATGGAACCCGTTTAAATGGATATCCTTGAAACTTAGTAAGTTTCGGTTGGAATTCGGAAAGAATAGTGCATCTTTTATTTTAATTTATGTTCCATTAGGGAGCAACAAGGTTGCATTTCCAGAACCTTCAATTATATTCGATGGCCCCGAAATTGTATTTACAGGGCTTTTGTATGGTATAATGCTATAAAAATAGCACTTATACTGAAGGATCGTATGTGTCAAAGCACTATCTACCAAGCAGTCATGAGAGTGATCCATCTATAAAGATGAATAAACCATTTGAATTTCAGGAACATAAATTTTTTTTATTCAAACTCAAATTACATAATACAAAAGCTCTCATAACATGAAATGTTCTTAAACAATTTGCTAAGATAAAAATAGAAAGCTAATCCAGCAGGTCATCAGTTTCGAAGTCGTTAGCTGTAAACTTGACTTAAGCATCAGATGTCACCAGGTTTGTTTCAGCTTTCTTTTTCTTATTTTCTTTATACAGCTCATGGAGATGTTGCGGAGTTCGGCACACTCTGGACCGATGACCTTTCAAGCCACAGTTATGGCACTAGTCTTCCCAATCCCTCTTGGGTGGGGTGCATCATTCTTCTTGTTGTCATTTCTGCGCCAGGTGAACTTACGCTTCCATTCATTTCTTCACTGATGGACTTGGCACTTAGCCCTTTTGTTCTGTCTCTCTTTCTGTAGTCTTTCTTTTCTTTTGTTATCTCTCTTCTTTCTAGAAGAAGATGCATTGTGAGCTTCTGAGAGGGGGGCAGTGCCAGGGAGGCGCATGTTGTGAGTGGCGAGGAGAAGCTCTCTGTTTTGTTCAGCCATGAGTAAACATGACAGCAGCTCAGAATACTTGGTGAACTTTCGTTTACAATATTGCTTCACGGTATTGCTGCATTAGTATCGTATCTTTCTAATGGAAAGACGTGTACGTCTTTTCCAGCATGTGATCTTCTGATATTTTTTCACCACACAACTTCAGGCGTGAGATGATGCTAAAAAGAGCTGAGTTATACTCAGCTATGGACTTAAAGTTTACTCAGCTGAGTTGTACTCACATCGAGCTGGCAGCTCAGATAGTTTCTTCCTAATGCATCACTTCGAAATCGACACTTGTGATTTTAGTCATTTTATCTAGCAGAGCACAAATTTGCATGAATTAATAAATTAAAAAAATAAACATTTTCATGCGAAGGCAATTTTTAAATGAATAGCTAATTGCGTGGATCGACCAGTCCCACATAAATAAAAAGTCCAAAGTCTCATTACAGTCCATATTACACAAATGAAAGCTTTAAAAAGAAATTACAACTTTGAAAACCCCGTGGGTCCTACATAAGATCTTCAGCTTCAAGTGTGGCCTCCGTCTCCAAGGAATGCAGTCTTTGGTCTTGGACATTACATAAATTCCTCACTACAATTTCTCTCAAAAAGTAAAAGAAAAGTGCAGGAAATAAAATGTGAGACTTAAACAGCCGATCCAAAACCGCAATTAGCCATCCATGCAAAAATTTGTGCTCATCAAATATTTTCAGCAGACATTTTAATCACAACCATCACATGCATTTATATTCACAAGAGGATAAACAATTTAATTACTTAATAATTATTGGACCACTGGACAACGTCATACACTGTTAGGTTAGGTGACTAATGACAGAGTGGTCGCGGGATCTTCCTAATTATTAAGTTTAATATTGCACAACCAAATATCAGTTTATCCACAGAATAAGCCATTAAAAATGATGCATAGCATATAATTATGATCATATAAAGGTATCATATAATGCAAAGGTTGTGCTAGTTAAGATTATTCAAGAAAGTTTGAAAAGAGCCCAAATGATAACATGTTCTTCTTGAAAGGAAGAAGTTTTCCTTTTAAATTATCTCCAATTGATCCCCAAATGTCTCCAAATGTCCCCTTAAAGTCCCATAAATGTCCCGTATTTCATCATGAATTTTCATGAATTTTTAGGTCCCCAATAATCCTTTTTAATCTATTTTTAGCCCCCCAAATCCCCTATTTTCTCTTCTCTGTTTTGTTTTTTGTGTGTGTGGACAGAAGCCCGCACATGTCATGTGGGCTTCAGGCCCACATTCAATTTTTTTTGAAATGGGCTTGCGGCCCATCTGAAGCGAGAGAGAGGGAGGGGGTGGCGGCGGTAACCTTGCCGCCGCCCCCCCTTCATTGCTGACATGGGGGGCTCCAGGAACGACGGTGCCCCCCTCCGCTTCAGGCAGGGGGTCCAACACGGCGGTGCCCCCTCCGCTACAGGCGGGGGGGTTCGAATCTGGTGGCGCGGCGGCGCCCACCTCCGCTACAGGCAGGGGGTTCGAATCCGGCGGCGCGGCGGCGTCCACCTCCGCTACAGGCAGGGGGTTCGAATCCGGCGGCACCCCCCTCCGCTACAGGCGGGGGGGTCTAATCCGGCGGCGCGCGCGGCGCCCCCTCTGCTACAAGCGGGGGGGTCGATTACGACGGCGGCGTCTCCCTTCGCTACAGGCGGGGGGTTGGATTTGGGGATGGTTTTCATTTAATTTAGATTAAAAACATGTAAAAACATGATTTTTGGACGATAAAAATCGTCGATTTAGGCGATTAACCCTATTTCCACTCCGATCTTGCGAGATCTATGGATAAAACTATCATGTGCATGATAAAAATTACATTTTTAGCGAGAAATACCTTTATACCAGTCCTCCGGATATAGCGACGGTTGAACGAAGCCTACACGGATGACGACGCTCGTTTGATGTGGATGACGCCGCGCGCGTGGATCTCCGGCCTTCCTTCACTTTCGCAGCGATCGATTTGTGTGGAAATTTTATTTAGAGTCTCGTGCTGATAACGTGTTATGAATCATCATCTGGTGGAGGAACCCCTAGCTCTTTATTTATAGCATTAAAGGAGCGTACACAGATAAGATACAATAGATACGGACTTATCTATAAGATAGGCCGTGATCCCAACCAACTAACCAACTCGATATTATCTCTTCACAACACAGGGACACTATTTCGTTATT
Source organism: Scilla litardierei (assembly GCA_030789695.1). Lineage (NCBI taxonomy): Eukaryota > Viridiplantae > Streptophyta > Magnoliopsida > Asparagales > Asparagaceae > Scilla > Scilla litardierei. The sequence goes on from JAULAV010002288.1 coordinate 73,325, forward strand.
CTTTATCAATTGTAAGTAATTCCAATCCAAGTTTTAAATGAGAAACCCCAAACTAGTAGATGATCAACTTATATGTGTATACACGCACACACACACAAATATTTATGTTCTTGATTTTTAGCATGTGTGATTCAATACTAGCAATAAATTAGTATTTTTTATTAAAAATATATGATCCTAAGTTTTAATTTTGTAATTGTACTATCACAACCTATCTCCAAAATTCAAGGCATCGTCTTAACATGATTTTTTTAGTAGAGTGCAATATATGATGCACATGTTAGGTTTATAAAATACCATATTGAAAGAAAGCAAATTATTTACATATTTAAATGTTGGCAATATAATTCTGCTCCATTTATTAGAATAAATGTTGTCTAATATCATTAATGATATACTATTGAGATATTTTAGTTTTGCTTTAACAAAGTCTTGTTAGAGTGGGGGTCCAATTTAATTAAAACTTTTTTACTTGTAATACTAAACTTTATTTTAGATACATCGTTTGTAATGAATATTCATTTATGGCCACGTACAAAAACAAGCATCTGCAATTAATATAACATGAACCTTAATAACATAAAGAGAGAGAAATGAAGTTTGTTGAAGTATAAATAATGCAATATATATTACTATGTACAAATGACTATTTAAATGGTTTGTTTTGTGAAAAATTGCATTAACAAACAAATATATATATACAAAAAACTTAGGAATTCCCAAACTAAGTCAATTTTTGTTCCGGCAAACAAAGGGAAAAATACATATGAAAAGGAACTCTTCATCTTTATCTATAAATTAATCTCTATTATATGGGCTATAAACTGTAAAAAAAAGCATTACTTCCAGCGTAAATGGACAATTTTAGTAGTGTTGTTTTGCAAAAGGGGGGTTTTCAATATCCATCACAAATCATATGTATTTTGATATTAACTAGACCATCAAATCTTTGTATTTTGAAAATAGTCACTCAGAATGACTAATTTAGAGTAACTTAAATCATTCAAAGGACTATTTTCAAAATATTTTGTCTCACAAAAGTTAATCAAATGGACTAATTTGGTGAAACTTAAAATTTGAAGGAATATTTATATAGTACGAATATTTGAGGGACTAATATCAAAATATGAATGTTTTTAAGGAATGGATAATTAGAATACCCAAAAAACGAAAAAATACAAAATAATCTAAAGTAAACATTTGGTCCAATAGTTCAAATTGACGGGTCATGAATCCAATGTGACCAATCAATAGGTTAAAGCGCAGGCAATTACTCCATAGCTCTTTTTAACATATGGGTTTCTTTTTTAAATCACTTTATCTACACTGTAGATAGGCGTGTGTCACCTTCATAGAGGGGCATGTGGTGATTTACAAAACCACCAAGGGGTTTGCACTATAAGAATAATAGGTATGTTATGTCAATGCAAGAAATTTCATGCGGTGCTCCATAAATCCATGATGTTTTTGATTTTTTTAAATTTAGATTTTTTTGAAGTGATTTACACATTTGTAAACCACAACACACCAAAAATCAAGTGAACCTAAGCATAATTGAGCCTCGATCGGATGGTTGCAAATTAACGGTGATAATAAGACTTCATGTAATTATCCGATCGAAATTTAAGTAGGCTTGTGTTCGCTTGATGTGTAATGTAACGGGATTTTTGAAATATGTAAATCACTCTCAAATAATCAAAAATTGTAAAAAAAATTAAGAATCTCATGGTTTGTGCTAACAGCGCAGAAATTTCTGATGCTGATAGCACATACCCATTATTCTCTTGCATTAAAATAGTAGTAAATATATATAATCTCTTAACACAATATCCTAGTCGCTTAGCCCAAATTATGTAAACACATTTGTTAAGGTCAAAATTGACCGAGACAGTGGTCAAGCTGACGTAGACTCGAAGTGCTGAGTTGGAGCCTCGTCAGCAGCTGGAGTGGGACCCTTGGTTGGAGGAACCAGAGTCGAGTGATGGTGGTTGGAGGTGATGCGACCTTCAACCGACCTTCGGGCGGTCGATGTGTCGATCGTTCGAGGCTGAAATCCTCGACGTCGACCTTTGACAGTGAACGATGATCGTCGATCTGCACCACAGGAACTCGTTAGGCGGGGCGGACCTGGGTTCCGACCTAAATCCCCTCTGATGCTTAAGTTAGTGGGGAACTTAAGGGTGAGAGGGAGCTTGGTGTAGCTGAAATCGACCAACGGAGGTTCGTCTCTAGACTGTCGGCGCAAGTTCGAATATAGGAAATGTAAGCTGAGAAAGTAGAGTTCTATGTCTTAGACCTCGTACCTTGAAGATGTGACCCTTTTCTTTATTTATAGACGTTCAGGGTCCCTTTGGAGACGTTGGGAAGATAACGGCCACCCATAATGAGGCCACGATCTTCCGTCATTAATAGGAATAAATGTTGCACACGTCCCCAAGATTGCCGAGCCCGCCTTTAATCCCACGTTCGAGTGAGGCGAACCCAACGGTCGACTGGTCACTTGGACTTTGACTGAGTCGACATCGGGCTTCTTTGGTGGGCCTGATAGGCCTTAGTCATCCGTCGACCGAGTTGTCTCGAACGCCGGCCTAATGACTCAACAACATTCATTCAAAAAAATCAGCTGGCAGCGTAAACTGAGGTTAAACCCTCTTACTCAAAAGATGTGACGTGAAATATTTGTCCTCGTTTTGTGTCCAAATAGTACTCAAAATTAACGAAATTACAGTTTAGAAGTTGAAATAAGGTGCAGTTGAGAAAACTTCAAAGCCAAACAGTTTGCATTCATCAAAATGTCAGCTTTATGACTGCAATTAAGAGATCGTCTCTTAAACCAAACTGGGTATATCATAATTGACCCACCTCCTGAGATCGCCAACCACAACCTGTTCCTAAAATACAGAGACCTATAGCTCTCCAATTATCATGTAATTTTAAACAATAAAGACACATGCTAATGGCAATCCAGAAATATATCTAACAGTTTGAGAAAATTTCCCATTTTGATCTGAAATTGTGATAGATTTCGCTAGAGAAATGTAGTGCTAACTCAAATTTCATAGAAGAAGAACAAGCAGACGAAGTTAGAGCCGTACCCCGAAAGTAGATCCAGGTCGGAGATCCGATAAGAGCCCTATAAGATCCGACTTGTGGGGGCGAGCGAAAGGATAAGAAAGAGTTTTTTAACCTTCCCCTTTTTAATTAATGCCTTAATTAGTATCCCTTTCTGTTGGGCCAACTTGGGCTGGACTTGGATTATATGCCAGCTACGGGCTCTATAGTATAGTCTAGCATCCGGGTCCTGGACCAGCGCGCCACTAATATTGGATAATTTTGGGGGCTGCTGATCCTTGTTAGCAATACATAATACGGGAAATATTCGGGACGTGAATAAAACGTGTTTAATTCGATCAACTTCAAAAGACGTTTGGTCAAAAATTCGGTTAAATATGCACAATATCGGGAATAATACGTAAACGGGTTTGTTACGCCTATTTGGCCGAGGCCCGGAAGACACAAGCCCAGAAACCTGACCTCCGGTCAAGAGCCCATCTGCACACTCGGGCCCACTCGATAAGGCCCTATGGGGGACTCCCCCCAAATGTCGATCCGACCCGGCCCCGGTAACATACGGGTCACTCACCCACTCCAGCGATAACCGCTCCCTCGATCCCACTACCACTTAATGGCAGTAATGGGGAGAGGCTGGCGTGGCGCAGGGAGTGGCGACGGGGGGCGGATCGAGGGGGCACGATTGGGGGCGGACGAGCGACGTGGGTCGGGGGCAATCACGGCGGAGGTCTATAAAGGGGCTAGGAGGACTACAGGACAAGAGACCGCATCTCAGGTATCTAGAACCTAAGGTACTCCATCAACGACCTAGTTCCCCCATATCATTTCCTTCCTCCCCCGCTCGCGCCGTGAGACGCCGTTCCGATCTCCTCACGAGTCGAACCGTCTCCGCCGGGCCTCCTCTTTCAGATCTCTGTCTGACTTAGGCATCGGAGGGGTTTTGGCCGGAACCAAGGTCCGGCCCCCCTGACGAGTGTTCTCGTCTTCGCAGGAGGATACCCAATCAACGGGCCGAGGCTTCCCCTCCGCCCTTCGCCGACCACGCTACAAGCTGGACGATTGAGGCTTCCCCTCGTCGACCGACCGCTGAGGCCGAGCGCAACCGACCGAGGCCGAGCGTCTCAACCCAGGCCGAGGCTACCCCTCGTCCTACCAACGACCGAGGACCCCGAGACGACCCAGTCGACGCGCTCCACGTCGTCGGCAGACCCGATTCGGGCCTCTACAGCACCAACTTGACTCGCCCGAGGGACCCAAGCGGGCCCCTTGACCACGTTGACCGGGTTATCCACGGTCAACGCTTTGTAGTGAGAAAACACTCTGAAACATCTGGCGCCGTCTGTGGGAACGAACTGTCCCACGAAGAAACAAACCACATCTGCGATGACGCGACCTCCCTCATCTCGGCGAAAGGAGAGCGAGGCCCTGACGCGGGGCGACAGGGCCCGCCATCGTTGGCAAGAATGGGCACGGGCCCGACGCGAGGAGGATCGTGAGGAAAGGGCCGGGAAGCCCTCCCCTTCCCCACCGGTCGGGAGACCGAGTGCGTCCGTAACGGCGCGCAGCTCGGACGTGGCTTTGGTGGTGTCAGTGGTCGTAGACACTACCATGGTACGACGGCTGCTTGTCGACACCGGCAGCTCCTGTGACGTCCTCTTTATGTCAACCCTGGAAAAGATGGGGCGGCGGAAAGAAGACCTACGACCTCGCTCGGGTCCCGTGGTTGGATTCACGGGTCACTCCACCCCCATCATCGGCACGATCCATCTCCCGGTAACGCTCGGAGACGCACCGGACTCGGTGACCCTGGCGGTGGAATTCATCGTATTGGGGATCGGGTCATAATACAATGGGATCATCGGCCGACCCCTACTCAACACCGTCGGCGCGGTAGTCTCGACCCTCCATCAGACTATCAAGTTCCGAACGCCGGGGGGGATGGGGCAAGTCGAAGGCGACGCGGGGAGACCGAGTACCTGCTATCAACTGGCGGAGGAAGGTCCCGAGGATCGTTTAGCCGACCGGATGGCTGCGCTCGACTTGAGGAGTGGGCCTAGGCCCGCCCCTGCGGAGGAGCAGGAGCAAATCCCGGTCACGGACATCGAGGGCCGGTTCGTCTCGATCGGGAGAGGGCTGAGCCAGGACCTGAGGGATCAGCTGATCGAATGCCTGGAGGCGAACCTGGACATCTTTGCTTGGTCACCGGAAGACATGCCCGGCGTAGACCCCCAGGTGATCGTCCACCAGATCAACGCCGACCCCAACTTCAAGCCGGTTAGGCAGAAGAAGCGCAACCTGGGCGGCGAGAAGATGAAGGCAGCCTCCGAGGAAGTGGAGCGTCTCCTTGATGCCGGCTTCATACGAGAGGTCTGGTACCCGGAGTGGCTGTCGAACGTGGTGATGGTCAAGAAACCCAACGGGAAGTGGCGAATGTGCGTGGACTTCAGTGACCTCAACAAGGCCTGCCCCAAGGACAGCTACCCCCTGCCGCGCATCGACCACCTGGTGGACAACGCCTCGGGGTACGAGATGCTAAGCTTCATGGACGCTTACTCCGGATACAATCAAGTCCAGATGGACCCCCGGGACGAAGAGATGACAGCCTTCACGACGGACCGGGGAACTTACTGCTACAAGAAGATGCCCTTTGGCTTGAAGAACGCGGGGGCCACCTACCAGAGAATGGTCAACAAGGTTTTCAGCTCCCAGATCGGGAGGAACCTGGAAGTCTACGTCGACGACATGCTTGTCAAGTCAAGGCGACCGGAAGACCACATCGCCGACTTGCGGGAGACCTTCGAGCGGCTGCGGCGACACCACATTCGGCTCAACCCCGCGAAGTGCACGTTCGGGGTAAGATCTGGCAAATTCTTGGGATTTATGATAACTAACCGTGGCATTGAAGCTAATCCCGACAAGATCGAGGCGCTGATCAACATGCGCGAGCCGACGACGATCAAAGAGCTACAGAGGCTGAACGGACGCATCGCAGCCTAGGGGCGATTCCTTTCCAAATCAGCGGAAAGATCGCTCCCCTTCTTCAAGGTCCTAAGGAAAGCGATCGCGGAACCTCCAGACAATAGGAAGACGATACTTTGGGACGAAGACTGCTCCAGGGCGTTCGAAGACCTCAAAGAGTATCTCCGCAGCCCACCTCTCCTGTCCAAACCACAGGAAGGGGAGTCGCTGAGCCTTTACCTGGCGTGCGCGGAGGAAGCTGTGAGTTCAGTGCTGATCCGGGAGGACGGTGGGGTGCAATGGCCGGTATATTACACGAGCCGGATCTTGAAGGGGGCGGAGGTGCGATACTCGCCCATGGAGAAACTGGCGTACGCCCTCGTCCTCTTAGCACGAAGGCTCCGACCCTATTTCCATGCCCACACCATACTGATCCTGACCGACTCGCAACTGGAGCAGAACCTCAAGAGATTCGATCGGATGGGAAGGATGCTAAACTGGGGAGTGGAACTGAGCGAGTTCGACCTCCGATTCAAACCGTGCACGGCCATCAAAGGGCAGGCCCTAGCCGACTTCATCGCCGAGTGCACAACGGAAGGAAATGGCCCCCGGAGGAAGAAGGCCCGGCGACGGTAATTGCTCAACCCTTGTCCCTTCTTTCGGCTGACCACTTTCAGCCAGGGGATCCAGGAGCGTGGATAGTCCATGTGGACGGGTCGGCCACACAGTCAGGAGGCGGGGCTGGGATTGCAATCCGATCTCCGGAAGGGAACATTGTGGAATACGCGTTGCGGTTCGAGTTCCCAGCCACGAACAACGTGGCGGAATACGAAGCAGTGATCAACGGCCTGAGGCTGGCCCTGGAGCTCGGGGCCGAGTCCGTTCGCCTCCTCAGCGACTCGAAGCTCATTGTCAACCAACTCTTGGGGAGTTACGAGGCACGGGAGGAGGCGATGCAGAGATATCTCCCTGTCGCCAGAGCGGCGATGTCCAAGTTCAAGGACGTGGAAGTCTTGCACCTCTCGCGATCAGAGAATGCGCGGGCAGATGCGTTGTCGAAGCTGGCCTCGTCCTCGCCAAAGGAACTGGGCCGCACCATCTACGTGGAGAACCTGCCGTCCCCCAGCACGGAGGAGCACGAGGTGATGGCGATCGACCAAGAACCCACCTAGATGGACCCGATCATCCGGTACCTCACTCATGGAGAGGTGCCAACCGATGGGGACGAACGCCGAACCCTGGAGAGAAAGGCGCTCCGATACGTGATCCATGAAGGGATGCTCTACCGGAGACGCTGGACCAAGACGGACGTCCTCCCATACCTGAAGTGCATCGGACCGCAGGAAGCTGACTACGTCCTACGGGAGGTTCACGACGGGATCTGCGGGAACCACCACGGGGGCAAGATAGTCGCACAGAAGATCTTGAGGCAGGGATACTACTGGCCGACCCTGGCCCAAGATGCAACAAGCTACGTCCGGAAATGCCAAGAATGCCAGAGGTATGCCCACCACATCTCGACTCCTCTGTTAGAGCTCATCCCTATCGTGAGCCCCATCCCCTTTGCGAAATGGGGGCTCGACATCCTCGGACCGTTTAAACCGGGACGAGGGCAGCGGAAGCATCTGATCGTGGCAGTGGACTACTTCACCAAGTGGATCGAGGCCGAACCGTTGGCCACCATCACGTGGAAGAAAGCGAAAAGCTTCGTATGTAATTCCATCATCTCCCGATTCGGAGTGCCACGGGCCATCGTCACAGACAATGGGAAGCAGTTCGACTCCGCAGGGTTTAAAGATTTTTGCGAGGAATGGGGAATCAAGCTCCTCTTCGCCTCAGTAGCGCACCCCCAGACCAACGGGATGGCAGAAGCGGCCAACAAGTGCATCATAGAGCCCCTCCGGAAGAAAGTGAAAGACGCCGAAGGGAACTGGCCAGAAGAGCTCCCCGGGATACTCTGGTCATACCGGACGACCCACAAGGAGGCTACTGGCGAGACCCCGTTCAGGCTCACCTACGGGGCCGAGGCGGTGGTGCCGGTCGAATTGGGTGAAGAATCTCTCCGCCTCAAATACTTTGACGAAGACCGGAACTCGCAGGGCCTGGGGCTCAATCTGGAGCTCCTCGACGAGCGACGGGAGCTGGCACTGGCCACCATCATCCGCCAGAAGCAGAAGGTGGCCCGATACTACAACGCTCGGGTGCGGGGGAGAAGCTTCCACCTTGGGGACCTGGTCCTCCGGAAAGCGGGCTTCAACACCGATACCGCTCGCAAAGGGAAGCTCGCGGCTAGATGGGAGGGACCCTACAAAGTCGTCGAGGTCCTCGGACCCGCAGCCTACCGACTAGCCGACCTGGAGGGGAGGATTCTCACTCACACTTGGAATGCGGAACATTTACGCAAGTACTTTCAATAGATGTATCATTTCCTATGAAATAAATTTGTTTTGAATTCATTCCTTTCCAGATAAAGCAAAAAGATATACAGAGGGATGCACGAAGAGGTCGAGGGGCATTCCCCTCCCTCATTTTTCTCTGGGGGCACCGGTGGAGCCACAGGATGGCAGCCCACTAGGCTCTCCCCCCTTACTCCGTTCGACGTCAGAGTACATCCGAAGATCCTCGAAGTTGACCCCCGAGAGCGGGAACTTCTTTTGGATCTCGGACTGACACCGGGCGAAGCCCTTCTCGAACGCATCCGATAAGGCGGTCTCAACAAAGGAGGTGGCATACTCCGCCACAGCATCCTGAGCGATCCTGGCCGGATCCACCTCCTCCAGCCCCCGCATCCGGACCTCTAAGGTCTCGATCTGGCGTTGGTGCTCCGCCCTCTCCTTCTCGATCTCTCGGGTTTTCTCGCCAAGTTGGGCAAGAAGGACCCTCGCCTGCTCCTCCGCCACTTCCAAACGATCGGAGAGCTCCAAGGCCTCGGAGGCAGCTGCAGGGTTGGGGATCTGCACGGCTCCTCCAGATGTGCCGACGCCTCTCAAAAGCTCGGCGAGACGCGCCTCGGCTTCCGACTTTGCAGCCAGAGCCAAGGCTCTCTCTCGGTCCGCCTCCTCAAGGGCAGAGGACAGCTCAGTTACGGGAGAATCCAAGGACTGGACCCGCGCTTCCTCAAACTGACCTGCCTCTCCCTTCTCGCCAGGGGCCTCAGGGCCTCGCCCGGCGTCGGATTTGGCATTGGGAAGAGCCGCGAATTGGCGCCTCATCAAGAGGCCCACCGAGGACAACTGCGCCAAAGCAACGAAGGTAAGACGACAAAAGCAGCTGGAGAAAGGGGGGACAAGCAGAGACACGCTACCTGTTGACCAGCCTGGATCACGAAGGTAGCCAAGCAATCACCTCTGACTCCGTCCAACACCACCTGATCGGGAGGGAGACAACAGTTCTCGGCCACTCGAGCGGCGGCTCCGCGGCTCGAAAACACCGACTCCTTCTCCCCCACTGGGAAGCGTGGACGAAGAAGACCCTCCCCTGACGAAGGGAACTCGCCAGGAGCGGAGCGGAACGCACCAAGATACCGACTGTAAGCATCAGGGAGAGAATCGTCCGGGAGGGGTGAAGGGCCGACCCACGGCCAGGCAACCTCAACGGGGGCGGGTTGAGGTCGATCAGCAGTCGGCAAGACGTCAACTCCCTCGTCCCCCTCGCGGACCCTCTTGGAAGACCCCAGCAAGGGAAGAGAGGGAGATGACACCTTCTTCCTTTTTGAGCCTCCGGTCGCGGTCCCGACCCGCTGCTTCTTCCGAACCTCCAGAACATGATCCCTTCTGCGCGGATCCGGATTTGGGACCTGCACGAGAGCGCTGGCGGGAGAGGGACCAAGAGGGAATCCACCTGCACTCAAAGAAGAAATAAGAGACAGAACAGAACCTGGACGACCTCGAGGGGCGAACGCTCGGAGAAGCTTACCTAGGGGCCACACCGTCTTACGCAAATTGTGGTCCCTAAAGAGGACGTCGATCGAGCGCTCCCTCGCAGGAATCGCCAGCATGTCCTTCGCCGTCTGCTGCTCGGCGACCGTCGGCTCACCCAGATCGAGGATGACGGCACCGGCCGCCTCCCACCGAACCGGGAAAGGTACACTCGACGGAAACGCGACAAACACGTATTCCCCCTTCCAACGTTTCAGGGAGCTCGGCAACCCCAGCACCAGGGTCATCTTCGGGCGGGCGCTGATGTAAATCCACGCCCCCGATTGGTGGTGGCTCAGGCGGTAGAACTGGGCAAAGAGGCGAAGAGAGGGTGCCACTCCCTTCAGCATGCAGACAACGATGAACCCGACGAGGAGCCCGACGGCGTTGGGACAGAATTGACACAGGCACACTTTGTGGGCCTGAAGGAACTCAACGATAAAAGGATGGAGCGGGAAACGAAGCCCGAAGCCGAAGCACTTCTCATATATTCCAACCTCGTTGGGGCCGGGAAAGCAGATCCGTTCGTCAGCCCCGGGGGCACGAGCCGAGTAGGGTGGAAGCAAGTAGGCGGAGCGCATGCTCCCGATGGCGGTGGCGCAGATCGACGAAGGCCACAACAAGACCTCTGGGGGCACCCCTGAAAGATCATCCCCGTGCTGACTAATCGCCAAAGGAGCGCCACCCGCCAGACCTGGAGCTGTGTCGCGCTCCGACCGAACCGAACCCGTGGCAGAGGAAGACGACATGAGGCAGAGCTCAGGCAGAATAGGGATCAGCGCAAAGAAGAAAACGACGGGATGGCGGCTCACGAACCCCTCGGCTTCTCAACTTAAGGCGACCCCGCGAGCGGTGGGGATAATCTTGCAGCTACACGTGGCAGCATCTGAAGGCCGACGGCGCTTCGGAACCCACGCCTTAAAAGTATCGAACGGGCCAACTCATGATGACGACTAATAAATGAGTCGGCATCGACTGGCGAGCCTGTCAAAGTCGGCGGAAGTCACATCGGCCGAGCCGAACCGGCCGAGGCCGATCGACCCGACCGATGGGGGCAATTGTTACGCCTATTTGGCCGAGGCCCGGAAGACACAAGCCCAGAAACCCGACCTCCGGTCAAGAGCCCATCTGCACACTCGGGCCCACTCGATAAGGCCCTATGGGGGACTCCCCCCAAATGTCGATCCGACCCGGCCCCGGTAACATACGGGTCACTCACCCACTCCAGCGATAACCGCTCCCTCGATCCCACTACCACTTAATGGCAGTAATGGGGAGAGGCTGGCGTGGCGCAGGGAGCGGCGACGGGGGGCGGATCGAGGGGGCACGATTGGGGGCGGACGAGCGACGTGGGTCGGGGGCAATCACGGCGGAGGTCTATAAAGGGGCTAGGAGGACTACAGGACAAAGGACCGCATCTCAGGTATCTAGAACCTAAGGTACTCCATCAACGACCTAGTTCCCCCATATCATTTCCTTCCCCCCCCGCTCGCACCGTGAGACGCCGTTCCGATCTCCTCACTAGTCAAACCGTCTCCGCCGGGCCTCCTCTTTCAGATCTCTGTCTGACTTAGGCATCGGAGGGGTTTTGGCCGGAACCAAGGTCCGGCCCCCCTGACGAGTGTTCTTGTCTTCGCAGGAGGATACCCAATCAACGGGCCGAGGCTTCCCCTCCACCCTTCGCCGACCACGCTACAAGCTGGACGATTGAGGCTCCCCCTCGTCGACCGACCGCCGAGGCCGAGCACAACCGACCGAGGCCGAGCGTCTCAACCCAGGCCGAGGCTACCCCTCGTCCTACCAACGACCGAGGACCCCGAGACGACCCAGTCGACGCGCTCCACGTCGTCGGCAGACCCGATTCGGGCCTCTACAGCACCAACTTGACTCGCCCGAGGGACCCAAGCGGGCCCCTTGACCACGTTGACCGGGTTATCCACGGTCAACGCTTTGTAGTGAGAAAACACTCTGAAACAGGGTTAAATTGTGTTTAATTCGTTAACCCGGATAAAAAACGCGACTAAAAATACGAATACTGTCGAGATATCATTCATCCAAATGAACTTAAAAATCAACAATATCAATATGAAATAAGAGTAAAATAAGTTCTATATTGATGATTTAAATTGTTTTCATAATTTTAACCAAAATGACATGATTATACTATTATATTCCATGTAGCATGCACTAAAACAAAACTATGATCATTAAATCATAGTTCAAAATGATTTTAAAGTGCCCCTAAAAACGAGTTTAAAACGCATAAAATGCGCAATACGGGAATAAAATGCGTTTTGTTCGTCAACCCCTAAAAAAGCGCGTATTTTTCTGAATAATTCAAATAGACGGTCATTTAATACGGGAACCATTTTAGACGGGTTTTAAACGTAAAAAATATAAAAATTCGCGTTTTTTACTAACAAGGCTGCTGATTGTGTTGATAATTTTGGGTCTTTCCGATCAAGCAGCCCCATGGTAACTTTTAGCGTGAAAAGAAATTGAGTTAAATGCGTATCAGCAACCTAATGACGAAATTTCCTCCTTGCTAGCATCAATCCTCTACCATCTTATTTTTTTCCTTCGGTTTGAATATTTTATTTTGATCTTCATGTTCTAAAACTCTAAACCCTTAATTTTCAAGTGAATTCATGGAATTTTGCTCATTCATCCACCAGTCACAAGTTTAATAGTTTCGTCGCAAGAAAACTTTTTGCAACGGTTAATGAACAATGAAACCCCTTATCGCTCACTTAAAAATTGGTACTTTATAGTTTTACAATGTGAAGTGCAAACTGAGATCCGATTGTCAAAAAAAGGGAGGATGCTGGGTTGCGTGAGCTATCCAAGGAGGAAGGGTTGCATGAGCTACACAAGGAATTTCCTCCTTGTATAGCCGGGGCTCATAGAAATTTTTCCTGCTATCAACTGTTAAATTGGTGGCTTGGTAGATTGAAGAAATTGGTGGCCTGAAATACAATCAACTGTTAAATTGAACATTCCATGGGTAGCTATTTTAATGCCTTATGCAGAACCCAAATAAATCTGGTGGGCTAAGTTTGAGATGACAATGGGTTGGGGTCAGCTTGATGGGCCACAAATCTATTCCAACAAGACCGGTCCGGCCCCATCCCCTTTTAAGAAATGTGTATTGTTTGGTGCTAAAATTTGGTCCTGTTTCATTTTAAGGCCACGACCCAAGCTGCCCAGGCCTGTTGGAGGCCCACTTCAGGCCTTATTCATTTATACTACAAATCCAATATGTTACGCCTATTTGGCCGAGGCCCGGAAGACACAAGCCCAGAAACCCGACCTCCGGTCAAGAGCCCATCTGCACACTCGGGCCCACTCGATAAGGCCCTATGGGGGACTCCCCCCAAATGTCGATCCGACCCGGCCCCGGTAACATACGGGTCACTCACCCACTCCAGCGATAACCGCTCCCTCGATCCCACTACCACTTAATGGCATTAATGGGGAGAGGCTGGCGTGGCGCAGGGAGCGGCGACGGGGGGCGGATCGAGGGGGCACGATTGGGGGCGGACGAGTGACGTGGGTCGGGGGCAATCACGGCGGAGGTCTATAAAGGGGCTAGGAGGACTACAGGACAAGGGACCGCATCTCAGGTATCTAGAACCTAAGGTACTCCATCAATGACCTAGTTCCCCCATATCATTTCCTTCCTCCCCCGCTCGCGCCGTGAGACGCCGTTCCGATCTCCTCACGAGTCGAACCGTCTCCGTCGGGCCTCCTCTTTCAGATCTCTGTCTGACTTAGGCATCGGAGGGGTTTTGGCCGGAACCAAGGTCCGGCCCCCCTGACGAGTGTTCTCGTCTTCGCAGGAGGATACCCAATCAACGGGCCGAGGCTTCCCCTCCGCCCTTCGCCGACCACGCTACAAGCTGGACGATTGAGGCTCCCCCTCGTCGACCGACCGCCGAGGCCGAGCACAACCGACCGAGGCCGAGCGTCTCAACCCAGGCCGAGGCTACCCCTCGTCCTACCAACGACCGAGGACCCCGAGACGACCCAGTCGACGCGCTCCACGTCGTCGGCAGACCCGATTCGGGCCTCTACAACACCAACTTGACTCGCCCGAGGGACCCAAGCGGGCCCCTTGACCACGTTGACCGGGTTATCCACGGTCAACGCTTTGTAGTAAGAAAACACTCTGAAACATCTGGCGCCGTCTGTGGGAACGAACTGTCCCACGAAGAAACAAACCACATCTGCGATGACGCGACCTCCCTCATCTCGGCGAAAGGAGAGCGAGGCCCTGACGCGGGGCGACAGGGCCCGCCATCGTTGGTAAGAATGGGCACGGGCCCGACGCGAGGAGGATCGTGAGGAAAGGGCCGGGAAGCCCTCCCCTTCCCCACCGGTCGGGAGACCGAGTGCGTCCGTAACGGCGCGCAGCTCGGACGTGGCTTTGGTGGTGTCAGTGGTCGTAGACACTACCATGGTACGACGGCTGCTTGTCGACACCGGCAGCTCCTGTGACGTCCTCTTTATGTCAACCCTGGAAAAGATGGGGCGGCGGAAAGAAGACTTACGACCTCGCTCGGGTCCCGTGGTTGGATTCACGGGTCACTCCACCCCCATCATCGGCACGATCCATCTCCCGGTAACGCTCGGAGACGCACCGGACTCGGTGACCCTGGCGGTGGAATTCATCGTATTGGGGATCGGGTCGGAATACAATGGGATCATCGGCCGACCCCTACTCAACGCCGTCGGCGCGGTAGTCTCGACCCTCCATCAGACTATCAAGTTCCGAACGCCGGGGGGGATGGGGCAAGTCGAAGGCGACGCGGGGAGACCGAGTACCTGCTATCAACTGGCGGAGGAAGGTCCCGAGGATCGTTTAGCCGACCGGATGGCTGCGCTCGAATTGAGGAGTGGGCCTAGGCCCGCCCCTGCGGAGGAGCAGGAGCAAATCCCGGTCACGGACATCGAGGGCCGGTTCGTCTCGATCGGGAGAGGGCTGAGCCAGGACCTGAGGGATCAGCTGATCGAATGCCTGGAGGCGAACCTGGACATCTTTGCTTGGTCACCGGAAGACATGCCCGGCGTAGACCCCCAGGTGATCGTCCACCAGATCAACGCCGACCCCAACTTCAAGCCAGTTAGGCAGAAGAAGCGCAACCTAGGCGGCGAGAAGATGAAGGCAGCCTCCGAGGAAGTGGAGCGTCTCCTTGATGCCGGCTTCATACGAGAGGTCTGGTACCCGGAGTGGCTGTCGAACGTGGTGATGGTCAAGAAACCCAACGGGAAGTGGCGAATGTGCGTGGACTTCAGTGACCTCAACAAGGCCTGCCCCAAGGACAGCTACCCCCTGCCGCGCATCGACCACCTGGTGGACAACGCCTCGGGGTACGAGATGCTAAGCTTCATGGACGCTTACTCCGGATACAATCAAGTCCAGATGGACCCCCGGGACGAAGAGATGACAGCCTTCACGACGGACCGGGGAACTTACTGCTACAAGAAGATGCCCTTTGGCTTGAAGAACGCGGGGGCCACCTACCAGAGAATGGTCAACAAGGTTTTCAGCTCCCAGATCGGGAGGAACCTGGAAGTCTACGTCGACGACATGCTTGTCAAGTCAAGGCGACCGGAAGACCACATCGCCGACTTGCGGGAGACCTTCGAGCGGCTGCGGCGACACCACATTCGGCTCAACCCCGCGAAGTGCACGTTCGGGGTAAGATCTGGCAAATTCTTGGGATTTATGATAACTAACCGTGGCATTGAAGCTAATCCCGACAAGATCGAGGCGCTGATCAACATGCGCGAGCCGACGACGATCAAAGAGCTACAGAGGCTGAACGGACGCATCGCAGCCTTGGGGCGATTCCTTTCCAAATCAGCGGAAAGATCGCTCCCCTTCTTCAAGGTCCTAAGGAAAGCGATCGCGGAACCTCCAGACAATAGGAAGACAATACTTTGGGACGAAGACTGCTCCAGGGCGTTCGGAGACCTCAAAGAGTATCTCCGCAGCCCACCTCTCCTGTCCAAACCACGGGAAGGGGAGTTGATGAGCCTTTACCTGGCGTGCGTGGAGGAAGCTGTGAGTTCGGTGCTGATCCGGGAGGACGGTGGGGTGCAATGGCCGGTATATTACACGAGCCGGATCTTGAAGGGGGCGGAGGTGCGATACTCGCCCATAGAGAAACTGGCGTACGCCCTCATCCTCTCAGCACGAAGGCTCCGACCCTATTTCCAGGCCCACACCATACTGATCCTGACCGACTCGCAACTGGAGCAGAACCTCAAGAGATTCGATCGGATGGGAAGGATGCTAAACTGGGGAGTGGAACTGAGCGAGTTCGACCTCCGATTCAAACCGCGCACGGCCATCAAAGGGCAGGCCCTAGCCGACTTCATCGCCGAGTGCACAACGGAAGGAAATGGCCCCCCGGAGGAAGAAGGCCCGGCGACGGTAATTGCTCAACCCCTGTCCCTTCTTTCGGCTGACCACTTTCAGCCAGGGGATCCAGGAGCGTGGATAGTCCATGTGGACGGGTCGGCCACACAGTCAGGAGGCGGGGCTGGGATTGCAATCCGATCTCCGGAAGGGAACATTGTGGAATACGTGTTGCGGTTCGAGTTCCCAGCCACGAACAACGTGGCGGAATACGAAGCAGTGATCAACGGCCTGAGGCTGGCCCTGGAGCTCGGGGCCGAGTCCGTCCGCCTCCTCAGCGACTCGAAGCTCATTGTCAACCAACTCTTGGGGAGTTACGAGGCACGGGAGGAGGCGATGCAGAGATATCTCCCTGTCGCCAGAGTGGCGATGTCCAAGTTCAAGGACTTGGAAGTCTTGCACCTCCCGCGATCAGAGAATGCGCGGGCAGATGCGTTGTCGAAGCTGGCCTCGTCCTCGCCAAAGGAACTGGGCCGCACCATCTACGTGGAGAACCTGCCGTCCCCCAGCACGGAGGAGCACGAGGTGATGGCGATCGACCAAGAACCCACCTGGATGGACCCGATCATCCGGGACCTCACTCATGGAGAGGTGCCGACCGATGGGGACGAACGCCGAACCCTGGAGAGAAAGGCGCTCTGATACGTTATCCATGAAGGGACGCTCTACCGGAGACGCTGGACCAAGACGGACGTCCTCCCATACCTGAAGTGCATCGGACCGCAGGAAGCTGACTACGTCCTACGGGAGGTTCACGACGGGATCTGCGGGAACCACCACGGGGGCAAGATAGTCGCACAGAAGATCTTGAGGCAGGGATACTACTGGCCGACCCTGGCCCAAGATGCAACAAGCTACGTCCGGAAATGCCAAGAATGCCAGAGGTATGCCCACCACATCTCGACTCCTCCGTCAGAGCTCATCCCTATCGTGAGCCCCATCCCCTTTGCGAAATGGGGGCTCGACATCCTCGGACCGTTTAAACCGGGACGAGGGCAGCGGAAGCATCTGATCGTGGCAGTGGACTACTTCACCAAGTGGATCGAGGCCGAACCGTTGGCCACCATCACGTGGAAGAAAGCGAAAAGCTTCGTATGTAATTCCATCATCTCCCGATTCGGAGTGCCACGGGCCATCGTCACAGACAATGGGAAGCAGTTCGACTCCGCAGGGTTTAAAGATTTTTGCGAGGAATGGGGAATCAAGCTCCTCTTCGCCTCAGTAGCGCACCCCCAGACCAACGGGATGGCAGAAGCGGCCAACAAGTGCATCATAGAGCCCCTCCGGAAGAAAGTGAAAGACGCCGAAGGGAACTGGCCAGAAGAGCTCCCCGGGATACTCTGGTCATACCGGACGACCCACAAGGAGGCTACTGGCGAGACCCCGTTCAGGCTCACCTACGGGGCCGAGGCGGTGGTGCCGGTCGAATTGGGTGAAGAATCTCTCCGCCTCAAATACTTTGACGAAGACCGGAACTCGCAGGGCCTGGGGCTCAATCTGGAGCTCCTCGACGAGCGACGGGAGCTGGCACTGGCCACCATCATCCGCCAGAAGCAGAAGGTGGCCCGATACTACAACGCTCGGGTGCGGGGGAGAAGCTTCCACCTTGGGGACCTGGTCCTCCGGAAAGCGGGCTTCAACACCGATACCGCTCGCAAAGGGAAGCTCGCGGCTAGATGGGAGGGACCCTACAAAGTCGTCGAGGTCCTCGGACCCGCAGCCTACCGACTAGCCGACCTGGAGGGGAGGATTCTCACTCACACTTGGAATGCGGAACATTTACGCAAGTACTTTCAATAGATGTATCATTTCCTATGAAATAAATTTGTTTTGAATTCATTCCTTTCCAGATAAAGCAAAAAGATATACAGAGGGATGCACGAAGAGGTCGAGGGGCATTCCCCTCCCTCATTTTTCTCCGGGGGCACCGGTGGAGCCATAGGATGGCAGCCCACTAGGGTCTCCCCCTTACTCCGTTCGACGTCAGAGTACATCCGAAGATCCTCGAAGTTGACCCCCGAGAGCGGGAACTTCTTTTGGATCTCGGACTGACACCGGGCGAAGCCCTTCTCGAACGCCTCTGATAAGGCGGTCTCAACAAAGGAGGTGGCATACTCCGCCACAGCATCCTGAGCGATCCTGGTCAGATCCACCTCCTCCAGCCCCCGCATCCGGACCTCTAAGGTCTCGATCTGGCGTTGGTGCTCCGCCCTCTCCTTCTCGATCTCTCGGGTTTTCTCGCCAAGTTGGGCAAGAAGGACCCTCGCCTGCTCCTCCGCCACTTCCAGACGATCGGAGAGCTCCAAGGCGTCGGAGGCAGCTGCAGGGTTGGGGATCTGCACGGCTCCTCCAGATGTGCCGACGCCTCTCAAAAGATCGGCGAGACGCGCCTCGGCATCCGACTTTGCAGCCAGAGCCAAGGCTCTCTCTCGGTCCGCCTCCTCCAGGGCAGAGGACAGCTCAGTTACGCGAGAATCCAAGGACTGGACCCGCGCTTCCTCTAACTGACCTACCTCTCCCTTCTCGCCAGGGGCCTCAGGGCCTCGACCGGCGTCGGATTTGGCTTTGGGAAGAGCCGCGAATTGGCGCCTCATCGAGAGGCCCACCGAGGACAACTGCGCCAAAGAAACGAAGGTAAGACGGCAAAAGCAGCTGGAGAAAGGGGGGACAAGTAGAGACACGCTACCTGTTGACCAGCCTGGATCACGAAGGTAGCCAAGCAATCACCTCTAACTCCGTCCAACACCACCTGATCGGGAGGGAGACAACAGTTCTCGGCCACTCGAGCGGCGGCTCCGCGGCTCGAAAACACCGACTCCTTCTCCCCCACTAGGAAGCGTGGACGAAGAAGACCCTCCCCTGACGAAGGGAACTCGCCAGGAGCGGAGCGGAACGCACCAAGATACCGACTGTAAGCATCAGGGAGAGAATCGTCCGGGAGGGGTGAAGGGCCGACCCACGGCCAGGCAACCTCAACGGGGGTGGGTTGAGGTCGATCAGCAGTCGGCAAGACGTCAACTCCCTCGTCCCCCTCGCGGAACCTCTTGGAAGACCCCAGCAAGGGAAGAGAGGGAGATGACACCTTCTTCCTTTTTGAGCCTCCGGTCGCGGTCCCGACCCGCTGCTTCTTCCGAACCTCCAGAACATGATCCCTTCTGCGCGGATCCGGATTTGGGACCTGCACGAGAGCGCTGGCGGGAGAGGGACCAAGAGGGAATCCACCTGCACTCAAAGAAGAAATGAGAGACAGAACAGAACCTGGACGACCTCGAGGGGCGAACGCTCGGAGAAGCTTACCTAGGGGCCACACCGTCTTACGCAAATTGTGGTCCCTAAAGAGGACGTCGATCGAGCGCTCCCTCGCAGGAATCGCCAGCATGTCCTTCGTCGTCTGCTGCTCGGCGACCATCGGCTCACCCAGATCGAGGATGACGGCACCGGCCGCCTCCCACCGAACCGGGAAAGGTACACTCGACGGGAACGCGACAAACACGTATTCCCCCTTCCAACGTTTCAGGGAGCTCGGCAACCCCAGCACCAGGGTCATCTTCGGGCGGGCGCTGATGTAAATCCACGCCCCCGATTGGTGGTGGCTCAGGCGGTAGAACTGGGCAAAGAGGCGAAGAGAGGGTTCCACTCCCTTTAGCTTGCAGACAACGATGAACCCGACGAGGAGCCCGACGGCGTTGGGACAGAATTGACACAGGCACACTTTGTGGGCCTGAAGGAACTCAACGATAAAAGGATGGAGCGGGAAACGAAGCCCGAAGCCGAAGCACTTCTCATATATTCCAACCTCGTTGGGGCCGGGAAAGTAGATCCGTTCGTCAGCCCCGGGGGCACGAGCCGAGTAGGGCGGAAGCAAGTAGGCGGAGCGCATGCTCCCGATGGCGGTGGCGCAGATCGACGAAGGCCACAACAAGACCTCTGGGGGCACCCCTGAAAGATCATCCCCGTGCTGACTAATCGCCGAAGGAGCGCCACCCGCCAGACCTGGAGCTGCGTCGCGCTCCGACCGAACCGAACCCGTGGCAGAGGAAGACGACATGAGGCAGAGCTCAGGCAGAATAGGGATCAGCGCAAAGAAGAAAACGACGGGATGGCGGCTCACGAACCCCTCGGCTTCTCAACTTAAGGCGACCCCGCGAGCGGTGGGGATAAGCTTGCAGCTACACGTGGCAGCATCTGAAGGCCGACGGCGCTTCAGAACCCGCGCCTTAAAAGTATCGAACGGGCCAACTCATGATGACGACTAATAAATGAGTCGGCCTCGACTGGCGAGCCTGTCAAAGTCGGCGGAAGTCACATCGGCCGAGCCGAACCGACCGAGGCCGATCGACCCGACCGATGGGGGCAATTGTTACGCCTATTTGGCCGAGGCCCGGAAGACACAAGCCCAGAAACCCGACCTTCGGTCAAGAGCCCATCTGTACACTCGGGCCCACTCGATAAGGCCCTATGGGGGACTCCCCCCAAATGTCGATCCGACCCGGCCCCGGTAACATACGGGTCACTCACCCACTCCAGCGATAACCGCTCCCTCGATCCCACTACCACTTAATGGCAGTAATGGGGAGAGGCTGGCGTGGCGCAGGGAGCGGCGACGGGGGGCGGATCGAGGGGGCACGATTGGGGGCGGACGAGCGACGTGGGTCGGGGGCAATCACGGCGGAGGTCTATAAAGGGGCTAGGAGGACTACAGGACAAGGGACCGCATCTCAGGTATCTAGAACCTAAGGTACTCCATCAACGACCTAGTTCCCCCATATCATTTCCTTCCTCCCCCGCTCGCGCCGTGAGACGCCGTTCCGATCTCCTCACGAGTCGAACCGTCTCCGCCGGGCCTCCTCTTTCAGATCTCTATCTGACTTAGGCATCGGAGGGGTTTTGGCCGGAACCAAGGTCCGGCCCCCCTGACGAGCGTTCTCGTCTTCGCAGGAGGATACCCAATCAACGGGCCGAGGCTTCCCCTCCGCCCTTCGTCGACCACGCTACAAGCTGGACGATTAAGGCTCCCCCTCGTCGACCGACCGCCGAGGCCGAGCGCAACCGACCGAGGCCGAGCGTCTCAACCCAGGCCGAGGCTACCCCTCGTCCTACCAACGACCGAGGACCCCGAGACGACCCAGTCGACGCGCTCCACGTCGTCGGCAGACCCGATTCGGGCCTCTACAGCACCAACTTGACTCGCCCAAGGGACCCAAGCGGGCCCCTTGACCACGTTGACCGGGTTATCCACGGTCAACGCTTTGTAGTGATAAAACACTCTGAAACACAATAGATCTAAGCTTAATAACTTTTTAATATCATATCACTATGCTTTTACTTAATACCATATTGTTATAAACGGGCTTTTGTAGACACATCTGTGTATTAGGTATCCACCCATTATGTAATCCTATTACTATAAATACATGGCTACGGGTAGCCACCAAGCTTACAACACGTTATGAGCACGCTCGAAGCTGAGCCGAACCTCTGCCGACGGACGAACGCGACGCGAACGGGCTTCCTTCACCGAACGTCGCTAGATCCGGCGGGTAGGATCTAGAGGTAATTTTTTTCCCTAAATCTAAATTTTTATGCGCATATGAGTAGATCTAAATGTTTGGATCGATGTTTTGATTAGTATAGATCCGATTTTTTATCTCAGATCTGCATGCAAAATCAACCCGTAAATGAAAAATCGACGTTTTTATCAATAAAAACAACTTTTTACGATAAAAACGCCGTTTTGAAGACTAAAAATAGATTTTTTCTGATAAAAATCATGTTTTTATCATCTGCTTCCCCAAAATTTTTCAAACCCTAGATGTATTTCTTCATTGCCACATGGCCAGAAGCCGCGCACGCGAAAACCCCCCTCGATCACCGCGTTGTTGCCGCCGCTTACAGCGGCGGCCGCTGCCGCCGCCCGCAGCGGCGGCCAACGAGGCCGCCGTGTGCAGCGACGGCACCCGCCTCCGCCTGCAGCGGCAGGCGCCTCCACCGCCTGCAGAGGCACCCCATGCCGCCGTACCGCCAGAAGCGATGGCGGCGACAAACCCCCCCGTGCGCGCGCGCATCCGAAACCCTAACCACCAGAAGAGGCAACACACACGACTGAAATCCTAACTGGTTGCACGGGATCGCACATCAGATCGAATCTAAAACCCCAAATTAGGGTTTGTCCACAAAAATTTTGTTTTTCCAAATTCTTTTCCAGATTTAACTAAGATTTTCTTCTTCTTCATTAAATTCTAGATTATTAAACGCTTTTTAATTCATCGCATTTTTTGGATTATCTGATTATTATACGTTTAATAATTAGGAAGATTCTGCGACCGCTCTGCCGTTAGTTAACTAGCCTAATGATGTATGACGTTGCCTAGTGGTCCAATAATTATTAAACGAAAATTTTCATTTCCGTTATAAAATACATGTGATGATTAATTGCCTGTGATGATTAATTGTCTGTACTGAAATAAAATGCATGCTGCATTTTTCTGCGACGTATGTTTATATTTGTTGTGGTTTGGATCGGCTAGCTATCACCATTATTTCCCTCGCATTTCTTTATCTTTTGAGAGAAATTGTAGTGAGGATATTATTGTATATATTTCAAGACCGGCGGACGTCCCACGAAGATGAAGATCTATTCCAGAAGAATAGGGGCCCCGCGTGGGTTCCCGAGTTGTATTTTCAATTTTATGGGACTGTATGGACTTTATTTAAAATGGTGATTAGCCGATCCACACAACAAATATCTGTGTCTGAAATGCATAATTATTTGTTTTACTTTAAAAATATCTAATTACTGCTCATTTTTAACATGCTAGAGATAATGGCTAAAATTGCGAGTGTCGACTTTGACGTATTGGATGCTACATGCAAAAATTATCTAAGCTGGCAGTTGGATATAAAATTCCACCTGCGCTCACAGGTACTGAGCTATGCCATCACTACAGGCGATAAGGTTTCTGACATAGATAAAGCGAAAGCAATTATCTATATCAGACGCCATATCGATCGGACCCTGAAGGCCGAGTACCTCACGGTGGAAGACTCTTATGAGTAATGGACCGCCCTCGAGGATAGATACAAACATCAAAGAGATGTTATCCTTCCCCGAGCACGATATGAATGGGAGAACCTTCGCCTCCAAGACTTTAAGTCTATCGACGAGTACAACTCTGCACTTTTCAGTATCACCTCACGCCTAAAGTTGTGTGGTGAGAAAGTGACGGAGAAGCGCATGTTAGAGAAGACGTATACATCCTTCCACGAGAAGGACGTTATACTTATGCAGCAGTAT
This sequence comes from Scilla litardierei, assembly GCA_030789695.1. Lineage (NCBI taxonomy): Eukaryota > Viridiplantae > Streptophyta > Magnoliopsida > Asparagales > Asparagaceae > Scilla > Scilla litardierei. The sequence continues at coordinate 96,990 of JAULAV010002288.1, forward strand.
CGTGAACGAAAGTTCACGAAATACTTGGAGCTTCTCTCATGTCTTTTGATGGTAGAACAGAATAGAGACCTACTTCTGGCCACCCATAACTCACACCCTGCTAGCATTGCTCATGCGCCTGAAGCACACCACAGCTCCTCCCAGAAGAAGAGGACCAACTTCAAAGGTAAACCCCAGAAGGATAAGGCGATGAAGAAGCAGGCTAGAGGACCCCCTCCAAAGTCAAACAATGAGGAAAAGAAGAAAAATGTGTGGAAGAGAAAAGACAACGGCCAGACATCTGCCCCGAGAAAAGACTGGGAAGATAAATGCCACAAGTGTGGCATGACTGGACACTGGTCCAGGAATTGTCGGACTCCACGCCACCTCCAGGACTTGTACAAAGCTAGCCAGAAGCCAGCCGAGACAAACCTGGTGGAACACGAAGACCTGGCACCAATCAGGTTCATCGCTGAGGACTTCTCAAATGATGACCTGCTCAACTGAAGCATTATCTACTTCTTGCTACACATTGTAATTTGAAAAATAATTTACTCTCTTGTTGCTTGATTTCTAGCATGTTGGATGATTTTTCAGACGTTGATTAATTTTTAGTAATCATTTTGTGCCTTATATTGCTATGTTTTCTCTCTCTTAATTTAGATGGATAATAAATGCCTAGTGGACAGTGCCTCTACGCACACGATCCTCCAAGACATTTGCTTTTTTCAAAGCATACATAAATACGATGGAACCGTGAATACAATCTCCGGTCCATCAGGAATTATTGAAGGATCGGGGAAGCACATTTTATGCTGCCCAACAAAACACAACTACTAATAAAAGATGCGCTTTTCTCCCCTAGCTCTAATAAAAATCTGTTAAGTTTTAAAGATATCCGTTTAAACGGATACCACCTAGAGACGGTGAACAAACAAAACAGAAAATTCTTGTATGTAACGACTCATAAAAACGGTACTAAAACCCCCGTCGAGCGTTTTGAGGGACTCCCGTCGGGTCTCTACTATACAAAGATAAGAGCAATGGAAGCAAACACACTTGAGCACCAGAAGTGCGATAATCAACCAGAATTCCAACTCTGACCCAATAGACTCGGACACCCGGGAAAAAACATGATGCGTCGCATCATATCCCAATCCCGTGGAATTAACTCGAAAAGACTCAAGCTACTTCGAAAGGGTGCTTCTCCTTGTCCCCCTTATCACAAATGGAAATTGATTACGAGACCATCCCCCCTGAAGGTGGACTCAGAGTCTCCGAGCTTCCTAGAGAGAATACATGGAGACATTTGCGGGCATATTCACCCCGCAAGTGGCCAATTTCGGTACTACATGGTACTGATTGACGCATCTTCCAAATGGTCGTATGTGTGCATCCTGTCCAACCGCAACGTAGCCTTTCCAAAGCTACTGGCACAAATCATAAAGTTGCGGGCACATTTCCCAATAACCAGATCAAGAAATTGCGTCTGGACAACGCTGGGGGAATTAACATCACAAGTCTTCCTAGACTACTGCCAAGCAACTAGCATAGAAATTGAACATCCTGTAGCTCATGTTCACACCCAGAACGGGTTAGCCAAATCTCTTATAAAGAGACTACAATGGATTGCTCGCCCATTGTTGATGCAATGCCAGTTGCCAGTGAACGCATGTGAACATGCCATCTTTTATGCTGCATCGCTGATAAGATTACGACCGTCAGGAAGTCAATCTTATTCTCCGATGCAACTTGCATATGGGAACCCACTGGATATCTCTCACCTGAGGATATTTGGATGCGCTGTCTATGTCCCCATAGCACCACCGCAAAGGACCAAGATGGGTCCTCAACGCCGACTGGGTATCTATATAGGATTTGACTCACCATCGATCATTAGATACCTTGAACCTCTAACGGGAGACGTCTTTAAGGCACGTCTAGCAGATTGTGAGTTTGACGAAAGCACTTTTCCCAAACTAGGCATTAACACAGAGAAGCCAGAAGCTTCAAAGACCATTTCATGGTATACCAAAACTTTATCCCATTTTGATCCGCGTACAAACTAATGTGAAGACGAGGTCCTGAAGATCCTCCAAATACAAAATACAGCTCACATTTTATCAGAGAAATTTACAGACAACCAGAAGATTGTCAAATCACACATCCCTGCTGTAAACACGTCAGCTAGGATAGACATACCCAAAGATGGATGCAATCCACCTGCAGCAGAAGCGGCCATACCTCAACAAAAGAGAGGACGACCTCCAGGCTCCAAAGATAAAAACCCTCGGAAGAGGAAAAATCCTGGAGCAATGATAACGATACCACCAGAGGATGCTGAGCTCAGCCCAGATACTTCTCCCTCCTAAAACCCCTGAAGAGGAAAATATAAGAGAAATATCATTAAACTATGTACGTACTGGGGAGGTCCTGGACAGAAAAAGCACAATCATCGATGATTACTTCGCGCTCATTATTGCCAATCACGTCACTGAATACGACGATGAGACTGATCCACGCTCTCTAGCAGAATGTAAACGCAGAGAGGATTGGCCAAAGTGGAACGAGGCAATAGGAGTAGAGCTGGACTCACTCTCGAAGCGCAATGTTTTTGGACCTGTAGTCCTAACACCAAAGGGTGTTAAACCTGTGTGATATAAATGGGTATTCATAAGAAAAAGAAACGAAAATAATGAGATTGTACGCTACAAAGCGCGCCTTGTTGCACAAGGCTTTTCCAAACGACCATGAATAGACTATGATGATACATATTCCCCGGTCATGGATGCGATCACTTTCCGTTTCATTATTGGCCTAACTACTCAGGAAGGCCTGTATATGCAGCTCATAGACGTTGTGACTGCATACCTATATGGAAATATAGATAAGTATATCTATATGAGACTCCCGGACGGATATAAACTACCGACGAAAATGACAGAAAGACCTCGGGACGTCTATTCTGTCAAACTCCAAAGATCACTATACGGTCTAAAACAGTCGGGAAGAATGTGGTATAACAGACTTAGTGAATTCCTAATGCAACAAGGATTCACAACTAATGAAGTCTGCCCTTTCATCTTTATAAGAGCAAAGGGAACATGATTCGTAATTATTGCCGTCTACGTAGACGGCCTAACTATCATCGGATCTCCTAAAGAGATAGTTGAGATATCCAAGAGTCTCACACAGACTTTTGAGATGAAAGACTTTGGCAAAACAAAGTTCTGCCTAGGGTTACAAATTGAACATCTAAGCGGAGGAATCCTGTTACACTAATCCACATACACAAAGAAGTTGCTGAAAAACTTTCTTATGGACAAATGTCATCTGCTTAGTACACCAATGGTTGTCAGATCATTGGATGTTAATACGGACCCCTTCCGGCCGCTGTAAGAGGGGGAGGAAGCACTGGGTCCCGAAGTACCCTACCTGAGTGCAATTGGAGCACTCCTATACCTGGCAAACTGCACGTGTTTCGATATAGCGTTTGTAGTTAACCTACAAACCAGATACAGTTCAGCGCTCTTAAAGCGCCACTGGAATGGAGTGAATCACCTTCTGCGCTACCTCCAAGGGTCTGTGGACCTGGGACTATACGTCAAGAAAGGCGTATCCTCCAACTTAGTTGGTTATGCAAATGCAGGATACATGTCTGACCCACACACCGCAAAGTCCCAGACCAGTTTCGTATTCACATACGGTGGGACAACCATCTCATGGAGATCTGTGAAGCAGACTTCAACAGCGACCTCATCCAACCACTCCGAGCTCATTGCGATCCACGAAGCTAGCAGAGAATGCTTTTGGCTTCGATCAGTCATCCACCACATCCTCGTGACTACCGGCCTGAAGACGGAAGATCTTGGACTAACCACCATGTACGAAGACAATGCTGCTTGCATAGCTCAACTACGAGGTGGCTACATCAAAGGTGACAGGACGAAGCACATTTCCCCCAAGCTCTTCTGGACGCATGAACAACAAGTAGACAACCAGATCGACGTCCAACAGATCCAGTCTTGCAACAACCTGGCAGATCTATTTACTAAAGATTTTTCTCGTTGTACCTTTATAAAACTTGTATTAGGGATTGGGATGAGACAGTTGAAAGATCTACAAGCCTAAATCTTGTATACTTCAGGGGGAGTTAATGTTGAGTTGTACTCTTTTTCCCTTAGATATTGGTTTTTTCCACTGGGTTTTTCATAGCCAAAGGTTTTAACGAGGCAACCACATCAACTCTGGATCCAGAAGTATCCACCTCTGATGATATCTGTCGATCATGGGAAGTTACAGAGACTTGTACTCTTTTCCCTTAGCCACTGGGTTTTCCACTGGGTTTTCCATGGCAAAGGTTTTAACGAGGCAAGAACTCTTAACTTAGGATCTAGAAGTATCCATACCTCCATGGTCAGGTTAGCTCTATGAACCCTGAAGCGCTCATATACGGCTTACAACAATGGATGGATAAGGGGAAGTGTTATAAACGGGCTTTTGTAGGCCAATCTGTGTATTGGGTATCCACCCATTATATAACCATATTACTATAAAATACAGGGCTACGGATTTCGTAGCCACCAAGTTTACAACACATATCACTTTATAATTATAATTGATGAATTCTTTTTTAGATTTTTGGCTTGTTAAATTTCATTCGTTATTTTTTAATATATATGTATTTTATCGATTGTGTAAGTTTGGTATTTTTCAATTTAAAGGAGTTGTACAATGATAATTAATTTTTTTAAGTACAAAAAGATTCTAATAATTTTGTAACTCTTTCAAATTGTGTGTAAAAAATTTGGATATAGCCAACTTGAAAAGCCGTAAGGTTGGCCCTAATACCCGAGGGTTACGGGATGGGACATCCTTATGAAAAGCCCAAGACTTGGATTGGGCATCTATAAGTCCCACAAAATTTAAGGCTGTGATCAAGGCCCACCTCAGGCCTAGTCTGGCCTTGGCACATTTCCATCCCTAATTACATTGGAGCTGGTAAAAAATATATTTATTTCTTTAATTCCATGCTCAGCATGGATTATTGCAATTGAGGAACTTGTCTCAAGATTTTTTCCTAGTGCAATAGTCTTGCCAGTCCTCAATCTAGAATATACAAGAACATGGATGTGGTTCGGCTTATTTTGACAATGCATCATCTTGGGTTATGATCACCTTCTACTCATTGTTATTTTCCTATGGTTCCAATAGAAACGGTAGTAAAGAAGACACATTATCCTACATGAATATGTTCTTTAGAATGAATATTTCAAGATACAAGCCAGACTTCGGTGTCAAAGTGACCATAGACTAGCATTTCCAATGATACATTTCTTTCTTGAATTCAAGATGTTACCATCAACCACCAAATTGTTAAATTTATGCTTCAAACACATTTTCTAGGCATGCCACATTTTCTAGGCATGTCATGATCGTGTCAAGCCCAAAGTATGGTTGGCACGATCGTGCAAACTGATGAAGTATGTATGCCTCAGTTCATTTGTATTTGATGCAAATGGATTTTAACATTAGATGTGGGAATTTTGCATATGATGCAAAGAAAATTAAATGTGTCATAAAATGTTTACGTGCATATTTAATATAATAATAAACATATGAGAAGGGTTACCTGAATGACGGGATCGTTCCAATCTAAACGCAGGGTCGAAAGGCATCGAAAACGGACTCCAAACGAACCAAATAGAGCCAAAACAGCATAAGTAGCCCATTTTGGGCATTGCGGGTTAGCAGGCCCCCGACCCGCCTGTCAGGCGGGCGCCCATGCCCACTAGGGCAAGCGGGTGCCCGCGCCTGCTCCAGTAAGGCATGTGCCCACGCCCGCTAAGAAGGGTGGGTGCCCGTGCCAGTAATGCGGGTGGGTGCCCGCGCCTTCATTACGGGAGGGCGGGCCCACCCGCTTCATGCGGGTGGGGCCCGCCCACTTGCCTACTCATGCATGGACGCGTGCCAGTGGGGCCCACATCATGGGCCCCATTGCTTAGGGTTGCGAACCCTAGGGAAATTCTACGGCGGGTGCGTCTTTGTGAAATGCATGGTTTTTGGGCTATGTTTGGATGATCGTTTGAGGAGTCAAACGGACTTGGAATGGAGTGTCATTTCTTCTACGCGTTCACCGTTCAACCCTCTTCGGTTTGATAGGTTATATCACTTGTGAAGCTCAACGGTGAGGGAGGAAATATTCGCTAAAGTTTGGCCTGTGTGAAAATGCAAGCTTTAATTAATTTTTCCTCCAAAATTTTTAGTCCCACATCGGATATGGAGTGAAGGGGAGGGATCAGCCGCCTATATAAATAGGGACTTACTCCCCTCCTTGAAACTCATTCCCAAGCTCCAGATCTATGTAGCTCCATTAAACATGAGCAAGGCCGGATCTGAGCTTAAAATAAATATTCTCTCTTTCTCCCTAAATTCTTCCTTGCTCCTGATCGGGCTTTAGCAAAGCTACGAAGGAGCTCAGATCGGATCCGAAGTCTTGACGAAGGATCCACTCAAGGAGAAATCTTCTTTGGCACGTGGTTGGCTCGGCAACAAAGGTGTTGCTCGGCTCGGGACGCGGTGCGGTTCAGGAAGTGGTTCGTCTCGAGATGAGGTGCGGCTCAGGACGCAGTTCAGCTTGGTAGAAGTGGCATGGGGCCAAAAAAACGTTGCTGAAAACGACACTTTATATTCTGCGGAAACGAAGTGAAAGGTATGTAGTTTAAATAAATTCATGTGTTTATAATTGCAACTGTTAGATAGATCTATCCTTAGGGGTTGGTCGGACCGAACCCCGGGATAGGAGAGATCTTGGCTATGGTGTATATCTTTAGGGCTTGATTTAAAACTTTTTTAAGTCTGATTTTCCACTGCTGGGTTGTTTTCGTCGTCCGTCCCACTTGGGCCGGACGTCGAATTTATAGCTCTAAGGACCAGTAAAGCCTTCAGTGGTATCAGAGCTTGTTGAGCTTGAGTACGTGTTCTCGGGTTATGAGCTGACTCGAAGTAATCGCTCTTACCGTACAAAGTCCCGATAAAATGAGGATCTTATGATGGTAGGGCGTTGTCGAGAGGCATGCAGTAAAACAAGTTTGTGAGGGCTCTTGTGACGGGTCTAAGGTGCCATGGATGATGGACCTTAACAGCGTTGCGATGATATCAGAGTAATACTCTTCAGTGGTATCAGAGCCAGTCTACATAATCTATGAATTTGCAATTATAAAATATATATGATACATCATGTTTCTCCATCAGATGGATGGTTTGATTAAACAATTAAAATTGTTGTTTTCAAAAGCAATGATTTTATTTTTGAAAATTGTTTTTGACAATTAGATTTAATTTTAAAATCATGTGATAATTTTAAAAATTAAATCTTTATAATTATTTGATAATTATTGATGTAACTTAAGCTTATGCGATAAATTTTAAGTTACATGTTTAGCAAAAATTTATGAGATAATTTTAATTGCTATGATTATAATGCTAAATTGTTTAGTTGATAATGGTTATATTAGTTCTTATTGATTATGTGATAATTCGAGAAAAACTATTAGGATAGCCATTAAAAACTTTCAGAAAATTATAAGATAATTTTTTTGATGGACATGCTATGATTTAAAAATTGTTACAACAAATTAAATTCCTGTTTAGGGTAGCCCTCTCCAAATTATTATTTTAATTGTTCTAATAATAATTTTGAAAAGGGCTATGATTTAAAATTGTTGCAACTTGAATTTTAAATACCTAATACATGATTAGGATATCACCATAATAATCCTTATAGTTGATTGATAAGGACATTAATAAAAGTTATTAACCAATCCTAATAATTTCGAATTTTAGGATTCAACTAGTTGATATGATTAACCAGTTTTAATGAAGCCATGATCCGGTCTAGAGTTTTTTGACTAGTGTTGTGGATTACCCTAGCTCGACTGGGGATAGTGATCTTGGCCTAGCCAAATTCCTCGCCGTGTTCCGCTAGACCGCAAGGATGCGAATTATGATTATGTGACACCGTCGACTGCATCTAGTCAATTACGTTAAAAATCTTCTACAAGATTAGTCGTTACCCTTCTTGTTTTAGAGGTTGGCAACTATAGATTCTTTGTTATAGTTGTTGAGCACACTCAAGCTAAGTCATAGCTACTTTATGGAAACCAACTTCTCTTTACATGAGATATAGTCTAGACTTAACCCAAACCGTTGCGTCGTGCCCATACACCGAGCGCCGACGTAAGTTAGGCTAGACACGAAAACAAGGGTTCGACTAGACTAGTCATTATGATTTGGATGAGCACACTCATGATGATAAGTGGCTAAGGGTAAAAAAACCAATAAGAGAATCATATATGATATGATTGATGAAGAGTCATCTACCAATCGCAGAGTCAAGAAATTTGTTAAGTACACTCAAGGTTGTGAGGCTCATGGTGGTTGGATCTCTTTCCATTAAATTTAATTTATTTAAATCGTTCATTATTATGGCTAAAAACGATCGCCAAAATAATAGGAGGATATAGTTCGATAGAATCCATTCTATCTATATTTAATATTAAACATATGCTGAACTAGGGTGGTTCTATGTTAACTGTTGGAATCCAAATCATTATATCCTAAAAGTATATACTAAATGGTCAAGAAGATTGATAAAAGAATATCAAATCAAATTCTATTTCATAGACTAAACTATGTTCTCACTGACTTTAAAATGTCCTTCTTAGTAAAGGCTTAAGGACAATGATTTCCTTGTGCTCTAACAAAATAAATGCAAGCTACATATCACTCGCCTCTATGAGGGGCAGCTTGAACATACTGATGTTCAAAGAAAGCTTCTCCATACAATTTGTTAAGTCAACTCAAGGTTGTATGGGAAATGGTTTCGATCCGCAAAGTTCGAAACTTCGATCAAATTGTTTGAGTCGAAGATGAGTGCATGAGCGGTACAAGACTATGTATCCTAACCGGATCTTGAGACGAGCAATTTGTTTAGAACACTCAAGTATGTAAAGCTCAAGCGTTTGGATACATGAGATACTTGCATAGCTATTTATTTATGTTGGGACGTTTAATATCTAAATGATATTTAGAAAAAGAAGAATGCATTAAGAAAAGTTAATTAAGAAAGAAAGTTTTATCTATCATTAGTAAAGGCAAAAGTAAGAGGAACTGAAAATGTGACATATTTGATGTCACGGTTTCAGGATAATCGTTATACTAAAGGGAATAGATTGTCATACGTGTTTGAAAAAGGAGTAATTGTTGTTTCTTGGATCTTAGAGGACATCTCACATTTTTTGGCGAATGTCGTCATCTTACTTCTGAAGCAATGAGTAATTTATATAACGATAATGTATTAAATGTTAATACATGAATACGCAAGATAGTGGCAAAACTTATATGGCAAAATAAACTAAGCTGTACCGAAGAGACTAAGCTTCACAAGTTACATAAAGAACGGTCTGACCTCTCGTATTATGAGTCAATAGACACTTGTGAATCTTGTCTCAAAGGTATGATGGCCGAAATTCCATCTGTAATACAGTTGGAGAATGAGTTGGTGAACTCATAGTCTCGTACATACGGATGTACCCGGACCCAAGTCTAAGTTAGTCAGGATAAGTTATTCTTATTTTGTTACGACACATGTTCTGGCTGAAACACAAGTTTGATAAAATAGATAACACAATGACATAAGTATTTGAACTACTTCGATCGGATCGAGGAGGCAAATACTTAACTATGCAATTCTTGTGTAATTAAAAGAAAATGAGATTTTCTCTCAGGTCAAGTCTTTTAACACATCGATGTGTTGGAAAGCATGAATTGCACTCTGTTAGATATGGTGCGATACATGGCAAGTGACCTTGAGTTACAATCCTCCTTCTGGGTTAAGCCCAGATTATAATGTCTAGTTTCTTAATAAGGTTCTATGAGGACCTTATTAATAAGATATTCATTAAATCAATCGTTAGGAAGTTACTGGATTACTCGAGTCTCGTGAGACGAATAAGTCGAGTAAAACATTATAGTTGATGATGGCCTAGACAACTTCCAAGATTTCATTCGGAGTAGTGACTCTAAGAAATGGCTTGATGTAATCCGAAAAAGGTCCTTGCACGTAAATAAGGTATGTACCTTATTTGACGTGTCCAAAGAAAGTGTTTCCTTTGGCTACAAGTAAATCTTCAAGACAGAAGATTGGTGCAGATGGATAATAGTGAAGTACAAGTTATGTTGTTTGAGGACGGTTATCATCAGAACTCCTATAAATAGATTATAATGAAACTTTATCACCAACATCTGTGTACAGAGCTACTCGGATCGAACTCATTGTAAATGTTCATGATGACTATGAAAACTGGAGTACTCAATATAGTCAGTTTTCTAAATATGATTTAGAAGAATGAACTTATATGCGTCAGCTATAGAGTTTTCAAGGTCAGTATGAGCAAATAAAAAGCATGCGAGCCGGAATATATATTTTGACAAAGTGGTCAAAGAGTTTGACACTTTATCAGAAATGATTATGAACTATCTAAATGACCAGTAACTGTAATGCCCTACTAGCTACTGCACAAGTACTAGAGGGGGGGGTGAATAGTACTTTAAAATAATAAGGAGTATAATTCCAAATTAAATTGCAAACAACTACCAAATCAATTTGCGGAAGCTTAAATTGAATGACAACACAAAATTAACAATGCAAACAAATGATGTTAATGGGTTCGGATCCACCCAAGTCTCCCCGACTTGTTCCTGGTGATCCTACGTCCCAACCACCCGGATCCCCTCCGGATACTTGAGTTAGAAACCCTAACTCAAGATTTCCACTATGAATATCTTGTGAAAAACCTTCACAAGATCAAATCATACAAGCAATAGCAAACGTGAATCCCACAACCCGGGATCACAACATTCTCTCACAACCGAGAGAATCACAAAGCAATATTAAAGAGTTTAATATGAAATAAACAATCTTACCACAAAATCCTATACCTTGAGTTTTTCTTACCCAAATGGTGAAATGAAGGATTTGAGGAAGATGAAGTCACCAAGACCTAGCACCAAGGAAATGACCAGCAATCGGTGCCTAGGGATGATTTGGAGACTTGGATCAAGCAATAGCTTGAAGAGCTCACCAAGAACAACCTTCTCTCTAGATGGATTCTAGATCTAGAAATGAGAGAGAATGGGTTTCTTGTGAGGAAGAGAGCTTTAGATTTGAGTGAGAAAGGCTATCTCTTTTGATCTCAATGAATCTCTGAATGGAAGCTCTAACCTAGATAGAAATGACCTAGGTTCGTATTTATAGGGTCCCATAAAAACAAGTTAGGTCATTCTCCAACGGATAGAAATCTGTGAGAATTAGTCGGTCAAAGAACAATCACTGACCGACTAGTTCATCAACTAGTCGGTCAGTCAAACAACGTGGACCGACTAAGAGTAGATCTGAGAAGAGATAGAATTTCAGACCTAGAAATCTAGTCGGTCCAAGAAGACTGTCTGACCGACTAGTTTCACAACTAGTCGGTCAGCCAATGAACGTAGACCGACTAAGAGCAAAAAGAATTAGTCTGAGTACAAAGTGACTTAGTCGGTCCAAGAACAAAAGTTGACCGACTAGATTGTCAACTAGTCGGTCACCAAACGTTCTTAGACCGACTAACGATAAACAGTAGCTTAGGAGAAATTTAGCATGAACAGTAAGTCACAACTAGTCGGTCAAAGAAGCATCACTGACCGACTAGTTCACAAACTAGTCGGTCGGTGAGTCAACATAGACCGACTAACTGTAAACAGTAAAGTCCAAGAAATTAAGGAATCAAACTAGTCGGTCCAAGAACAGTTGCCGACCGACTAGATCACCATCTAGTCGGTCAGTACTTGTTCTTGTACCAACTAACATGCACATACAAGTCTGAATCGAAGCGCGACGCTTCGAGGAAGTTAGAATGAACTTGTACTAAGATCCTAGAGCTACGATATGAGCGTTATGAAGTTAGAATGGTAAGATATACTCAAGGCTTAACATTCTATATATCGAAGCTAAAAAGACTATAAATAAAACCTTAATAAACGGTCTTCGAGAGCTTCTATTGAATCTTCATAACTTCCAAAACGGCGCAAGAGCTTCAACGAAGCTTTAGGCATGAATATGAGCTTTGGGAAGAGTTGAGATGTCGCTTTGAATGTTCTCGTGAATTTGGCAACGATCTCCAATACTGCGCTCACAAATTGTTAGTTCATGGATTATTTATGTTTGCTCATCATCAAAACCAAATCCGGGGAGTCCAATATTCAACATTCACCCCCTTTTTGGTGATGACAACCCAACATAAATAATAATCAAAAATAATAATTCAAATGTAAAATACTTACTCCCCCTGCATTGATGACACGTTAATTCCAAAATGAATATATATGAATTGCATCAAGCAGACGAGTAAGATAAATAAAGAGAATCGATTTTTGAAATATCGGATTTTGAAAATCCTTATATATATCTTAACTCCCCCTGAATCTAACATATCAAACTAGATTCTTTGAAATTGAGTTAAATTTTCATTTGCGCTATTTATTATCATTATCTCTCCCCCTTTGGCATTATCCCAAAAATGGGGGGCATACAACGACAACAACTAGGAAATGGAAAATCCAACATCGGGAGTCGTAGACAATGACGATGGATCAAATTGACACCAAAGGAAAAGCGATAAAATCAAATCAAGGTGTGCCAAAATTGTCCATTATCAAAAAGCGATAATCAAAATCATCAAAGATACCAAATAATTATTCATTTCTTGAATAATGAAACATACTCTTCAATATTCAATATTCTTGGTTAAATTTGTGCATGGAAAACAATTCTATACAATTATAGAATTTAAATCTATTTAACCAAGTTTTCATGCGTCGAACGACGTATTCACACATTATATGCATTTGAACGAATATTAAATGTGCACGACGAATTAAGACAAAGAGAACGACGATGTATATATATAAATGATAACATCATGAGTACATCCAAAGAGATATCCCAACGAGTACATCAAAATACAAACGACCATGGAAATAAACATCAAAAGATACATCATCATCGTCAACATCAAAATACAACAAAATAACCATCATCACAGCATCATCCAAAGTATATCAAAACAACCAACACCGAAACCCTGAAAGCTTAAAAATACATCAACACAACTCTCAAACCCCATCCAAACCCAAAATACTCTCACTAAAAAATATATCATCCGAAGTGTAGTGGAGAGTCCTCGAAACTGACAATCACGAGGAAGTGGCTGGATCTGCAGTCTCCGTGGGTCCAGTCGACGGAGTGGACTCAGGCTCTGCAGGGAGTAGATGTGTCTCAACAGACGGGATCGTCGGGGTAGGTGTGGAAGCAACAACAACAGGCTCAACATCAGCAGGCACATCAGGAGTGTCAGTAGGCTCAGAAGTCTGAACTACTGCAGCAGAAGTCTCTGGAGCACCGGTAGAGGTGCCAACACCAGGAGCAGAAGATGTGGCAGCAGCAGCAGCAGCAGTGGCCTCATCGCCACGGGCTAAAGAAGTGACAAGCTCGTCAAGATCCTCATCGTCCATCTCCTCGTCCTCAGACACGGACGGAGGAAGATCAATGCCCATCTGACGAGCCATACGACAAACTACCTCCTCGGTACGAGCCAAGCGAGACTCGTGCCGACGAAGTATCCGTACGACATCATCCAAAGTAGCAGGACGAGAGGGGGCACCAACAGCAGAGGGAGTCGCCTTAGAAGCAGATGTGGTAGACCTCTGCACGTGACGAAGCGCCGCTAGAGATTTCTTCACGGCCGTCGCGTTCAGAGGAGTACCCAAGGGACGCTCATCGTCAGGAGGGAGAGGGACTCGGAAATGACGAAACACAAGGGTCAACAGACAAGGATATGGAATGTGCGCAGATTTATTGGTCTTGCGTATACACTTGAAAGAGTCCATCTTATCGAGTATCACGCGAGCCCAATTAATCTCGCACCCCAAGAAAAGAGCGTAGATCAATTTCAAGAACGGCTGGGATGGAAGTGAAGAGGATCCATACTTAGGTAGAAGACATGACTTCAAGATCAGGTTAAGGACCCACGCATTCGGCTTGAAAGATTTCGATGGAACACCAATGAATGCGGAGGGGATAACCTGGAAGATATCTGCAAGAACTGACTGATCCAAGGAGGAAATATCATCGACCGAAATGTCCGAAGGAAGGAGACCACACGACGAGCAACCAAGAATCTCCCCCAAGATTTCTGCCGTGAGAACTATAGGAGTTCCCAAGACAGTAGTCTCAATGGAGTGGCTGGCATCGTACTGGCCTCGACACGATTGGCATAGAACAATTTCACTAGGCGAGGATAAGGTTTGGGATTGGCCTTGGGCTCGTATCGGAGATAATCAAGAAGACCACTATAGGAGAGAAGATCAGCAAGGCCGAGAAAATCAGAAAACTGAACGTAATGCTCTAACAACAGTGGACAGTGCTCAATACGGTTGTACGCTGCGAGACACTGAGGGTCATCACGGCACAACGATATGTCTACACCGCCGACTGGCATATGAGCTTTACCCTTAGCCTTACGGGTCTTCGGAGGAGGAGTAGGTTCCCTAGTAGGCTCATCCTCAGGGATAAATTCAGAGTCGGAATCGGGAGGAGTAGCTGGAGTTTGAAGAATAGGCTTCTTGGTCTTTGATTTTCGGGGTTTAGCTGTGGCCGTCCTCGGCTTCTTAGGAGGAGGCGAAGATGGAGAGGCTTGGGTAGACTTGGCACGACGCTTATGCTTAGGTGGATTCCTAGCGGTAGGTTGTTCTACGGTCATGGGGGAAGCCCCAGAGGGAGTGATAGGAATCCTCGTCTTTGCCATGATCGTAGCACGACGAGTACAACCAAGCAACGGGAAGATCAAACACCCTAGCACACAACCCTAAGAAAAGAGAATCCGAAAAATATACAAACCCTAGGTTAAAAATTGAAACCCTAGTTGCTAGAACCCTAGAAGAGATATAAACAAACCCTAGAGGAGGAAATCGACACCTAGGAGAGGGGGTTTTACCTAGGAGGAGGAGTCGACGGCGGCGGACGGCGGCGATCGACGGAGAGATGGCCGGAAGTCGAAGGGTTTCGAGTGGGGGTTTGGGAGTTATCGGGCTGGAGATGAGTTGAAGACCGACTAAATGAAAATTTAGTCGAATGAATAAGAGTTTAAGTCGGTCTGGAAGTGAAAATACACAAATGCCCTAACCCACTTAGTCGGTCACAGTTCAAGTACTGACCGACTAGATTACGATCTAGTCGGTCGGTCAATGAGCTTGAACCGACTAAGTCGAAACAGAGGCAAACAGCAAAATTTAGGGCTAGATTTAGTCGGTCGCAGTATACTTACTGACCGACTAGTTTTCAATCTAGTCGGTCGGAAAGTGTACTATGACCGACTAACGAAAGAAAATGATAGGAGATGGATGAAAGCTTGATCTAGTCGGTCTGAGTTCACTTGCTGACCGACTAGATGAGCATCTAGTCGGTTGACAAATGAACTTAGACCGACTAGAAGAGTTCAAAATTTGATAATTGATTTCTCTTCACAAACCACTTGGATGAAACAACTTAACACTCTCATTAGTCATCTAAATTACCCCATAAAACGTCGAAATCTTAAATACGACTTTCAAATACGAATTCGATCATAAATTCAAATATATCACATAAAATTCCCAAAAATTCAATTAATCTATCATGAACAAAATATCGCGAAATCGAATAGCATGCAAGATAATTGAATGAAATATGAATCCTATATCTCGGATTCACCCATAATCCCCAATTCTCGACGCAACCGCACAAAGGAGTCCTCCTTTAGGGGTTTCGTGAAAATATCGGCGATTTGCTTTTGGGTTTCAATGTACACTAAAATGATGTCCTTCTTAGCAACATGATCATCTAAGAAATGGTGTCGGACATCTATGTGTTTTGATCGGGAATGGTGCACCGGATTCTTTGAAAGACAGATAGCACTTTGGTTATCCACCATGATAGGGCTAGTATCACAGTGAATACCAAAATCCTTCAAAGTGTGTCTCATCCAAAGAACCTGGGCACAAGCGGCACCGGCGGCAATATATTCCGCCTCGGTGGTTGAAAGTGATACGGAATTTTGCTTCTTGGAAAACCAAGAGACAAGAGAATTTCCTAGAAAATGGCAAGTGCCACTAGTACTTTTCCTGTCAGATTTGCATCCCGCATAATCGGCATCACTGTATGAGACTAACTCATACGTGCTAGATTTCGGATAAAGTAATCCAAAATCTAAAGTGTAACTTAGATAACGGAAAATACGCTTTACCGCTACTAAGTGAGACTCCTTAGGTTGAGACTGATAACGAGCACATATGCATACGGCAAACATAATATCGGGCCTACTTGCGGTAAGATAAAGTAAGCTACCTATCATACCTCGATATAGACGAATGTCTACATCCTTACCGCCCGTATCCTTGTCAAGATGCGTAGTCGTGCTCATTGGAGTCTTTTTCCCGGAAGCACTTTCCATTCCAAATCGCTTAAGCAACTCCACCGTATACTTCGTTTGGTGGATGAAGATTGCATCGTTCAATTGGCGAATTTGGAGACCTAAGAAATATTTGAGTTCGCCCATGTGGCTCATCTCAAATTGGTCCTTCATAACATTAGAAAACTCTTCGCAAAGAGTGAATTTAGTAGCACCGAAAATGATATCATCAACATAAATTTGAACTAATAAAATATCATTATTCGCATGCTTAACAAAAAGTGTAGAATCGGCTTCGCCCATTTTAAAATTCAAATCCAAAAGAAAATTCTTTAGGCGATCATACCAAGCTTGAGGAGCTTGTCTCAAACCATAAAGAGCTTTCTTTAGTTTAAAAACATGATTTGGAAATTTTTCATTTATGAAGCCCGGAGGTTGAGAAACGTAAACTTCCTCAACGACATCTCCGTTTAAAAATGCACTTTTAACATCCATTTGAAATAACTTAAAATTTTTATGGCATGCATAAGACAATAAGAGTCTAATTGATTCTAATCTAGCTACCGGAGCGAAGGATTCTTCGAAATCGATACCTTCCTCTTGGCGATAGCCTTGAGCTACTAACCGAGCTTTGTTCCGGACGACGACTTGATTTTCGTCGGTTTTGTTCTTGAAGATCCACTTTGTCCCTATGACAGTGTGGTTCTTCGATGGCAAAGGAACAAGCTCTCATACCTCGTTCCTCTCGAATTGAATGAGTTCCTCCTCCATGGCAAGGATCCAAGCACTATCTTCGCACGCTTCAACGATATTCTTTGGCTCTATCGATGAGGCAAAGGCACAATTGGCAAAGTGGTGGACTTGATATCTCGTCTTGACACTATCATTAATATTGCCAATAACTTGGTGATGGGGATGGTCGCGAACGGTATGAAGCCGCTTGGGAATACCTTGATCACTAGGCACATTCTCAACAACTTCATTAGTAGGGTTAGTCTCAATAGAATCAATTGAATCAATAGACTTAGAATTTTCAAATGAATCACATAAAACATCCATAGAATCATTATCATTTGAAATTCTAGAAGTAGTAAAATTCTCATTAAAAGAGACATGAAGTGATTCCTCGATCGTAGAGGATCTTTTGTTGTATATCCGGTAGGCTTTGCTACGTGAGGAATACCCAACAAATATCCCCTCATCCGATCTCGGATCAAACTTGTCCAAATTATCATATGTGTTTTTAATGAAACATTTTGCGCCGAAAACACGAAAATGTTTAACTTGAGGCAATCTACCAAACAACAATTCATAGCAAGTTTGTTTGGTGCCGGGCCTCAAAAGTATTCTATTAAACACATAGCAAGCGTTGTGTACCGCTTCCGTCCAAAATTGATAACCAAGTTGACTATCTTCGAGCATAGAGCGAGCACACTCCACAAGCGTTCTATTCTTCCTCTCAACAACACCATTTTGAGGAGGTGCGCGAGGGAAAGAAAACGTGTGAGTAATTCCAAGATCATCACAAAAATTTGAGAAAGACTCATTCTCAAATTCACCCCCATGATCACTACGAATAGTGACAATGGTGGTTCCGATGAGATTTTGTACTTTCTTTACAAATATTGTGAAGTTTTCAAAAGCTTCATTTTTATTACTTAAGAAAAATACCCATGTAAATCTTGAATAATCATCAACGATGACTAGTCCATATCTTGCATTTCCTAAGGAAGCAACTCTAGTTGGCCCAAATAAATCTAGATGTAATAGCTCTAGTGGCCGTTTCGTAGAAATGCTTTTCTTAGGTTTAAATGAAGATTTAGGAAGCTTGCCACGTTGACAAGAATCACAAAAACTTTTCTTTTCAAAAACGAGCTTCGGAAAACCTTTAATGGAATTTAATTTCGAAAGCTTATAAAGTGTTCCAAAGTTCACATGTCCAAAGCGTCGATGCCATAAGTGTTGTTCACTTGTGTTGGCAACGAGACATTGTTCATATGACTTAGGAAGATCCAAAATATAAATATCTTTATGGCGTGTGCCGGAAAATAATAATTTATTATTATCATTCGAAATATGACACAATCCTTTCGCAAAGCTAACTTTGTAACCTTTGTCACAAAGTTGGCTTATTGAAATAAGATTATGATTTAAACCATCAACTAGATAAACATCACTAATTAAGGGTTTAGAAGGGTTACCCACTTTACCAACACCGACGATGGTTCCACTCTCGTTGCCTCCAAATACGACGTGATTTCCATTTGCAATGGGAACCACTCCGGAGAGCAATTGAGCGTCACCCGTCATGTGTTTTGAACACCCGCTATCGAGTATCCAATTCCCTTTGGAGCTAAATTTATATTTGTTGCTCCTTTTCTTTTTCTTTTCCTTGAGTACCTAAAGATAGAAACTTTCATATCATGGTACCCAAGGTCATTGGGTCCTCAAAGGTTAGACCTTTGGAAGCCAAGTCCAATTGGACTTTGACTTCCCCACATAATTCCTACTATGCACAACATTCGAAAAATAAGCATTCATATACATTTGTTTTTCGTCCATGCTTGTGTCCTTTGGGCTCCAAATAGTGAAAATTTTGGGAGCCATCATCCTATTGGGTGCATGCATGCGACGTTGATTTCTACGTGATGCATGACGTGGATAGGCATACAGAACATGATGGAATGGTGCACAACGAGAATTATTCACATGATGAGGTGGGTGTACATATGCTTGTGTGGGAACACGTGCGTGAGGGTGTCTCACATGGTGTGCACGTGCCCGAGAATGTGTTGCATAAAAATCATCATATGTGTGAGATGGTGGAGTAGGACATGTGTTCCTACGTGGCATGGTATGAGTGTACATGTAGGCATGCCTCTTCTTTGGAGGTTCACCCAAAGTGGGTTTCTTTCCAAAAGAGGGTGTGGACGAGGTGGAAGCACCATTGGTAGATGAACTACCAATAGAGTGTTTGCTCCCACTCGTTGAGGCTTCGGAAGTTGGCCTTACAAAAGCAGTGACCGACTTGGATGAATTTCCCATCATATACCCCAAGCCAATGTGGTGTTTGGCCGGAAGTAAGTCTTTTAGGATATTATTGTAACGTCCGCTTTTCGACCGAATGTTTTTAGCGCGTGTCCTTGGTTGTTTTGTGTGCGTGTTACCGTAATTGATATTATTATTGATTTCCGTAGCTCGAACACGTGTCCGAACCCCGTAGTCACAATCCTCTCGGAGGCGCGATCACCCAGGTATCTTCCTTTTAATTTTTTTGACGCCAAGGGACCAATGAGCAATAACTCACTTTTAATTATTAAAATGTGTTTTATATACATAATTAAACATGTACGTTTTAAAACAAAACAAAATTTATTATTGTTAATCAACCCATATCTTAACCTATTGATAATTATTTTTCTTTTACAAATCAAATCAATTCCTTGAGAGAAATCAAATCTGTGAATAAATCAACTTTGATAAAAATCTAAACCTATTGATCTTTCATAACCTAAGCTACCAACCCAAGCTTGAATTCACGTGCTACACCAGCACACAAGTGAAAACACTAAGGCTAACATATAGCACACAGCCTACTCACACTACAAATTCTATTATATGGAACCCTAGGACTGAACCCTAGCCAGTACTCCTCACGTGAGCCATAGCAACCCTAAAGCAATTAAAAGGTAACACCTAGGCTAGGTTAATAGCTCTCCCAGCCGCCACAAACAAGAGAACCCCGAGCGATACTCTTCCTCTCGTTTTCAACTAGCCCTAGCCTCTTTCCGTCGCGTCGGCCTCCTCCACGGCGATCCCCGTCGACGTCCGGCACTTCCGACCGACAAGCAGGCCGCCAGTGCAGCCCTCAGCCATCTCCCCCTCGCCTGAACCGCCTTGCAGCACCCTTCTCTGGCTGTCGCCGCCGCCAACATCTCACTCACCACCTCGCCGTCGGATCTCTTCTTGCTCCGGCCACCTCCCGACGCAACTCCGGCCGCCCTGTCCTCCCTCTCCTCCTCCTCCATCTCCACACAACAAGACTTCTCCCTCTCCCCCAATCCACGCAAATCTGGACCGCCGCCCTCAGCATACGAACTGCCGCATCGCCGACCTTAGAGCTCCGGCAACCGCCCCCATCAACCACCTCGCCGTCGGTGTTCCCCAGATTCCTCCGACCAAGTTCCCGCGCACTGCAGCTTCTTGCGTGCGCAGCAGCTGCCGCAGAGCTTTGTCCCCGCATGCACATCTGGTGGTCGCCGGCCACCCACGACTGCCGACGCTCCAGCCATGGTGAACCCCCACCTGCAGACATAACATCGTCTCCCCCGCGATCCATCGCTGTTTTCAGATCCGGCGTCGGATCCGTGCGCAATCGTCAAAATACGGACTACCGCGGACGCGACGCCTGGACGAGACGATTCGAGAGGACGACACACTCGCCATCGCAGGCAAGTGTACCCACTTGCGCTTTTGACAGTGCCTTGGTCTTAAACTGCTAGAACTGTTAGACTGTGAACAAATAGAACCGGACGTGAAATGATAGCGTCCGGGACGACCCGTGACGACTCAGACTTGACGACGAAGTCTGAGCCTGACAACAATAAACTGCTGACATCATAGGGCTATCTTGCGTGTGCGTGCGTGTGGACACCCTAGAATAACAATTCCTTACACTTGTCATGTCATGTCCCTGTTACACAAAAAGCCTTCGGGCGTTTCGGATGCTCTCCATGCGAGAGTGATCCCCGTGACTGTTATACAAAAAGCCTGCGGGCGTTTCAGATGCTTTCCTTACGGAAGTGATCCCTGTTACACAAAAAGCCTTCGGGCGTTTCGGATGCTTTCCTTGCGGAAGTGATCCCTGTTATACAAAAAGCCTTCGGGCGTTTCGGATGCTTTCCTTGCGGAAGTGATCCCTGTTATACAAAAAGCCTTCGGGCGTTTCGGATGCTTTCCTTGCGGAAGTGATCCCTGTTATACAAAAAGCCTTCGGGCGTTTCGGATGCTTTCCTTGCGGAAGTGATCCCTGTTATACAAAAAGCCTTCGGGCGTTTCGGATGCTTTCCTTGCGGAAGTGATCCCTGTTATACAAAAAGCCTTCGGGCGTTTCGGATGCTTTCCTAGCGGAAGTGATCCCTGTACTTCTTGTCCTGAGTTCCTGGGTTGGGGTAGGGTTGAGCGTGCGCACGGCAAGAGGGTCTGATCCCCCTCGAACCGTAAGGCGTGAACCCTTCGTGTCACACTTGTCTTGTCTTGTCCCGTCCTGTTTGTCCTGTCTTGTCCCGCCACGTCCTGATTTGTCTTGACACCTGTAGGTTAGTCCCCGTAGTTGGTAGCACACGCTACGACTACTACTTGTCCCGTTTTACTTTCCTGCTACGTTACTTCCTGTTGTGTTACCCTGTTATAACCACAGCATGTTAATCAACCAGTAAATTGTTGTGTAAAAGAACCTCAGCAAGTTAATCAACCAGTAAACCGTTGTTTAAAGTTCGGTGCACTTGCAGTAAAGTCTAACCCTTCTTGTAGACTTTACCTGACGTACAGTTCCTTTTTCTTGGGTGCTGTACGTCTGGTGTTCAGCCAGAGTTCGTGGACGAGGCAGACTCACTGGAGTACGTGGAGCCGAGGACGTCGTCATCAGAGTACGTAACTGACGAGGACCAGACCTAGCGGTCATTGTTTTAGTCGTCACTTTCTGAGGTTGCTACTTTTCGGTTTGTCTTTAAACTTTTGTTGCCATGCTTAGGCTTCTTTTAGACTTTGTACTTGTTGGATAACATATCTCTAATTCAATGAATGCAATATCTTTTCCCCACTTTTGTTGTTTCGAACTATAAAAATGCAAGAACCTGAAAATCTTTTAATGGTACCTCTACAGACGCTTATTGGGTCCGAGCTTCTCAAGCTCTGGCCTAAGCGGGCCTCGTCACGTTTCGCTTCCGTCCATTTTGGGAAGCGGGGCGTGACAGGTTTTAGTGGTGGCCCATGCAGGTCTTGCAAAAGTTCGGAACAATAAGAGTACCGCATTCAATATCCATGTACAAGTCTAAATTAGGTTCATAGTCTTAGATGGTAGGAAGACTTAGATAGACACCCAGGTTTGATAGTCTGACGCCTTGGTTAAGATTTAGTCATCCTCGTCCTAGAATACCCCTTTGACTCTGACCGTGTTAGATTTCTAGAGCCTTTATTTTTGTCGCTCGCCCAGCTCCATCGACTTCGGGCCCAGCAGAACGTAACCTTGATTCTCTTAGGAACTTTCCCCCTTAAATCTTGATTGTAGTTTAGCTCGTTAGGAAATCTTAGCGCCGAGCTCTCCTGATCTTTAGACGACCCGATGATTAGGACCCCTGACTTCTAGCGTCTCTCTGATCATTACACTTCTGCATTATCGTCCGTAGGGTCCCATCGTAGCCTCCTTGCATCTTATTCTATGTGTAACCATCATGCGATCATTTTTCTTTCTCCCGATTCGCGTGATCGTTTCCGGACGATTATCGTTGATCCTTCGAATCCCTTCCTTGGCCTATTCTGCTTCCCCTAAAAGTATTTTCGAAATTCCTTTATTAAGTTTTTTTTTCTTCTTCGCTCAGCTTAAATTCTTTGAAAACCCCTATATTACATATTTTAAAATTTCTTGTTTTTTTGGTTGAATTAAAATTCTTTCCCTGACTGTGAAACCCTTTTTGTCGTAAATTTTCGTTGTTACTATCTCGTATTTATTTTCAAATCGATATCTTTCATATTTTCAGTTTTAAAACCCTGTTAACATTTTGATAATTCAATTCATACTTTTCTGGACTACAAGATCTATTTCTAATCACTTACCGTACAAACTTTTTAAAATATTATCTAAGCTAGAGGGTACCCCAATTATTTTATTATTATTATTATATCAGTTCTATGTTCTTCGTGACCACATTTCAAAATCTTTGTGTAAACTTAATTTTCATTTGTAAAACAATCGTTTCTCACCCTACCCATCCTTCCTTCGTCTTACTTTTTCAAAATTTTAATTTTCTACATCTGCTCACTTTTAAGTATATAAATATATATAAAAGGTATATGATACCATAATTTGCACAAAATCCTTCTTTCATCGTTAAATCATTTCTAGAATATTTTTTTTTCCACCCAACCAACCATCTTCTTACCCCGCCTTATTTGAACTCGTTCTTTCCGATTTATTTCGTTACACTCTTGGTTTCTGTTCTTTTTGGTGTAGACATTAGTCCTTGTAGTTGTCCATGCTATCTCCAGTATAGGAATAGGCCCTTGGTAGGTGATGTTGTCATGATGCATGAGTATAGGTAGAGTGTGTAGACCTGTATGCGTGTGTCATCTTTAGGATCATGATAATTGCCTTTTGTGGCTTGAGTGTATACTCAGTGGTAACCATGATATGATTGAAGTTGTCTGAACGACGGTATTCATACGTATATGAATGGGGTCATAGCAGGCAATTTCCTTAGACGTAGTTTTCGCGATTATAGAATAGCTCACCTTTGACTGCATGTGATTGTATCAAAACCTTGTTTTTTTTCTTTTAAACCAAATCTTTAAAGTTTTTGAAATTAGCTCACAAGATCACGAATCAATTATCCTTCCTCATCCATTACCGCAGCTCCACACGGTTTTACAAAACGTTTAAAATATGTTTTGGCCTTAAACTTCTCTTCTCTTCCTTCTTCCTTAGAAATTTTTGGTGTTTGTAGTTGTTGTACAATTGGGACTAGCTATTATCGTTATAGGATTTTGGTTGCGGGTAGACTCAGGGTGAGAGTAGTTGTATTATAGCAATGATTAATTGGTTTTGGAAAACAAGGATATTGGATTAGAATTTCTTTCGGATGAAAGGAATGAGTTGTCCAAGACTTATTTATAAAACCGAAGTGTGGCGGACTCAATGGAGAATTCTGGTTGAATGAAATTATATGCGTGAAGATGAGAACTTATTAGATTTGAGGCTTAGACGAATGGTAGATAGGGATGGATACAGAGTATGGTAGGAGTTAGGGTGATCATGAGATTGAGTAGAGCCTTTATAAGCATTAAGACTTGGTTGTCGAGTTGACGTGAGAAGGCTTTGAGAATGATACGACGCGTCGAGATAAATGGATGGTTAAGTAGTCGGACTTAATACTGGTTGGGATTAGTTATAGTGGGTAGGATGAGATGTGATTCGGATAGTTAAATTACTTGGCGGATAAATTTAAGAGAAGACATTACAAGGAATGAATTAAGGACACGTCGATTGTCGATTTGTGAAAAGTGTTATGAATTAAACAATTTTTTTTTGTTTAGGATTGATGATTGACTTGAACATCCTTTTAGCGATTGATTAATATTGAGAAGAGATCGAGAGTTTAAAAGATTGTTTTTTTGGAGCAATAATGTTTAGTGGAGTGGTGTGGTATGAGAAGATGATTATTATTCTTTTTTGAAGACTTGGAGTTGGAAATTTGAACAGTAAGTGATGGGTCTATAACTAAGTATTAGGAGGTGAGTTTAGTCGTGGCATTACCCAGTGAAAAGAAGGGTCATGATGGATTATTGGAGGAACGATTTTGAAGTTTTAATGATTAGAGATCATGATGTGGAGTATGAGAGTTGCAGGCGTAAGTGTATATATATATATATTATTATTATTAGTATAAGTGATTCCGAGGACGAAATCATTTCTAAGGTGGGTAGAATGTAACGGCCGCTTTTCGACCGAACGTTTTTAGCGCGTGTCCTTGGTTGTTTTGTGTGCGTGTTACCGTAATTGATATTATTATTGATTTCCGTAGCTCGAACACGTGTCCGAACCCCGTAGTCACAATCCTCTCGGAGGCGCGATCACCCAGGTATCTTCCTTTTAATTTTTTTGACGCCAAGGGACCAATGAGCAATAACTCACTTTTAATTATTAAAATGTGTTTTATATACATAATTAAACATGTACGTTTTAAAACAAAACAAAATTTATCATTGTTAATCAACCCATATCTTAACCTATTGATAATTATTTTTCTTTTACAAATCAAATCAATTCCTTGAGAGAAATCAAATCTGTGAATAAATCAACTTTGATAAAAATCTAAACCTATTGATCTTTCATAACCTAAGCTACCAACCCAAGCTTGAATTCACGTGCTACACCAGCACACAAGTGAAAACACTAAGGCTAACATATAGCACACAGCCTACTCACCCTACCAATTCTATTATATGGAACCCTAGGACTGAACCCTAGCCAATACTCCTCACGTGAGCCATAGCAACCCTAAAGCAATTAAAAGGTAACACCTAGGCTAGGTTAATAGCTCTCCCAGCCGCCACAAACAAGAGAACCCCGAGCGATACTCTTCCTCTCGTTTTCAACTAGCCCTAGCTTCTTTCCGTCGCGTCGGCCTCCTCCACGGTGATCCCCGTCGACGTCCGGCACTTCCGACCGACAAGCAGGCCGCCAGTGCAGCCCTCAGCCATCTCCCCCTCGCCTGAACCGCCTTGCAGTACCCTTCTCTGGCTGTCGCTGCCGCCAACATCTCACTCACCACCTCGCCGTCGGATCTCTTCTTGCTCCGGCCACCTCCCGACGCAACTCCGGCCGCCCTGTCCTCCCTCTCCTCCTCCTCCATCTCCACACAACAAGACTTCTCCCTCTCCCCCAATCCACGCAAATCTGGACCGCCGCCCTCATCATACGAACTGCCGCACCGCCGACCTTAGAGCTCCGGCAACCGCCCCCATCAACCACCTCGCCGTCGGTGTTCCCCAGCTTCCTCCAACCAAGTTCCCGCGCACTGCAGCTTCTTGCGTGCGCGGCAGCTGCCGCAGAGCTTTGTCCCCGCATGCACATCTAGTGGTCGCCGGCCACCCACGACTGCCGACGCTCCAGCCATGGTGAACCCCCACCTGCAGACATAACATCGTCTCCCCCGCGATCCATCGCTGTTTTCAGATCCGACGTCGGATCCGTGCGCAATCGTCAAAATACGGACTACCGCGGACGCGACGCCTGGACGAGACGATTCGAGAGGACGACACACTCGCCATCGCAGGCAAGTGTACCCACTTGCGCTTTTGACCGTGCCTTGGTCTTAAACTGCTAGAACTGTTAGACTATGAACAAATAGAACCGGACGTGAAATGATAGCGTCCGGGACGACCCGTGACGACTCAGACTTGACGACGAAGTCTGAGCCTGACAACAATAAACTGCTGACATCATAGGGCTATCTTGCGTGTGCGTGCGTGTGGACACCCTAGAATAACAATTCCTTACACTTGTCATGTCATGTCCCTGTTACACAAAAAGCCTTCGGGCGTTTCGGATGCTCTCCATGCGAGAGTGATCCCCGTGACTGTTATACAAAAAGCCTGCGGGCGTTTCGGATGCTTTCCTTGCGGAAGTGATCCCTGTTATACAAAAAGCCTTCGGGTGTTTCGGATGCTTTCCTTGCGGAAGTGATCCCTGTTATACAAAAAGCCTTCGGGCGTTTCGGATGCTTTCCTTGTGGAAGTGATCCCTGTTATACAAAAAGCCTTCGGGCGTTTCGGATGCTTTCCTTGCGGAAGTGATCCCTGTTATACAAAAAGCCTTCGGGCGTTTCGGATGCTTTCCTTGCGGAAGTGATCCCTGTTATACAAAAAGCCTTCGGGCGTTTCGGATGCTTTCCTTGCGGAAGTGATCCCTGTTATACAAAAAGCCTTCGGGCGTTTCGGATGCTTTCCTTGCGGAAGTGATCCCTGTTATACAAAAAGCCTTCGGGCGTTTCGGATGCTTTCCTAGCGGAAGTGATCCCTGTACTTCTTGTCCTGAGTTCCTGGGTTGGGGTAGGGTTGAGCGTGCGCACGGCAAGAGGGTCTGATCCCCCTCGAACCGTAAGGCGTGAACCCTTCGTGTCACACTTGTCTTGTCTTGTCCCGTCCTGTTTGTCCTGTCTTGTCCCGCCACGTCCTGATTTGTCTTGACACCTGTAGGTTAGTCCCCGTAGTTGGTAGCACACGCTACGACTACTACTTGTCCCGTTTTACTTTCCTGCTACGTTACTTCCTGTTGTGTTACCCTGTTATAACCACAGCATGTTAATCAACCAGTAAATTGTTGTGTAAAAGAACCTCAGCAAGTTAATCAACCAGTAAACCGTTGTTTAAAGTTCGGTGCACTTGCAGTAAAGTCTAACCCTTCTTGTAGACTTTACCTGACGTACAGTTCCTTTTTCTTGGGTGCTGTACGTCTGGTGTTCAGCCAGAGTTCGTGGACGAGGCAGACTCACTGGAGTACGTGGAGCCGAGGACGTCGTCATCAGAGTACGTAACTGACGAGGACCAGACCTAGCGGTCATTGTTTTAGTCGTCACTTTCAGAGGTTGCTACTTTTCGGTTTGTCTTTAAACTTTTGTTGCCATGCTTAGGCTTCTTTTAGACTTTGTACTTGTTGGATAACATATCTCTAATTCAATGAATGCAATATCTTTTCCCCACTTTTGTTGTTTCGAACTATAAAAATGCAAGAACCTGAAAATCTTTTAATGGTACCTCTACAGACGCTTATTGGGTCTGAGCTTCTCAAGCTCTGGCCTAAGCGGTCCTCGTCACGTTTCGCTTCCGTCCATTTTGGGAAGCGGGGCGTGACAATTATCCAAGTGGCCCTTACCCTTGTTGAATTTGTTGATTCGGCCCAATGTGTCCTCATATTTCTCTTTGAGAGAACGCAAAGAAATATCCAAAGTGGATATTTGCGATGTGAGTACATAAACACGAGATTTAAGATTCTCATTCTCAATACTCAAAGTCGAGTTTTGAGAAGTTAAATCCGCTATCTTATGTTCTTCCGCATCCTCAATGCTAACATGTTCAAGTTTAGATTTGAGATTAACAATCTCATTTCTTAACTCTTCAACAACGGTGTCGTTGTTGGTGATGATAGTCTTAGGCGATGTTTGAATGCTAGCTAGGTCATCTTTTACTTTAGTATATCTATTTACTAATTTAGTGTATTTTGACCAAAGTTGAGAGTTAGCATTCCTAAGATCGTCCATGGTTACCTCATCGCTTTCGACATCACTATCATCGGAAGAGGAGGATCCTTGATCGTGCTCCTCTCTTGCCATGAAGCACATGTGCGCTTGCTCCACGTTCTCATCGTCCGACTCTCCGCTTGAGGAATCCTCGGAGTCGGTGAATGTTGTTCCGACAAGTCCCTTTTTGTACCCCTTTTTGTACTTCTTTGACTTGTCGAACTTCGGCGCCTTCCACTTCTCCTTTTGCTTGTTTTGAGGACAATCCGCTTTGATGTGTCCTGGCTTATTGCATTTAAAGCACAAAGGTGGAGAGGCGTTAGTAGAAGTAAACTTAGATTTTTGTTTGAAGTTACCCTTTCGGAAGAAGCGATTGAACTTCTTTGCCATGAGTGCAATGGATTCCATGTCCATTTCTTCTTCTGAGTCCTCATCATCGGTAGAGGTGGATGAAGCCGCCTTGAATGCAATCGCATTTTTCTTAGGCGCATCTAGGTTCAAATAGGACTTCATCTTTTCTTGTAACTTCACCTTGCTATCTTTGCGTACCTCGTATGACATCAAAGTACCCATTAGTTGAACTACGGTATATTTGTTCATGTCATTACCTTCCTCGATGGCGAAGGTACGTTTTTCCCAAGAAGAGGGAAGTCCTTCAATAAGCTTTGAGCACTTCTCCTTTTGATTGTAGGACTTGCCGAGGGCCTCTAACTCGTTTATTATGTCAACAAAACGAGCGTAATATTCTTTCATCTTCTCGCCCTGTTGCATATGAAACATTTCGTAATCTTTGTTTACGACTACGAGTTTAGAGTCTCTTACCCTACTCGTCCCTTCATGAAGAATGAGGAGGGAGTTCCAAATTTGATATGCACTCTTACATGTGCATATCTTATTGAAATCCTCGGGCTCCAATGCGCATTGCAAGGCGTTCATTGCCTTGGCATTGCTTACCTCCGCGGCGACCTCCGCGGTAGTCCATTTCTCAAAGTCTTCTTCTTTGGGTTCGATGTATTCCTTCATTGTAGTCCTCCATAAGGATGCACTCCGGAGGAAGGTTTCCATCCGACATTTCCAATACCCATAGTTGGTACCGTTGAAGAATGGAGGCCTCGTAGAGGAATGTCCTTCCATCACCGATGACGCTCCTTCACGATTCCTGAAGGTGTCATAGTTGGAAGGTGGAGGCACGGTCTTGTTGTCGTTGGCAGACATAGCTGAGTATCTGGCTCTGATACCAAATGTAATGCCCTACTAGCTACTGCACAAGTACTAGAGGGGGGGGTGAATAGTACTTTAAAATAATAAGGAGTATAATTCCAAATTAAATTGCAAACAACTACCAAATCAATTTGCGGAAGCTTAAATTGAATGACAACACAAAATTAACAATGCAAACAAATGATGTTAATGGGTTCGGATCCACCCAAGTCTCCCCGACTTGTTCCCGGTGATCCTACGTCCCAACCACCAGGATCCCCTCCGGATACTTGAGTTAGAAACCCTAACTCAAGATTTCCACTATGAATATCTTGTGAAAAACCTTCACAAGATCAAATCATACAAGCAATAGCAAACGTGAATCCCACAACCCGGGATCACAACCTTCTCTCACAACCGAGAGAATCACAAAGCAATATTAAAGAGTTTAATATGAAATAAACAATCTTACCACAAAATCCTATACCTTGAGTTTTTCTTACCCAAATGGTGAAATGAAGGATTTGAGGAAGATGAAGTCACCAAGACCTAGCACCAAGGAAATGACCAGCAATCGGTGCCTAGGGATGATTTGGAGACTTGGATCAAGCAATAGCTTGAAGAGCTCACCAAGAACAACCTTCTCTCTAGATGGATTCTAGATCTAGAAATGAGAGAGAATGAGTTTCTTGTGAGGAAGAGAGCTTTAGATTTGAGTGAGAAAGGCTATCTCTTTTGATCTCAATGAATCTCTGAATGGAAGCTCTAACCTAGATAGAAATGACCTAGGTTCGTATTTATAGGGTCCCATAAAAACAAGTTAGGTCATTCTCCAACGGATAGAAATCTGTGAGAATTAGTCGGTCAAAGAACAATCACTGACCGACTAGTTCATCAACTAGTCGGTCAGTCAAACAACGTGGACCGACTAAGAGTAGATCTGAGAAGAGATAGAATTTCAGACCTAGAAATCTAGTCGGTCCAAGAAGACTGTCTGACCGACTAGTTTCACAACTAGTCGGTCAGCCAATGAACGTAGACCGACTAAGAGCAAAAAGAATTAGTCTGAGTACAAAGTGACTTAGTCGGTCCAAGAACAAAAGTTGACCGACTAGATTGTCAACTAGTCGGTCACCAAACATTCTTAGACCGACTAACGATAAACAGTAGCTTAGGAGAAATTTAGCATGAACAGTAAGTCACAACTAGTCGGTCAAAGAAGCATCACTGACCGACTAGTTCACAAACTAGTCGGTTGGTGAGTCAACATAGACCGACTAACTGTAAACAGTAAATTCCAAGAAATTAAGGAATCAAACTAGTCGGTCCAAGAACAGTTGCCGACCGACTAGATCACCATCTAGTCGGTCAGTACTTGTTCTTGTACCAACTAACATGCACATACAAGTCCGAATCGAAGCGCGACGCTTCGAGGAAGTTAGAATGAACTTGTACTAAGATCCTAGAGCTACGATATGAGCGTTATGAAGTTAGAATGGTAAGATATACTCAAGGCTTAACATTCTATATATCGAAGCTAAAAAGACTATAAATAAAACCTTAATAAACGGTCTTCGAGAGCTTCGATTGAATCTTCATAACTTCCAAAACGGCGCAAGAGCTTCAACGAAGCTTTAGGCATGAATATGAGCTTTGGGAAGAGTTGAGATGTCGCTTTGAATGTTCTCGTGAATTTGGCGACGATCTCCAATACTGCGCTCACAAATTGTTAGTTCATGGATTATTTATGTTTGCTCATCATCAAAACCAAATTCGGGGAGTCCAATATTCAACAGTAACTAATTTAGATTATTCTCGTAAGGTACGATGAGCTGGATGAGATCCAGTCAAGACATATATTATAGATTCCAAGGGACCACGGGAATTATTTGGATGAGATTCAAATGTGCGGTTTAAAATGAACATAGAAACCCCTTAAGTCTATCAGTAGACGGTTTAGCAGATTCACTCAAGGCTCTGTCACAAAAGGTCTAGAGAGACTTATGTGTAAATGCGGTATGAGATATCGGGATAATGAGCCTGAGTGCAAGTGAAAGGTGTTGGGAGATAGGTATGCACTCGAACTCGAGGCAGTTTATCTCTTTGTATGTGTACAAACATCTTTTTCAAAATTACAGTAAGATGTATGGTAAGAATTTATCTAAGTTAATCTTAATGTAGTCGACATTTTAACTTATGTAAAGTTCTAAGGCTAAATGCAAGATTAAACAAGTATCGAAATAAGGATCTCGATCATGAAGAATTGTTTGACCGTTAGTAGCATAAGTCTAAAATCGTTCGTGGTCATAGATGTTTCGAGAAAAGGATATCAAAACATCGGATAGACCATTGTGTCTTTGTCTTCACCATGGAGTGATGATGATGATCTCATAGTCGTTCGACTTCGGAGACGAGACACAGTTGCTTATTGGAGAATGAGTTCACTAAACGACTCAACGAGAGTTATCATATGGTTAATATTGACCTATCTGTCAATGACAACTCTTAGTGATGATAGGTAAGTTGGTCTTTTAACTTGCGGTCATTGTACGAACCTGAACGTGAACAGTGTCACTTACATCACTGATCTAGCCTTGGGGCAAGTCCCATTGAAAGGTCTTTGGTTGGGTGACATTTGAAGCATGCGAGGAGAGTAATGACCAAGATAGGATTTGTCTCTCCCGGTCAAGGGGAGTTAGTGTCGCACGTGTTAGTTCGATCTTTAGTAAAAACTCTGGCCAGAGTATGTTGGAAGAAGTCCAACTTTATTTGATAACTCTTGGAAGAGCGGGACGTGACAATGAACGTACCAAGCATATCGAAGTTGATTGTCACTTGGTTTATCAAGAACACGAGGCTCAAAGGATTTCCCTTTCATATCTTCCCTCCAAAAATCAGGTGGCTGATATTTTTATCAAGGCGTAAACATAGGATCAACTTCAGCATTTATTATCCAAACTCTCGCTGCTTGACCCCCTAAGTTTGAGGTGTGGTGTTAAGATATTAATTAGTATATTGTTGTATCTCTTGGGCTCCTATGCAGTCCATTAGTTTAGCATGCTGTCTCTTCGTGTAGTATGTTGTCTCTTGAGTGTGGTGTTCTGTCTCTTAGGCTCCTGTGTTGAAAATGATGGGATGCATATTATATATGACGGAACTGTTGGAACATATCCAACATAGTTGGATCTTAATCCAACATTGGGCTTATATACGAAAATAATTATATGTATACAACACTGTCATTAATAAAGCCCAAGTAAGTGATCTAATTACTTCAGTTAAGTGGGATTAAATGAGCCATTAAGTAGGGTGTGGGCCTTTCTGTGTAGAGACATGTAGACGTCAATTCATTGATGGGCTGAATTGAAAACCCTAGGGCTAAGGAGACTAGCATATATATTCAGTGGACGTGATCCCCGAAACACACAAACAAAGTAGCCGTCTTTTCTACATCCCGTCGCTAGAGGAGGAACCTGTTGGGTCTGGATCTAAGCCTAGAGGGGGTGAATAGGCTTATAAAAATTCACGCGCAACCCACGAGAAATCACACGCAGTTATAATCACATGCAGGGTAAACAATAAGCAATCACATATGCACAGCAGATTTACCCTGGTTCGGTCGAACCTACGACCTACGTCCAGCCCCGAAAGCAAATACTATATCAGAAATGTTACCTAGTACAACATATAGCTAGAGCACCCACTCTACACTCACCTGGCTCTCAGTACATGCACTCACCAAAGTGCTCAACAAAAATAATCCTAGTATATGCTCTCACTTGAGTAGTCCCAACTAGCAAAGTCCCTCTTGTCTAACACCCACCAGACAAGAGCCCAAAAGTACACAAAAGTGGTAAAGTTTCCCCTACAGAGTGTTGGATCCTGTGGATGGCAAACAACACTAGAAGGGGGGTTGAATAATGTTGTGTAAATATAATCTTTTTCGTTCTAATTGGTTAGCACAATTCAAAACCTTCTAATGTTGTCTAAAAACCCAAGTAGAGTGATCTACGCTTGGTTCTTAATCAACTTAGGTAATCTTAAATAAATCAGAGAGAAAACACTTCTGGTAGTTAACTCCCTATGAACAGTAGTCGACTCCCAGAGAGATTTTATGCACTGCTCTGCTGAAAGAATAATTAATAAAAATATAAGATTACAAAGAAATACAAGAAAGAATCTTAGCACAGAAGATACAAAAAAATGATCTTGCAATATATTATGACGAGTTACAAGAGATATAATGCTCAACAAATCAAGATATAAAATAGAGACAGGCAATCACAGAAAATGCAAATGCAAACAAACGGATTTTTATCCTGGTTCCCCACAACATGGATACGTCCAGTCCCTGACCAATCCGGTACAAGATTTCCACTATTTACCTTGGCAAATACAAGCACCTAACTTCACTCGTTAGGATTTCCCAAACACCTAGCCTTGACCAGGATTTCCGACTGCAACACTGCAACACCTAGACTTGTCTAGGATTTCCAACACCCTTACAAGAAGGGGCAAAACATAAAATGAAAACCAATATCCAACTCACCACAACGATTAGTGGAGTTTGGATTTACACCCAGATTCTATAGCCAAAGTAATTATAACGTGTATTCGTGGATAAAAGAATTCAAATATGATCTTCAGATCACACAAAGATATGAGAGTAATTCTTTGTGATCTGGATCGTATGTTTTAAAAAATCCTTTTAATAAAATCAAAATATAGAACAAGGATTTTGAAAAACGTTAGCCAAATAAAATTGATCTAACAAAAAAATAACAGCTAAAAATAAGAGATCAGAAAGTTAGAGTAGATTTGGCTAAAATAATGAGAGCAAGAAAATTGAGAAATCTTTGAGACTTTTGGCACAAGAATGAATTCTTCAAATTGATGTGTGTATAAAATGATCTCATATTCTCCTCTATTTATAGTGATAGGAGAGGATTCGAATTTCAAAACAGGTTTGACTTTTGCCCCGAAAATCAAGGAAGCAATGAATTGGAGAGTCAATTAAAACAAGTCAAAACGTTGAAATTTGACAGCTGGTAGTCGACTCCCTAGGAGTGGTAGTCGACTCCTAGAGTGTTTCAGATGAAAATCTGTTTCCAGCTGGTAGTTGAATCTCTTCTTTGGTAGTCGACTCCTAGAGCAATTTTCTCTAAAACACAGCTAGCAAGAGATGTAGTTAACTCCTGGGTGTAATAGAGATTAACTACTAAGATGAGAAGTAGCTAGCAACTGCTCTCAAGAGATTTGAAATGATTTGAAAAACATTTGAAAACATTTTAACTTTGAAATCATTTTGAGAGTGTGTGTTATAATTACTTTTGGCTTTAACATAATCGTAAGAAAGACACAACTCACACAATATAGACTTAGGACGAGTCTTCATGAAGCTTGATCAGATGATGATGAGAATGCAAGTTTCTCTTGAGCTTCTTTTCCATTTGAGCGTGAGCTTCATCATCGAGCTAGCAACGTCGTCCTCGTCTTTGCTAAGTGAGCATAGATTTCGCTTCTCTGAAGTATGCATAACGATTTTCATTTGTCGCACAACCTGCACACTTAATTGTAGTGTAGTTAGTACACTAACTTCATTTGGTGTGCTTATCATCAAAACCACTTGGGGGTGGAATTCAATTTCCATCACTCTCCCCCTTTTGATGATGACACCCAAATGAATAATGAAGTAAGTTTAAATCAATATTGACTTTAATAAAATTACTCACTCCCCCTGCTTAGATGCGGTACTCCCCCTGCATCAAAGCCGTTAGCAAAACAATACATTCATTTTTTCATTTCATACTCTTTCTCCCCCTTGTCATCAATCAAAAAGATGACATACTTATTTCAACAAATATTTCATACAAACTATATTTAGCAAGTATGAAGTTGGACAGAAAGTAAATCAATGATCAATTCTGCAAAAAAGTGTTAGTATATGATATGATCAACATATTTTAGCAGAATATATCAGATAATAATTAAGCATAATGTTCAACCATAAGCATAACTAAAAACATAAGAGTATCAACCACAGTATAAAGTAGTTATTACAGACCAAGAAGTTTTTGAAACACATTGTTTTTAAAAAACATTGTTTTGAAGTTAAGAATGACCAACATCCTTTCCTTCTTCAAAGACTTGATCTCCTTAAGGATTGTCTTGAGAGTTTGCTCGGTCATATCATTGCTCCTTACCACTAGTTTCTTCAGATTATTTGTTAAGAGCTTCAAATCATTCCTTTTAGGAAATCTTCAAGTTTGAAATCTTCTTTAGCAGCATGTCTTGAAGTTCCACAATGTAGGCAGGTGGCTCTTCATCTTCTTCATCTTCTTCATTGTCTTCATCTTCTTCTTCAGAATTTGCAACAATATGTTTCTTACCTTTCTTTTTAGCAGAAGATTCTCCTTGCTCAGCAACAAGAGTTTCTTCAGGGATGTTTTGGTTAAGATCAATATGAAGCCCCATTCCACCGAGTGTGTGTGCATCAAACACAACAGTCGGTTCCAGAATTTCGGTTTCATTGTCAAGAGGAACATTTTGACCAATAAATAGAATTGTAAGATAATGGCCATGAGCTAAGGAGGAAGATAGTCTATCAGATGATGCAGAGGTAAGAATGGAATCCATGATAACTTTAGACCAATTTACGTAGATATTACCTAGCATTGTGTAAATACATTTGGCCTGTTTTTCAGAAAGGATGGAATGGCTACCAGACTTCTGCATGATATTGTAAGATAGGATATTTGCTAAAATTCTTGCTGGGTAGCACAAATCACTACAAGGTAGTTTAGTTTGAAAATATCTACCCGACAAGTACATTCTATCAAGAATATCGCTATCAGCCATTTCAATATTATCAAGCAGTTCTCCAGAGTAATAAATTCCTAAGGTTTACCCAAGGGACTTAACAATAATAGCTATTTTAGAATCAAGAACTTTAGTAACAAATCTAGATTTGACAAGGTCATACTCCATGTTGGTGTAAAAGAGATATACAAGCCAAGGATAGCACATGAAAACATTTTAAGATGAAAATATGGTTAGAAGGTTCTGAAACTCTAGAATATCAACAATTCCATAATTCAGAACATGATCTAAATTAACAAACCTCTCATAGTGGATTTGTCTTTTAGAAATGCTTAGAAATTTGTCATAGGAAACATTTTTGAAGAGATAAGCTTCAATAATTTCCCTTTGAGAAAGAGATGATTCATTGATTTTCCTCTTCTTGGCAATGGTCTTTTTAAAAGGCAATCTAGAGAGAGAAAATAAATTGAATCACAATACTAGAAGATACAAGAATTAAGAATTAATGAAAATAAAGCAAGTTTATAAGAGAAAGATTTTACCTTTGAAGTTCTTCCTTGAGATGAAAAGAATTTTTACTAAGGAGATGAGATGAGAATCAAGAATTTCAAGAGGATGGGTAAAAAAGAAGTAGTCGGCTCCCCTAGGGTTTGGGAATTGGGGGTTTTACCTCATGGGGTGAAAGAGGATGATGAAAGGTGGCCTTTAGATCAAGAAATCAAGGGTTGAGATCATTTCTCCTTATTGGGTTTAAGTTGCCTCTTGCCTTTGAACCCATTTAACTCAATGGAACCCAAAACCAGTAAGAAAGAAATAAGAAAAAAAGAAACCAGATTTCCGCACAGCTCACTGGTAGTCGACTCCCTTACATAGGTAGTCGACTCCCTGCTGGGCTGAGTCATTTTCTTATCCCGAGGGGTTTTGGTCTAAAACCTGAGTGCGTTTCTGTAAAAACTGTTTTATATATATGAACACACATTTATAATCATATATAAAACAATTTAACAGAATTTAACAATCATTCAATTATTTAAACATATCATACATATAGTTTTGCGAAGCAATTTTTGTTGGGAAAAAAAATTTGACGCTGTTCTTGTTTCTCCTCATCGTTCTTTTTAGAGTACCTGAAAAGATAAGCGTTTATGGTACTCTTTGCTTTCGAGTCCAGAGGGTTAGCTTTAGGAAACCAAACCCAATATGGTTTAGTTCCTTCATGGAAAAAATATTTATAATTCTTGTTTAAATGAAATTTTTGAACAAAGTTTGTGGCGTACCCTTTTTGTCTCTGTTCGGACAAGTTCTTCGGTATCCAGATGCTTAAATTTTTTTTGTTAGAATGATGCATCCTAGTATGCTTAACACATTTCTTAGTATGATTTGAAACATATCCAAGTCCTGTTTTGCTGGACGAAGCTTTTTGATTTCAATTAAACTATCTAGCTTTCCATTTCCTTTGTTGAAATTTTCAACAATCTTCATCGTAGTGTCGTACTTGTCTTTGATAGATACGAGAAGATTATTCAAATTTTCAACCTTTTCATTTATGGAAAGAATGTCTTTTTGCAAAGACTCACTCTTTTCTTTTAATGCAATGTTTTCTTTAATAATCTCTTCCTTTTCTTTAGTCTCTTTCTTAAAGTGTTTTTCTATGTTCTTTAATGAGCTTTTCATGCATTTTGCATAACTCCTTATATGCTCCTTTATAATCACTATCACTATATGAATCATGCATGGTGCTTACCTTAGACGATGTGGAAGCCATAAAACACAGATGTGATGTCTCTCTTCTTCCATCGTTGTCGTCTTCTGAGGATTCATCGGATGAAGAAACGTCGCTTTGGTCGAAGGCTGCGTAATCTTCCTTCTTTGGTCGTCGAAACCTGTTTCTTCCATTGTTTCTTCTCTCGTGGCTTTCTCGATTCTTTCCACGTTCTTTGGAATCATGGTTGTTCCTTTCCAAGGGACAATCTCTTTTGACGTGCCCTGGTTTATTGCAGCCAAAACAGATAATACCGTTAGTGGGTCTAAAATAACGTTTACCATACTTACTTGTGATGAACTCTTTAAAGTTCTTTGAGATGAAAGCAATATGATCCTCTTTGTCCGTGTAGTCGGAATCTTCTTCTTGAGCTTTGAAAGCAAGATTCTTCTTCTTTGGTTTTTCTTCGATCTTCTTGTCTTCTTCAAGTTTAATCTCATATGCCATGAGATTTCCCATCAACTCTTCGATGGTAAGATCCCTCACGTTGTGTGCTCCTCGAAGGGCTGTTGTCTTTCCTTTCCATTCGGGTCGGAGAGATTTCAGTATCTTCATCACCTGCTCGTATTCAGGAAGTTTCTTTCCTAATCCTGCGAGCTCATTTGTAATGTTAGTGAAACGAGTATTCATATCGGTGATACTCTCTCCTTCTTCCATTTTGAAAGATTCAAACTTAGAATGTAAAACATTTATACAGGATTCTTTTACCTATTCAGTTTCCTTATGACTTACCTGAAGGGCGTGCCATATTTGATGCGCTGTTTTGCATTGGGAAACTCGATTAAATTCATTGCATGTTACAGAGAAAAATAGTGCATTCATCGCCTTTGCATTGAGATTTGCTTTCTTCTTGTCGTCGGCTGACCATTTTTCGAACTCAACTTCGGTAGGTGTGATGTATGGAACTTTGTGATGGTCCATGTTTCGATGTCTAGTGACTCCAAGTGATCTTCATCCAGATCTTCCAGCTGGCGTAGTTTGTTCTGTTGAACAGAGGTGGTCGCACGGTGTTGAGTCCTTCAGAGCGAAACGATGTTGATGCCATCACCTTTTATAACCTCGCTCTGATACCAAGTGTTGGATCATGTGGATGACAAATAACACTAGAAGGGGGGTTGAATAGTGTTGTGTAAATATAAACTTTTTCGTTCTAATTGGTTAGCACAATTCAAAACCTTTTAATGTTGCCTAAGAAACCAAGTAGAGTGATCTACGCTTGGTTCTTAATCAACTTAGGAATCTTAAATAAATCAGAGAGAAAACACTTCTGGTAGTCGACTCCCTATGAACAGTAGTCGACTCCCAGAGAGATTTTATGTACTGCTCTGCTGAAAGAATAAGTTATAAAAATATAAGATTACAAAGAAATACAAGAAAGAATATTTACACATCGGATACAAAAAAAATGATCTTGCAATATATTATGAACGAGTTACAAGAGATATAATGCTCAACAAATCAAGATATAAAATAGAGACAGACAATCATAGAAAAGGCAAATGCAAACACACAGATTTTTGTCCTGGTTCCCCACAACTTGGGTACATCCAGTCCCCAACCAATCCGGTACGAGATTTCCATTATTTGCCTTGACAAATACGAGCACCTAACTTCACTCGTTAGGATTTCCCACATACCTAGCCTTGACCAGGATTTCCGACTGCAATATTGCAACACCTAAACATGTCTAGGATTTCCAACACCCTTACAACAAAGGACAAAAACAAAATGAAAACCAATATCCAACTCACCACAACGATTAGTGGAGTTTGGATTTACACCCAGATTCTATAGCCAAAGTAATAACAATGTGTATTCGTGGATAAAAGAATTCAAATATAATCTTCAGATCACACAAAGATATGCGAGCAATTCTTTATGATCTGGATCGTTTGTTTTCAAAAATCCTTTTAATAAAGTCAAAATAAAGAACAAAGATTTTGAAAAACGTTAGCCAAATAAAATTTATCTCACAAAAAAATAACAGCTAAAAATAAGAGATCAGAAATTTAGAGTAGATTTGGCTAAAATAATGAGAGCAAGAAAATTGAGAGATCTTTGAGAGTTTTAGCACAAGAATGAATTCTTCAAATTGATGTGTGTATAAAATGATCTCATATTCTCCTCTATTTATAGTGATAGGAGATGATTCGAATTTCAAAACAGGTTTGACTTTTGCCCCAAAAATCAAGGAAGCAATGAATTGGAGAGTCAATTAAAACAAGTCAAAACGTTGAAATTCGACAGCTGGTAGTCGACTCCCTAGGAGTTGTAGTCGACTCCTAGAGTATTTCAGATGAAAATCTGTTTCCAGTTGATAGTCGAATCCCTCCTTTGGTAGTCGACTCCTAGAGCAATTTTCTCTAAAACACATGTAGCAAGAGATGTAGTTAACTCCTGTGTGTAATGGAGATTAACTACTAAGATGAGAAGTAGCTAGCAATTGCTCTCAAGAGATTTGAAATGATTTGAAAAACATTTGAAAACATTTTAACTTTGAAATCATTTTGAG
The DNA here is from genome assembly GCA_030789695.1 of Scilla litardierei. Classification (NCBI taxonomy): domain Eukaryota; kingdom Viridiplantae; phylum Streptophyta; class Magnoliopsida; order Asparagales; family Asparagaceae; genus Scilla; species Scilla litardierei. Next base: position 137,823 of record JAULAV010002288.1, read on the forward strand.
TGTATGTGTTATAATTACTTTTGGCTTTAACATAATCCTAAGAAAGACACAACTTACACACTATAGACTTAGGACGAGTCTTCATGAAGCTTGATCAGATGATGATGTGAATGCGAGTTTCTCTTGAGCTTCTTTTCCATTTGAGCGTGAGCTTCATCATCGAGATAGCAACATCATCCTCGTCTTTGCTAAGTGAGCGTAGATTGTGCTTTTTCGAAGTATGCATAAATCTTTTCATTTGTTGCACAACCTGCACACTTAATTGTAGTGTAGTTAGTACACTAACTTCATTTGGTGTGCTCATCATCAAAACCACTTAGGGGTGGAATTCAATTTCCATCACAGAGATCGTTACTATTACACACAAATAATAGTAAAAGAGTTTAGAGAATCTCAGTGTGTAGACGTAGTCGTCTCTGTCAATCGGCACGGGCCGGCTCTCATCTGGCAAGATGTAGATGTCTCGTCTCGTCTGCAAATCAAGTTACTGATCTCGCTTGACTCCTCTTTGAATATTGCAACATTATCTTGATGGTGCAGCAGAAGTGCGTGGATAGAACCCTGCAGTGCGTGGACAGAACCCTGCAGTGTGTGGATTGAACTTTGCAGTGCGTGCGCAGCCCCCCGCAGTGCGCGTGCAGCTCTCCTCTTTAGTCTTCAACTTGCGACCAGAGGTGTTTGTATGCTCTTTGGAGACATTGAGGCTGCTCTCTTGTTGTGTGACTAGCACCGATGATGATCCCCTTCTTCTCTTGCAATGGTGTACGATGATGAAGGCTTGAACTTTGTGCAAGGGTGAAGGATTTGGCTATGAAGCAACTTGCGGCACCTTGGCTTGGGATGCAACTTGCGGAAAGGAGATCTTCAAGGATGTTGCGGCCTTGATGTGCGCTTGGGCTATGGAGTTGCGCAAGGAGATGTGGAGAGTAACTTGGAGATGTAGTTTGCGTCCAATGGCTTGGAGGATATGAAGAACTTTGGCCTAGGAGATGATGAAATATATGAAGATATTCAGAATACAACTCATACTAAAATAAATACCACTGATTTAATACAGAGATTAATATCAAAAAAATATCACCATGTTGTAGAGCACTGAGTTGTGATCGTCCTGGCGCAAACGGTTCGTCGATCTGAGCTCTGTGGAGAGAGTTATGCACTTTTTAGCGTCGTCCGTCGAGCTCCTTGCAAATTTGCGGCCATGAAGCTTTCCTCTTGTTGGAATTTCATAATTCCATATTTCTATTCCCATATGGTTTTGATATGACAAACACATACAGTGCTACTTACTCTAATCTATGCAGATACAAGTACATGCTGAGTTCCACACAATCAGATATCTTCATGCATATTCAAACAGATATATCATAGTTCATGAAGCTAGAAAGGCAAAGGCACCTAATCCACGACTTGGATATATAATCACTTGATAAGGATCCCCTGCAAAGAACCTTCTCAGATTCAGTTGCAGATGCAGTCTTATCTACGGCTTTTTGTAATCATTGTAAAATTTACTTTTTTAGAGTTACAAATCCTTGTGATAATATGTCTTAGTTACCTAGGTTCCACTCCTCAGAGATCTACACTTCCCAATTTCGAAAATTCGTACTTCTGAAAATTGGCAACCAATAACCCCATTTTGGTCGACCAATTTTAAACCTTCGAATTTGGCTATAAGATTGCATGAACAAACTCCCCTAACTATGTAGATTCTGGAACAGTCTTCCAATGGTCAAAATTCTCTCTCTAAATTTTGGTCGACCAATATGATCATTTTGGTCGACCAATTTCAAAACTAGCCGTTTTGATCCCAAATTTTCAGGGACGGTTCTTGTCCATTTTCCAACGTTAACTACAGTCCCCAACCATCCTTAAACACTATAAATAGAGGGGTAGACCCTCTCTTTCTCTTCACTCACTTTCCTCTTCTTTACGCTCTTATTTGTTGAAATCAAGTCTTTCATTTTCTAAAGCTTTAGGCCATTAGTTGTTCCTTTTTCTTATTTGTAAGAAGAAATTATTAGATTTCTTTCTTCGTTTAAGAACGGAAGAACTTGGATTTTTCAGCATCATTTTGGAAAGTTGTTTGTGTTCATAATTGCAAGAAGAAATCGATTGATCTCTCTATTCTTTTATGAACCAGAGAACTTCAAGTATTATTCTTCATTACATATCTTATACATCTTGAAGTTCATCTTTAAACACCATCCTTGAATTCATTTTCTGAAATTTATACCAAGGCTATAGGTGTTTTTCTATTTCATTATTTAACAGGTTTGAATCTCTGTTTAGAGATTGTACAAAGTTTGGGACACGGGGAGTGTCGCCATTTTTGTAAGTTTGTGCTTGCGGGAGCAAGTGATTATAATGGATTGAAAATCTCTACTGGGAGTAGAGGACTGGAGTAGGATCAAGAGGATCCGAACCAGGATAAATCTCTGTGTTTGCGATTGATTTATTTTCAGTACTTGTCATTTTATTTCTGTGCCATCTTTGCAAATATTAGTAACGTTTTATTTGCAACATTTTTATTATATACACTATTCACCCCCCTCTAATATTGATCCATACCGGCTAAAATTACATTTGGTATCAGAGCAAGGTTAAGATGGCAGAATCAAGCATGAACGTTGTTCCACACAACTACAACACAAATCAACATCCTGAAGGGCACTCTCAGGTTCGTCCTCCTCTATTTGATGGTTCTAACTACTCATATTGGAAAATACGAATGGAGATTCATCTCCAAAGTATGCATTATGAGATATGGGACATCGTAGAGACAGGATACACTAAGCCAACACCTCCTGTTACTGATTGGTCCGCCAACGACAAAGCAGCAAAGACAAACAACTCAAAGGCCATGAATGCTTTATTCTGTGCCATGGATAAACATGAGTTTAATCGAGTATCTCAGGCCAAAAGTGCAAAGGAGATTTGGCACATATTCGAGGTAACTCATGAAGGAACCAATAAAGTAAAGGAAACCAAGATTGCCTCTTTGGTTCATAAGTATGAGTTGTTCAAGATGCAAGACAAAGAGACGATTGGAGAAATGAACACCAGGTTCACTAATATTATTAATTCTCTTAATGCTCTTGGAAAAGTTTATTTTTCTCTTGGTAAGGTACGCAAGATTCTTAAGGTACTCTCCCCAGAATGGCGCCCAAAGATCACTGCTATTGAGGAAGCCAATGATCTTTCCAAATTATCCATGGAAGATCTAATTGGTAACTTAATGGCACATGAAGTCACATTACAAGATGCAAAAGAGGAATCAGATCAAAAGAAGAAAGTACTCGCCTTCAACACAACATCAGATAATGAAGATTCAGATGATGACATGGCATTCTTTGCCAAGAACTTCAGAAAGTTCTTTCAAAAAGGTAAGTATAATATTAAATCTAAAAATACTGATTCTTCTCTTTGCTTCAATTGTAATAGGCCAGGACATATGAAGAAAGATTGTCCGCTTCTCAAGGCCAAATTCAAAACTTCCAACAACAACGATCAATCCAGAAGGGAAAGGAAGTTTGACAAGATGAAGAAAGCATTTGCAGCAACTTGGGATGAATCTTCAGATGATGAAGATGATGATCATAGTGAAAGTGCTAACATGTGCTTTATGGCACAAAATGATGAAGATGAGGTAAGTTCTTTTAATAACAAAGAACTACTAGATGCATTAAAAGATCTCTATTCTCGTTTCAAAAGATTAAATGGTCAACATAAATCTTTGAAACAGAATAATGATGATCTCGTTCTTAAATATCAAGAATTATCATCTTCTAAAAGCACTACACCAAATTCTATATATGTTGAGAATTCTTCTTCTCAAATTTTAGATCTTAGTAAAGAGAATGATATTCTCAAAACTAAGAATCTAGAATTACACACACAAATATCCGAAATGGATAAAAGTATCTCATCACTAAAGATGAAATATGATGAGATGTCATCTAATGTTAATAAATTTAACAAAGAAAAGACTAATCTCGATGATTTGCTAAAAATTCAATATCCAGTAAATCATAGACAAGGACTGGGATATTCTCATAAGGATGCACCCAAGTCTTATAATACTTCTTCCTCTAGTGGCAAAACAATTTTTGTTAAACCACAAAAGAAGAATCACGCATTCATTTACACGAAGAAAGTAAATATTCATACTGCTTCTTCACAAAGAAATGTTACTAACATTTCAAAACCATCTCCTAGGAAACCTACTACGATTAGTATATGGGTTCCTAAGGATTCATGTTTGAAAGATAGAAATGATTATATTTCTCATTATATACATGCTATAGTTCATTCGTGTGATTACATTAAAAAGCCAAATTCCACTTGGGTTTGGCTTCCAAAAATCTAATCCCAAGGACCCTCAAACAAAGGGTACCAATGCTTAATGTTTTATCTTTCAGGTACCTAAAAAGGAAAGATGGATTTTGGATAGTGGATGTTCAAAACATATGACGGGAAATGTCAATTTGCTTCTAACAGTTAAATATAAAAATAGAGGCACAGTTACCTTTGGTGACAACAACAAAGGCAAAATCATAGGCACCGGAACTGTTGGTAATACAAATCAGCCTGTCATTGAGAATGTTCTCCTGGTTGACAGTTTGAAACATAATTTACTTTCCATTAGTCAGTTATGCGATAAAAATTACAAAATAGTTTTGAACAAAATGATTGCATTATTTATGATTCTGATATGTCATCTGTTTTGTTCCGTGGTAAGAGTAAGAATAACATTTATATATTATGTATGTCTGTTATCATTCATAATCACTGTTTAATGATTACATCTGATGATGCACTTTTGTGGCATAAACATTTTGGACACACTAATTTCAAAAATCTAGCACATATTTCAAAACACAAATTAGTATATGGAATGCCAAATATTTCTTTCAAACACAAACATTTCTGTGATGCTTGTCAACAAGGAAAAATGCACAAATCTTCTTTTAAATCAAAGGACGTTATCTCAACAAAGAGACCATTAGAACTTCTACACTTAGATTTGTTTGGTCCTTTAAGAGTAGCTTCTTTGAATAGAAGTAGATTTGCATTTGTCATTGTTGATGATTATTCAAGATATACTTGGGTTATATTCTTACAAAATAAGAATGATGCGTTTGAAGAATTTTCAATATTTAGTAAAAAGATACAAAAAATCAAATCCTCTAACATTGTCACTATTCGTAGTGATCATGGAGAAGAATCTGGAAATGAATCTTTTACCAAGTTTTGTAATGAAAATATCATTACTCACAATTTTTCTTTTCCTCGTACTCCTTCTCAGAATGGAGTAGTAGAAAGGAAAAATAGAACTTTACAAGAATGTGCAAGAACAATGCTTTGTGATAGTAAGTTACCAAAATATTTTTGGGCTGAAGCTGTCGCAACTGCTAGTTACATTATGAATAAAGTTCTTATAAGGCCATTGCTTAATAAAACTTGTTTTGAATTATTCTTTAATCACATTCCTCGTGTATCATATTTTAAAGTGTTTGGATGTAAATATTTCATTCTTAATACGAAGGATGCACTTGATAGGTTTGATTCAAAATCTGATGAAGGTATTTTTGTTGGATACTCAACACGTAGAAAAGCCTACAGAGTATATAACAAAAGAACTTCAAGAGTTGAAGAATCACTACATGTTACATTTGATGAGAACCCCTTATCTAATTCTCCCATCATAGATGATGAAGAGAATATATTACCTTTATCTAATTCTTTAGATAACATTAAACTTGATGAAATTGATGCTACTAAACATTCTGTTGAGTCTATTTCAAAAAATACATATCTTCATAAGGCATTTGCAAAAGTTCCGAATCATCCATCAGAATTAATCATTGGAGATATTACAGATGGAGTTAGAACTCGTCGTCAAATTGAACAAATGACGCATTGTGCTTTCCTTTCATCCATTGAACCAAAGAACATCAAGGATGCATGTGAAGACAGTTCATGGATTATCACTATGCAGGAAGAACTCAATCAATTTCAATGAAATGATGTTTGGGAATTAGTTCCCAGACCAATAGATCATTCACTTATTGGTACCAAGTGGGTATTCAAAAATAAATTGGATGAATCTGGTCAGGTAATTAGAAGCAAGGCACGATTAGTTGCAAAAGGTTATAATCAAGAAGAAGGTATTGATTATGATGAAACCTATGCACCAGTTGCACGTCTTGAGTCTATTAGAATGTTGTTATCATTTGCATGTTTTAAAGATTTTAAATTATTTCAAATGGATGTCAAAAGTGCTTTTTTAAATGGTTTTCTCAAGGAGGAAGTTTATGTTGAACAACCTCCTGGTTTTATTCATGAAAATTTAGAAAATCATGTTTTCAAATTGAAGAAAGCTTTATATGGTCTCAAACAAGCACCTCGTGCTTGGTATGAAAGACTTAAAAGCTATCTTTTAAATTTTGATTATTCAATTTGTAAAATAGATTCCACGTTATTTATTAAGAACATTAAATCTGACATAATTATTATTCAAATATATGTTGATGATATTATTTTTGGTTCTACTAATGAATCTCTTTGTCAAGATTTCTCTAAGATTATGCAGACAGAATTTGAGATGAGTCACATGGGTGAACTCAATTACTTCCTCGGTCTTCAAATCAAACAATTGAAGGAAGGAATCTTCTTTCACCAAAGCAAGTATTCTAAGGAACTCATCAAGCGTTTTGGTTTAGAAAGTTCTGCAGAAAAACGTACTCCAATGAGTACATCTACTTCTCTCGACAAAGATTTAAATGGTAAGAGTGTTGATCAACGTCTTTACAGAGGTGTGATTGGCTCTCTACTCTATTTAACTGCTAGTAGACCAAATATTATGTTTTAAGTATGTTTATGTGCACGCTTTCATGCAGATCCTAAAGTTTCACATTTAACTACCGTAAAAAGGATTATTAGATATGTTAAGCACACTTCTAATTTTGGTTAATTTTATCCCAAGTCAAGCACATTTGATTTATTATCATATAGTGATGCAGACTTTGCTGGTTGCAAATCAGATCGTAAAAGTACCAGTGGTAATGCCACTTTTTAGGTCATGCTTTAGTTTCTTGATTTAGCAAGAAGCAAAACTCTGTTTCATTATCCACAACCGAGGCAGAATATATTGCCGCCGGTTTAGCATGTGCTCAAATCTTATGCATGAAACAAACTATTTCAGACTATAGTATTGATTGCTCTACTTGCCCTATTATGTGTGATAATACTAGTGCTATTAATCTTTCTAAAAATCATGTGCATCATTCTCGTACAAAACATATTGATGTCCGTCATCATTTTCTAGATGATCATGTTCAGAAAGGAGATATTGTTCTTAAATTTATAGCTACTAAACATCAGATTGCTGATATTTTGACTAAACCGTTGAAAGAAGAGACTTTTATTAAGCTTCGTAGGAATTTAAGGATTATTAGTGAATCGGACTTATGACACATTCTTATTTTTATTTTTAGAATTTTTTCAAATTTTTTTCAAATTTTTTGGCTGTTTTTTAAAAATTGGTCGACCAATTCACAAATATTGGTCGCCAATTGTCGATTTTTTATTATTATTTCGGTAACTGTCGCTAGCTGTTCCCTCCATTTTTCGTTTCCAAACTGAGCCCATCCTTTCGTTTTCAAATTTGCGTGGGTTCCGATTTCCAACTGCTCTGCCAATTGGAATTATTTCAGTTCCCCAAACTTCTCTTAACTGAATTTATTCTCTCTATTTAATTCTTATCCTGCCTAGGGACTCTCATTCACACAAATATCTCCCAAGGCCTTCTCGTTTTTCGCAGTATCCTTTTCCCCCAAAAAATGACCCAGCCCGCCTTCTTCCCAAATCACCGACGCCTTACCCCTAAATCGCCGGCCTCCACCCGACATCTCGCCGATGCCTCCCTCAAACCCCCAGCCCCATCGTCGATCTTCCCTCTCCTTTCATCGATCGACCCTCCGCCTCCCTCCATCTTCCCGATCGACGATTTCGACGGCTCCGCCCACATTCTCGCCCCTCTATTTCGACCCAGTTTTCTCTCGATTGGCTCCGTCTACCTCAGATCGGCCCTATTTCTCCCTCACCACCAATGGATCCGCACTCCCTCGACTTCGTTGCGACAGCCTCTCTGGCTTATTTCCGTTCTCCGACGGCTACACAGCACTTTTGCCTCATGGAGAATCTACCGTTCCATCCGGAATGCCATGTGGACTTCGACGATCACGGCTTCTCCCGGATCTTCGGCCCTCTTCGATCCGCCGGCCTCGTCTCTCTCTGGTCGACTGCCAACCACACTCCTTACTTCCCTACTCTCGTCTGAGAATTCTATGCAAATTTGGATTCCTCCATGCAGGCTGGTATGCTTTCGATCACTACCATTGTCAATGGATTTTGCTTCCGGTTGACTGGCCCGATGCTGTCTCGGCTTCTGAATCTACCCCCCGACCCATGTCCAGCCTCTCCCTGAAAATCTCACTGACCCAGCCATTAAGCTTCTTTTGTCCACCGATTTTCGCCCAAACCGTTCCGCTGCCACCCTTCATCCCCCTGCCCGCATGATGGTTAAGATAATCCTAACCAACCTCGCTCCAAAGATTGGTTCCCTAAATTACGTCAGTACAAAGACCGCTCGTTGCTTATATGCATTGATGGGCGAGCTTCCAGTAGATTGGGGATCTGTTCTTTTGGAAACATTGGTCAAACCTGTCCGCTCTCACATTTTCTTGCCTTCGCTTATCACTCTGATCCTAGAGGCGTTTCAGGTTCCTTTTTCCAATTCAGTCCCGCTCCTTAACCCAATAGATTTCAACTCTGAGACACTTACACATATGCAGTTGGTTATTTCTGACACTTCTGATCCTGAGGAGGAAGACAATGCCGATGCCTCTGTCCATGACACATCTCCTATTCCATCCCGTCCTACTACCCGCTCCATGTCTCGCTCTCCTCGCACCCGTACCCGCTCTCCCCGACCCCGTACCACTCCTAGCACCCGTCCCACTCCCAGCACCCATACCACCGGCTCCTCTTCTCGCGCACGTGGTCGTGTTCCAGTTAGAAGGCGGTATTCCCATTCTGGTGCTTCCCCTAGCACTCATGTTACACCATCCTCCTCCCGTGGTGATGAATTGCTTGGTGAAGTCCGTGCTCTCCGCGATTCCATTACACGTGGTTTTTCTGATATTAGAAATGAAATGCATGATGGATTCCACTGCATTCAGTCTCATATGAGTTCCAGTGATCATACCATGCGCGAACATAACAAGATGATGGACTCGCTTTAGATCGTCGTAGCCACGATTGCTACTCATTTTGAGGATTTGCATTTCCGTGTCCATCGCCCGTCGTCCGAAACACCGACCTCTCCTCCTGGGCCATCATCTCGGCCTTAGATCTTCCTTGCCCCTTTGGATATGTCTCAGATATCGGTCGCTGTTTTCATAGGTTTCGTGGTGTTGTCTCCGATGTTGGTTTCAGTGGCTTCAGATGGTTGTTGCTTGGTCGTATTTTGGTTATGCGTTCCGCTTCTGTATTGGTCTTGTTTTTTGATGTTTTTCTCTGCCACTTTTGGGTATGTACTCAATGTGGGTTGTAGTCGTATTTTCAGAACTTTGCTATGCTAGTCTGTAACCGATATGGGTTGTCGTTGTATTTTTCGAACTTTGATATGCTAGTCTGTACTCAATGTGGATTGTCGTTGTCTTTTCAATATTTTGACTATAATGTTCTGTAGAACTTTGGGTTTTTGTTATTCTGTTGTGTGGTGTTGTTCATAGGTTCAGACGTTGGATTGATATATGTCCTCTGGTTATCTTTTGATATTTGTTTCGGTGCTGTACTCTGTTCATATTTATTATTATATCTGTATTCTCTATTTTGAATAATATTCTGTGCATTTTTTTTCTCTCATGACCTTCATTCATAATTGGTTCTGTATATGGCTCTTTTGCCTAGTTCACTTTGCACTATATTACTTTGTTCTATATTTTGGCCTATCTTCTGAAGGCAGGGCTTTTCTCCTTAAATTATGACACACATTGCTCTCCTACGATTGCATCAGAATTTTAAGGCTAATATCCTGCCTGATTGCTTACACTTCATCCAGTCATGCACTTTTTCTAACAGAAATTTTGATTTTTTTTCTTCCATTCCCTAGCGTTTCTAACTATATTACTGTACAAGATTTCTTCCCAGGCACACATTTTTTTTCCTCTAGGTTATATATATACTAGTATATAACCCGTGCCCGCGGGCACGGTTCATTTAAGATTTTTCCCCGTGAAATCTTTGTTTCCCAAAAAATTATTTCCACAGCCAAAATTATGCGGAACAACAAATTAGCGTAAAAATATTTAGTGGAACGGATGCCTTCGTAGTGGAACAACAAATTTGGCACGGGCGTTTTCGACGCAGAACAACAAATTCGGTGTAGAACAACAAATTAGGAACAGGTGCCTTTGAAGTGGAACAACAAATTAGCGTAAAAAATTTAGCGAGTGCTGGGTGCCTTCGGCACGAGCAACTTCGGTGCGGGCGCCAAATTTGTTGTTATACGTCGAATTTGTTGTTCTGCACCAAATGCATTAATTGCATGCACTCTGCTATCCCCAGAAACTTTCATTACCCAAAAATTTTCATATTCCCAGAAAGTTTCATTTTCCCAAAATTGATTTTCCCTCCAAAACTGCAGATAGTAAGTGGTGTGTATAGTGTTGGAGTTGTTAAATTGTCTAGAAACTTGGAATTAAAGTGGTAATAATCTGATGAACTAAATGTTCAACTTGTTTGTGTCATCCATGTCATCTCCAACTCAATTAAACCATTAAAACCATTCAAAAATCTTACTTTTCCAAGAAAAATTCTGGAAATGCAAGATAGCTCAGCTACCACATGAGCATCATGACAATGAAAGATTCCTAGAAATTCTCTTAGATGGACCAAATTAAATATTATAATATTTACGGAATCTAATGCATGAGAATCATATTTATGTGAATATGATTATAAATGATAATATTGCGTTCTACGTACCAAAACATCCTTGGTTCTCACCCTTTAATACATGAACACTCATATTAGCAATCTAACTCAATCACATAAATAGTTCAAGAAACCCTTTTAGATTCAATCATCTAAACAACAAACTCGATCAGCCACCAGTTACAATTTACAATGAGTGATAAACATTTGGAATCATTAACACACAGTTACATTTATCCATCCATCCATATTTTACATCAGCAGCAACAGAAAGTACTGATACGGTCAGCTTATCTACATAGCATTTATGCACAAAACACCTTCGCTAGATCACAAAGGTATGAAATCAAAGCTAACTTCGAAACGCAAGATCATGCACTTCTGTTTGAATCAGTCAGATGTCCCTTCTAAGCGAATGTAGTCATACATAACCGCTTGCCAATGGCTTGTACTTCTTGCTTGCGTTAGAAAGATAACATTCTCTCCTTCGAGGAGCCATACACTTTGCACATCTATGTTGTACAGCCATTACAGGCCATGGATTCCATGTCTTGCAACCATATTGTCCGTACCAATTAGCCCCGTTGAAAAGTGAGGATGGTTCACATTCAAGTCAATGAAACGAACCTATATGAAGAGAAGTATACCTTACTAATTTGAATTGAGATTTAGAGTTCTGGAAAAATGGAAGGACACAAAGAAATTAATACTTGCAAATATGAAAGCGTAGCTGATGCAAGTGCCATTCGTAGTTTGTACTTTCCAGTTTGGTTAACTGAGTCGGGCTGGAATTTAATCTGCCAAGTCGTTGGTAGATATGTGTTCTCATCACTCTTCCTGCAGCAAAATGATAATTTAACTTGATTATAAATCCTATCAAAATTTATAATGGCATACACATAACATGAATTTGAATCCAATTTCACTTGAGTATAACCATCAAAGTGATTACAATGGCATTTTCTACAAATCATGGAAGCATACATGGCTTTTGCATATATGGAAGAGTATACAATGTCATTTTCTACAATTCTATGCATATGGCAGGATAACTTGATCACAAAATTAAAATGAAATTTTTTCTATATTTAAATGTCATTGTGCATATGACATGATTCAAATCCCATTGCAAATTCCTGACATATCCTGCCATATATGCAAAAATGGAATTGTATAAACAATCTTATTAACAATTCTGTGCCATATCATTGAATTTATACAATTCTTATTAACAATATCATGTGCCATACCCTGCCATATCTTATTAACTTGATCACAAAAATATTGATCACATGATTGTTTCATATCAGCATTGTTTGATATGTCAGGATAACTTGATATGGCAGGATAATAAAAATTGTTTGATATAAGAATTGTTATGGCAGGATATAAGAATTGATATAAATATTCTTATATGGCAGGAAGTGTTTAGGCACAATTGTTATTGCAGGAATTGTTATGGCAGGATATGCAAGTTAACTTGATCCACGACATCAAAAATGTTTAGGCACAATTTTTTAGCAAAAATAAACTTTTCTTTTTGTGAATGACCTGGATCTAAATGAACTGAAAATTTGTTTATTTTTACTTCTTGCATCAAACTGCATGATTCAAAAACATCATGATAATTCCCAGATTTAGTATCAATATGCAATTACATGGTCATTACACCCATGTCCCCGTGGTGCCTCCATATGCACAGATAAGAATACTCGAAGAGAAATACATAGCTACAACAGGAACATTATTCAATTATTCCTATCATGCATTCGACAAATTAATTCTGCATGCATATTTCCTAATATGACAGTGCAATTTAGCTCTAGACCTTGAAATTTCCTAATATGACATTGAAATTCATGCATATTTCCTAATATTTCCTAATATGACATTAATTCTTCATCCAATTTCATGGTCATTCCACCCATGTCCCAGCGGTGCCTCTATATGCACAGATAAGAATACTTGAAGAGAAATACATATCTACATAAGGAATATTATTCAACCATTCCTATCATTCATTCACCAAATTAATTCTGCATGCATATTTCCTAATATGACATTGAAATTTATGTTTAGACCTTGAAATTTCTTAATATGACATTGAAGTTCATGCATATTTCCTAATATTTCCTAATATGACGTTAATTCTTCATCCAATTACAAGGTCATTCTGTCCATGTCCCCGCGGTGCCTCTATATGCATAGATAAGAATACTCGAAGAGAAATACATAGCTACATAAGGAACATTATTCAATCATTCCAATCATTCATTCGACAAATTAATTCTTGATTCATATTTCCTAATATGACATTGAAATTTAGCTTTAGACCTTGAAATTTCTTAATATAACATTGAAATTCATGCATATGTCCTAATATTTCCTAATATGACATTAATTCTTCATCCAATTACATGGTCATTCCACACATGTCCCCGCAGTGCCTCTATATACACAGATAAGAATACTCGAAGAGAAATAAATGGCTACATAAGGAACATTATTCAATCACTCATATCATTCATTCGACAAATGATTTCTCCATGCATATTTCCTAGTGAATTTGTGAAACCTGTCAGATTCTATATCAAGTTCTCAATGTGAAACCCAGTGTAGTTACTATATGTATAAAAAAACTTGAAGCTAATGAACTTGAACACCTAAAAAACTGGAAGCTATAAATATCACCAATAGTAGCACTCAAGGACTGCCAAATTGTCCTGCCATATATAACTCAAAAAGTAAACCAAAACTTGAAGCTATAATCAAAACACCAAGTGTCCTGCCATATATAATTTTTTTCTTAAATTTTTTGGTGATGTCAATGCCAAATACCCACGATTTTGCATAAAACCCTTTTCTTGCTAAGAAGCTAAATTTTTTTCTTAAATTTTTTGGTGATGTCAATGCCAAATACCCACGATTTTGCATAAAACCCTTTTCTTGCTAAGAAGCTAAATTTTTTTCTGTTAATTTGGCAGTCCACATGTAAAGTTTGGTTAAATGCAGCAAGTCCCTAATTAAATATGTCCTTCTATAATCAAAACCAAAGTGTCCTGCCAAAAAGGGATATGGCAGAATCATCATGACACCAAAAACATGATATAATTTGTTTGGTGATTCTGCAAACTTCGTTTTGATTAGAGAGTTTGGTTTTACAAAAACTTTGGTTTGCAGAACTTGTATACCTTTTTGATGTCACCAAAACATATATATCCCTTTTTAGCATCACCAGAACATATATAATTTTAAACAAACAACAATAAGTAAATCATTAAAATTGTTATTTAGTTTTCCTAAAAAAATTTGGTCTGCTCAAAATTTAAGTCCTACCAAAGAATTAGTTTTCCCTAAAAAAATTAGTCTGCTCATAATTGAAGTCCCAAAAAAGAATCAAAACAACAAAAATAATCAAAAGCAAAAGATGTGTACTTCTCATTTTGCTTCATCAAATACCTTGAAAAGATGAGCTCTTGAGCAGCCTCTCAATGAACTTTATGTCCATGGTCAGGAAACCCATCTGTCCTGGTCCGTAAACCTATGCAAAAATATCACTCAATTGTATTTTCAACATTCATCAAAATCGTACAAATGTGAGGTTTTCGAAGCAAACAACAAATGTGAAACTAATTATCCAACCCAAAGATGCATTTTTAACAGCTTCTGGTCTATTACCAGGATAATCAGCTCCAATCAGCTCATATGTCCTTTGATCCATTGAAAGCATATATGATCCAAATCCCCCGGTCATAAATACATCATAATGTAATTCAGTATAAGAAGAAAACATCAATAAGTTTTTCAAGACAAAAGAAAATAATTCAAAAATAAAAGTATCCATTGTGCAAAATCCAGAGAAGTTAGACGGTCAATATTGCTCTTTCATATTGGAAAAAACAAAAAAAGGCAGCTAAAGCTTAATGTTGATTGTCCATCTAAAGGTAAACCTTGACTGGATGTTGAAGGTTTTGTTTTGAGAACCAGCGGGAGATAATGTTCTGAGTGCTACCAACATTTTAGTACCTGAAACTTTTTATATGAGAATGCCATAGTATTGTCTTCAAACTTTTTAGTACCTGAAACTTTTTAGTACCTGAAACATTTTTATATGAGAATGCCATAGTACCTGAAACTTTTTATTACCTGAAACATTTTAGTATTGCCTACATGAACAAACTATTTATCCCAGTCTTCTCATGATTTTGCTAAGGGTACCTGAAACATTTTAGTATTGCCAGTATATCCCAGTCTTCTTCTATCCATGAACAAACAAATTATTTTAGTACCTACATGAACCAACAAAAATTATTTATTGCCAGTAAATAGTATTGCCAGCAAAAAGTCTTGCCTACATGAACAAATTATTTATTGCCAGTCTTCTATGTATTGCCAGTAAATAGTACATGAAACTATTTATCCCAGTATATCCCAGTCTTCTTCTATCCATGAACCAACAAAAATCCATGAACCAACAAATCCATGATGAACCAACAAAAATCCATGAAGTAACAAATCCATGAACCAACAAATCCTAAGCAAATCCTTAGCAAATCCTTATCAAACTGGGATATTCTTGTTAATGACTTTTGTTGGTTCATGGAGTTAATGGGATTTAATGCCTGCAAAAAGTCAGCTCATGAACCAACAAAATGCCTGCATTTGAAGATGAGCTAAATCATGATTAGTAATGATTTGCTAAGGATTTAATCCCAGCAAAATGCCTTGCCTGCAAGAATATAACAAAAATATTTGCAAGAATATCACAGTTTGAACCAACAAAATGTATAGTTAATTGCAAATATACAGGTAATTGCAAATGTACAGGTAATTGCAAAAGGAAGCATCGCATTGTAAATAACAATACCGGATTAACAAAAAAATTATGGGATGTAAAGAGCAAATAATCTAAAATTATCAACACCTAATTCCTCACTCGATCAAGGCACAGATCCACAATCTTCTTCCCCACTGCCAAAAATTCCAAAATCAGCAACACCAAATTCACACCAATTTCTGAAATCAGCAGCAACAAATTCAATGTTTTTTAACTTACTATTTATAAGCAATCAAACAACATGATCCATTTTTCTAGGCATTTCCTCAAATACGTCTTGTGCTTGTTTTTCTCATCAAAATTTCTCTAACGTAATGATTGTTTGTTTACTCAAAATTCCAAAAACTTTCCTCAAACTTTCCTTAAAGTTTTTTTGGTCTGGGACATATGAATCTTGGAATTCAAACTTAATTCTTGGATTTCAAATCCAGTACAACATGAGCTCTCAATTTATTATGATAATATCCAAGACTAAAAAGAAAATGTGTTCAGTTAGGGAAGGGACTGCATGCCTCGAAATATGTTTATCTTGAAACATCTCAGGGTTTAGGAAAATCATGAGAACATATGCATATATCAACTATATCAAATAAATAGCTAATTATGGAAGAAGCTGTTCCCTATGATTGCTATATACTGAAAGAAGCAATCTATAGATTGTAATCCTAAGTATATACTAACAGGTTGCTATATGCAGATATCTTCTTTTGTGTAATCCTATGATTGATTGCTTCACCTTCACGATTGATTGCTTCACCTTTGAAAATATATTGCCTTGGGAGTACTTGGTGGAAACCTCAGCTTTAGGAGCTTCACCTGCATCTTTTGCCTACTCAACCAGAGTTTTCTCTAATTTGACCCAAAAGAAGCATCAAAGAGTGTACATGAACAAAAGAAGCATCAAGTGAATTAGCAAAATAAGAGAAATGGTTGACCTGAGGTTTCCCTAAATTGATTAGAGAATTTTTACAAATAGTTGGTGTGCAGAAATCCTGGAGATAGAATCCAAATTTCTTGCTGCAAAAACATCAAAAACATCAAAGAATCAGTCGAGCTGAGAAAAATTAATGGGGGGGAGGAATCAAATTTCCTTCGGCTAACAAATTTCAACAACACCATTTGTGTAGCTTCCATTGCTCTTCTTGAGTAGCTTCTACACTATTAATATTGATGAAGGAGAGGAGGAGGCAGCCGTTGTGGTGCTCGGCGTGGAGATAATTCTGTGAAGGCACGGGGATGGCGTGCAAGGCTCTCGATTTTTGGCTCTTGCCATGGTTCTTGCCGTGGTCACGTCGGAGGAGGAGGAGAAGTATTGTTGCCATGGTTTTTGATTTGAGGCCCTTGCCTTGAGTTGAGGAGAAGTGCATGTGTTTTGCAGCAGTGTGTCCCCCAAAATTTTCATTTCAAAATCAAATTTCAAATTTCAAAATTTCCCCCCAACATACAAACCTTACCCAATATCTCATATCAATTTCTCATATGCAATTTCTCAAATACAAAATCTTATCCAATAACCCATGATACAAAATCTTTTACAAACATATCCAAATTCCCTTATCCATTTTCTCTTATCCATTTTCTCATAACCAATTTCTCTTATACAAAAACTCTTATCCAAAAACCCATGATAACATCCCTATTTTATAATATAGATATTTTTTGGTCCCAACCTAACTTTGTCAACACTGGGCATTTCGCACTGGTCACACCATACGGGCCTATTGTTACCTCTTTCAGAATTTTTTAAACTACAATATGCTTCCTCTATTCCTTTATTTTTTTTCCTATACTACTACCGTCAGTGGATATCTATATATTGCCCTTCCAATTTTTGTCCTGACTTAGTATTTATTTTGAAGTGGCCTGCGCACTCATTCTTTTTAACTGGCCTACTCATTATTTCGGCCTATACATTTTTTTGCCCTACCCTTCTTTTTTCCAGCATGAACACACTTTGTTCATTATTTTTTAGAAAGGCCTCTTTTGACCACAAGTTTTATATCTCTACTATTTTCTCACTTACTTTTCCCTGATCATTTATTTGCCTCTTTTTGAGGATTCCAAAGGGGGAGAATATATTTTATCTACTCAGGGGGAGTATCCACATATTCAGGGGGAGTATATCTGATATGTTCAATTTTAAAGATATATATTTACATATTTGTCATCATCAAAAAGGGGGAGAATGTTGGAATTTCATAATTCCATATTTCTATTCCCATATGGTTTTGATATGACAAACACATACAGTGCTACTAACTCTAATCTATGCAGATACACGTACATGCTGAGTTCCACACAATCAGATATCTTCATGCGTATTCAAACAGATATATCATAGTTCATGAAGCTGGAAAGGCAAAGGCACCTAATCCACGACTTGGATATATAATCACTTGATAAGGATCCCCTGCAAAGAACCTTCTCAGATTCAGTTGCAGATGCAGTCTTATGTACGACTTTTTGTAATCATTGTAAAATTTACTTTTTTAGAGTTACAAAGCCTTGTAATAATATGTCTTAGTCACCTAGGTTCCATTCCTCAGAGATCTACACTTCCCAATTTTGAAAATTCATACATCTGAAAAATGGCAACCAATAACCCCATTTTGGTCGACCAATTTTAAACCTTCGAATTTGGCTATGGGATTGCATGAGCAAACTCTCCTAACCGTGTAGATTCTGGAACTGTCTTCCAACGTCAAAATTCTCTCTCTAAATTTTGTTCGACCAATATGGTCATTTTGGTCGACCAATTTCAAAACTAGACATTTTGATCCCAAATTTTCAGGGACGGTTCTTGTCCATTTTCCAACGTTAACTACAGTCCCCAACTGTCCCTAAACACTATAAATAGAGGGGTAGACCGTCTCTTTCTCTTCACTCACTTTCCTCTTCTTTACTCTCTTATTTGTTGAAATCAAGTCTTTCATTTTCTAAAGCTTTAGGCCATTAGTTGTTCTTTTCTTATTTGTAAGAAGAAATCATTAGATTTCTTTCTTCGTTTAAGAACAGAAGAACTTGGATTTTTCACCATCATTTTGGAAAGTTGTTTGTGTTCATAATTGCAAGAAGAAATCGATTGATCTCTCTCTTCTTTTATGAACCAGAGAACTTCAAGTATTATTCTTCATTACATATCTTATACATCTTGAAGTTCATCTTTTAAACACCATCCTTGAATTCATTCTCTGAAATTTATACCAAGGCTATAGGTGTTTTTCTATTTCATTATTTAACAGGTTTGAATCTCTGTTTAGAGATTGTACAAAGTTTGGGACACGGGGAGTGTCGCCATTTTTGTAAGTTTGTGCTTGCGGGGGCAAGTGATTATAGTGGATTGAAAATCTCTACTGGGAGTAGAGGACTGGAGTAGGATCAAGAGGATCCGAACCAGGATAAATCTCTGTGTTGCGATTGATTTATTTTCAGTACTTGTCATTTTATTTCTGTGCCATCTTTGCAAATATTAGTAACGTTTTATTTGCAACATTTTTATTATATACACTATTCACCCCCCTCTAATATTGATCCATATAGGCTAAAATTACACCTCTAGGGTTGTGGCCAAATTTCTTTGGTTGCCTCTCTCTCTCAAAATCCCTCTCTTTGAATATGGGTTTATATATGAGAGAACGGGATATGATAGAATCAATTAGAATTCCATATTTGATGGAGATGGGAAGGAATCCTAATTTGATTAGGATTTGAATGAATCTTTTTGGATATGGAGTTTGAATATGAATATCCATGGAATTCAATTTGTGTAGCTATAGGATTTGAAGTAGATCTCATTTAATCACCTTTAATTTGCATGAGATTCTCCATATCTCTCCATCTTTGACCAAGTCTCCAATTTGCATGACATTAGAATTTGAATATATTGTTTGGAGATTTGATTTGATCTCATAGGCATACAAATAGGAATAGGAGATGAAGAATGATTTGAATTGCAATGCTAATGGGATTAGGAATAGAATCATATCTTTGATTGATTTGAATCAATCCAAATTGATTTCACCATCGCTATCCACAATTGACCAAGTCCAAGTTGCTATATGAATAGCAACTTCTCCATCTTCCAATTTGCTATGTGAATAGCAATTCCTTCATTAATTGACTTAGTCATCACTTTGAAGATTTACAAGCATGCCACTCCTAAAAAACACTTATCACACACATTAGAGCGTTCACACATGTTTGTTATCATCAAACACGAAGTCATCGATCATTGAATCCAACACACGTTGTATCCAACAATCTCCCTTTTTTGATGATGACAAACTATTATAAGATTTGTACCAACGTTCCAAATAATACATTATGACATGTGTGTGTGAAGTGTGATAATAGGAGGGTATGCAACGATATAACACTTGATGTACAAGCATACAAGCATGCAACAATATAACAATGCTCCCCCTATTTTCATGCTCCCCCAATGAACATATATTCACATACTCACATATTCAATTATTCATTAATGCTCCCCCTTAAACCAATATTCATATATGCAACATATGAGCATTAATTCACACACCAAATCAATCAAATCTTGTTCCATATTTTCTTCCCCTTTTGTTATCATCAAAAGTGTATAAACGAAGTCTAATTTATGTCACATGCACAAATAGAGTATTATAGATTACAACTAGCACTTGCATGTCATTTTTCTTAAAATAAGCACTTCAAATTCAATGAAAATTGTAACCTAGACTTCATCACCATCGTGTAAGTGTGATGATCAAATAATTGAAACACAAAGGGAGAAACTCTTTAGAAATCAACCAAAACCAATCCACATTTTCCAATATATATGATATCACTAGGATTGATTTTTCCCACCTCATTAAAAATGAGTTCAAGTTACCACACCTGAAAAACATAGCCTATAAGAACTCTTAGATGTAGGGGTGGCATTGCTTGACGAGTAAAATACACCAACACTTAAGATTACACATATAGCTTAAGTTGGATAATCGTTAGTAGTATACTTGCCATGAATTGTATCCATTTTACATACGAAGCAATATTCTATCCTTTTCATTTTTCTTGTTTCATATTCAATTATTTTGTGCTCAATTTTTATTCATGGAAAATACACATCATATCCATTAGATTTATCAGTTATTTTCAACCTACATTCACTTTCCAACATTTCATAAAAGATTCTCCACTTGTGCAACAATATTCAATACTCGTGGAAGTGAAGGTGTAGGTGTAGAAATCACGTTATTCAATTCATTAAGCATGTCATGTCTACTTAGGAATTCTAACATGCGCATGTAGCTATAACAATAATACAATGATTTCTACAAGGATATGAATGATATTCAATAATAATACTCGAATGATACAAAGAGAAAAGATATTCATTAAGCACCCATTTTTTTTGCTTTTTATCCTTTTCTTTTTTTATATTTATAAATAATGACTCAAGCAAGGTAGAATTAAGCAAACTAGCACGCAAATAAAAAATAGTTCAAGCATGCAAAATCTATGAAGGTATGCATTAATTTCAAAGAAGAAGATATACCTTTGCGTCGCTGTTTGGTTAAGGAGCTATATAATGAAAATGTTCAATCCAAAACTCCTCGCCAAATCTCCATCGCACCTACACGGTAAATGCTATGTGTGACCTTGGAATCTAATAAGGTCCACTCATGTTAGCCAATAAAGTTTTAGCAACCCACACTTGTTTAAACTTTATTTTCGTGTTCCTAAACTTGCAATTATAAGATGTATGACCAACACTATCAAAAGTAAAGCACTTTGGACGCATATTTTTGACAATAGTAGGCACATTGTGAATTTTCTTAAATTTGGCTTTTCAACATGTTTCAAACCAAATCCAAGTCCTCGTCTATTATTGCCATATAATTGATTTCCAAGAATGATATCTAGAGATTGTTAGATTGTTTTCCTATGGAAAATTTCTTAATATGCAATTCAAGACTAGAGACTTTGGATTTTAATAATGCATTCTCATTCACAAGCAAAGTACATTTACTAATAAAAGCTTTCTTATTGTCATCTTCATTCTTTTTCATGATTTTAAGCTCGTTATTTAGCATGCACAATTTATCATTAAGCTCTTTAATCACATAATATTTTTCAGTTTCAAGCTTAATTAAATCTTGCGTAAGCATGCTAACGTTATTCAATAAAGAAGGACAGGTAAGACAAATAGCTTTTTCATGCAACCTAGAGTTCTCTTTTTCCAACAGCGCAATGGTAGAATTACAAGCAACAAGTCTTTCTTTCAATTCATTTGTGTCATGAAACATGTCGCAATTTTCTTATTGTAGCTCACCGTTAGAATTTTTAAAAGCTTCTAATGTGGATTCACGTTTTTCTAGAGTAGATTCTAGGTTGTCAATTTTATCTTGCATATCATTAATAGTACATTTTTGCTTATCAAGTTCAGCTTGCATTTCTTTACACAAATTCAGAAGATCAACTCTTTTAGTGCAAGATGTTACCTCATCGTGTTTTCCTATCAAGCAGACGAAGGAGTGCACAACTTCATGATCCTCATCCTCAGCTTCACTGTCCATGTCCCACGTTAGCACTTTGGCTTTTCCTTTCTTCTCTGCAACATTAGCTGTTTCTTGTGTGCAATGCTTCATATAATGTCCATTCATGTTGCATTTAAAACATGTGACATGGTCAGTAGCAGTCTGCTCAGAAGATTTTTAGCACAATTAAAGTTATTGGAACGATTAAACCCGTTTTGCATTTCTGCTCTTTCTTGAGGAGTTCTGATGAATTTCCTGAAATTTCTGACCATCAGCGCCATCTCCTCATCGTCATCCTCGACATCTTCTCTAGCTTGAAGAGCTAGTGGTTTTGCTTCTTTGTCCATCGCCTCTGGTTTCTCTCTAGCCTCCATATTCTACAGCTTAAGCTCGTGAGACATTAAATTACCTATCAAGTCCTCCACCCTCATCTGAGATATATCTTTCACTTCTTGGATGGCAGTGACTTTAGGCCTGAACGAGCTTGGCAGCGCCCTTAAGATTTTCCTGACATGTTTAAGGCTAGAGTATGGCTTACCGAGGAAGCTAGACTTGTAGATGATATCGGTGAACCTTGCAAACATCGCTGCAATAGATTTTGATGGTAGCATGCGAAAGCCCTCGTACTCTATACTCAGCAAGGCAAGTCTAGACTCCTTCACTTGTGACGTTCTCTTATGCGTCACCTCCAGCGTATGCCATATTTCCTGTGCAGTTAGACAATGTGAGATACGATTGAATTCAAATTTATCGAAAGAACAAATGAGCACATTCATGGCTTTATTATTCAAGGAAAATCGTTTTTATCATTGTCATCCCATTTATCTTCAGGTTTTAACATTTCAGTATCTTGAATTTTAATCATGGGAGGACTATAACCTTTTTCAACATATTCCATATATTATAATCAACAGCTGCTAAGTATATTTTCATTCTAGATTTCCAATAAGCATAATCTACACCATTAAATCTAGGGGGTCGTGATATGGACTGACCTTCAGCAAAAGCATAATCAATGGAATTCATGGTCAATCTAGGCTAGATCCAATATCTTCTCTGATACGACTTATTGGATCTGGATCTAAGCCTAGAGGGGGTGAATATGCTTATAAAAATTCTCGCGCAACCCACGAGAAATCACACGTAGTTATAATCACATGCAGGGTAAACAATAAGCAATCACAGATGCACAACAGATTTACCCTGGTTCGGTCGCACATAGGGGTGGCAAAATGTGCGCGACCCGACCTGAACGCGGCATCCTTAACCGGGTATGGGTAGGGGCCAATCCGGGTCAAGTAAGAAACGGGTTGACCCGACCCGACCCGGATAAAATCCGGGTCGGGTATGGATTTGGCATGTCAACCCGGATGACCCGATATCGACCTGGTTTACTTTCTCTCTATATATAAAAAATTTATAATACCTTTAATACACAGTTGCAATGTGAGTTGTGCTTATACAATTTGAATTGTTGTTCTCTTCTTTAAGAGTCTTGGATTCAATTCCCTTCACACAACTTTTTTGTTAATTCTATTACTTTCGTTAATAAAATGGTAACATTAATTATACTTCCTTGCTGTCATCAGTGCAGTTTAAGCGACGAGCTACTAGAAATTATGCAACACTTAATAAATTGTCAGTGGCTCTTAATAACTAGCTGGATATCGAAAAGGAGCAGTAGTGTATAAGTCAAATCTTAACCCGACGGGTTAACCTGAACCCGACCCGAAAATTTTCCGGGTCACCCATCGGGTTAGGGTTTACCCATATCCGGGTCTGGTCGAATCTGACCCGACCCCACCCGACCCGTTTGCCACACCTAGTCGCACACACGACCTACGTCCATCCCCGAAAGCAAATACTATATTAGAAATGTTACCTAGTACAGCCTGTAGCTAGAGCACACACTCTACACTTGTCTGGCTCTCAGTACCTGCACTCATCAAAGTGCTCAACAAAACTGATTTTAGTATATGCTCTCACTTGACTAGTCCCAACTAGCCAAGTCCCTCTTGTCTAGCACGCACCAGACAAGACCCTAAAAGTACACAAAAGTGGTAAAGTTTCCCCTACAGAGATCGTTACTACTACACACAAATAATAGTAAAAGAGTTTAGAGATCTCAGTGTGTAGGCGTAGTCATCTCTATCAATCGGCACGGGCCAGCTGTCGTCTGGCAAGATGTAGATATCTCGTCTCGTCTGTAACTCAAGTTACCGCTCTCGCTTGACTCCTCTTCGAATATTGCGACCTTATCTTAATGGTGCAGCAGCAGTGCATGGCCTGAACCCAGCACTGCATGGACTAAACCTTGCAGTGCATGGACAGAGCCCTGCAGTGCATGGACAGAGCCCTGCAGTACGTGCGCAGCCCCCCGCAGTGCACGCACAGCTCTCCTATTGAGTCTTCAACTTGTGGCCAGAGGTGTTTGTATGCTCTTTGGAGATGTTGAGGCTGCTCCCTTGTTGTGTGACTAGCACCAATGATGATCCCCTTCTTCTCTTGCAATGGTGTACGATGATGAAGGCTTGAGCTTTGTGCAAGGGTGAAGGATTTGGCTATGGAGCAACTTGTGGTGCCTTAGCTTAGGATGCAACATGCAAAAAAGGGATATTCAAGGATGTTGCGGCCTTGATGTGTGCTTGGGCTATGGAGTTGCACAAGGAGATGTGGAGAGTAACTTGGAGATGTAGCTTGCATCCAAGGGCTTGGAGGAGATGAAGAACTGTGGCCTGGGAGATGATGAAATATATGAAGATATTCAGAATACAACTCTTGCTAAAATAAATACCACTGATTTAATACAAAGTTTAAAATCAAAAAATATCACCATGTTGTAGAGCACCGAGTTGTGATCGTCCTGGCGCAAACGGTTCGTCGATCCAAGCTCTAGTGGAGAAAGTTATGCACTTTTTAGCGTCATCCATCGAGCTCCTTGCAAAGTTGCAGCCATGAAGCTTTCCTCTAGGGTTGTGTGATTGACTGCGAGGCATGTACAATCCAAGTTGGATGCACACGCTCGCATCCCAAGGGTAGGAGTGTCAAATGCAATATAATCTCGTGAGTACGGGGTCGAATCCACAGAGACAATTCGTTTCACGTTCACAATCTCGATTGGTTAAGAAATGCTAAAGGTGTTGGTGCAACCAACTAATCTAACAAGTGCGGTGAGTGGAAGTGTGGGGTGACAATGTCGAGCCAAACCCAAGGTAGGTAGGGTGGAGACGAGGTAGGAGCTAATCAAGTAAGGAGAAGTGTGTGGAATGGGATGTCATTAGGGTATTGAGTTGATTAGCAATGTGTTCACTCCAAATGAATCAACCCACACATCCATTTCAAGGCATGCGGGGTTGTGCATGTAGATAATGCCCTTAAGGCACACCACCGTTCTACGGCCCCACCAAGGGTAATGCACGATTCATTCGTGTGTTGATTAGTAGGTTGGAATCCCTAACTTAAGCTCGTGAGTCAATCCTTCCATCCGTGTCAATAGAATGCAAGGATGGTGCACGTAGGTGTGACCCTTAGTGTACACCACAGTTCTACGGCCCCGCTAAGAGTGATGCACGACTCAATTAAACCTAGGGCACAACCCATCAATCAACACTACTAGCATCCATTTTAAGGCATGCTAGGTCTATTAAATGCAAGAGATGAGCAATAACTATTCAATCACACAAGCCCTAATTAACCCAATTCCACACACTATTGGCTCTAGGCCTTCATAATGAAAACAAGATAATAATCATTCAAAATAAGAGCACAAATCTTCATTACAAGAGATTAAGAAAACAACTATCTAATGAATCTCACTTTCATTCAATAATCATTCACAAATTCATACAAATCATTTAGAACAAAAGAGGGGAAGAAATCACCAAGAGAAACCCAAGATTTCCCCTCTTTTGCTCATCCTCCAAGCTTTCCTAGCCTTAAGCCTTTGGGGAAGAAGATGGGGCTCTCCTAGCCCCAATGGCATCCAAACCCAAGCCCTACCCTTTGGGGAAGAAGATGGGGCTCTCCTAGCCCCAACAGAACAGTAAAAGATGGGGCTCTCCTAGCCCCAATGGAACAGTAAAAACCCATATGGCTGAAGATCCCATCGCTGGAAACGCTACAGGCGCACAAAACCCCCAAAAATCAGCCTATCGGGTCGGATATCGGGCTTGCGGGTCAGGCACTGGCCGCCCGACCCGCCCAAAACAAAGCCGCGCATGCCTGGACTCAGTTGGAGGCGTGGCCGGGTCAGATCTCGGCCCAGTCTCGCCCGCTCGCCTGCATCAGTGGACGGGCGCTCAGCCCGCCTCGAAAACGGGCGGCGCCCGTTACCAAACGGGGGCACGCGGGGAGTGCGTGTCCCCGCCTTCTAGATTCGCCCACAATCGAACGGATGTGATGGCGCCGCGTGGCGCCACGTGATTACGCCGCGTGGCGCCACGTGATTGCGCCACGCGGCACCCCCATTTAATTTTCTATTTTCCCTTTTTAAACCCGCTTTTCTCCTCCAAATAATTCACCAAAAATACCTAGAAATCCCAAAAAAATCCCAGAAAATTCCGGAAAACCCCAAAGACTACCAGGAGTACCAAAAAATAGGAGAAGTAGAAATTAGCCCATATAATGATGTTTTGTGCAAAGAATGCAAATAAGCTCTAATATGAAACATAAAGCAAGTTTATACCCAAAAGATTAAGGTTAAGCCTAAACCTTAGCACAAAACAGGGGTAGTTAGGGGGTATAAATATACATTTTTCACCATGAGTCACACCCCCAACTAGCATTTTGCTAGTCCCTAGCAAAACAAGCGATAATTTCGGATTAAATGGAAAAACATGCACCAAATTCAAAATGTCATCATGGTATACTTCATATGTTATTTCCAATTGATTACAAAGCTAATATACACAATGTATGAAATAAAATAACAAATGACATTCTCCTCAATCCAATTCCAAGAAAAGTAAGGAAATAAGCACCATATGGCATTCTTTGGGAAGATGCGCACATGGCAAAATTTTCATAATTCAAGGAAGTGGCCAAAACCAAAAGAAATTTCTTCTGAGTTATGGAAGATGAGATTGAATCATTCATGAAGCTTATTCTTTCATTTATTCATTCAATTTTTATTTTTCTTTTCATTTTCTCTCTTTTTTGTATTCTTTTTGTTTTAGTATGTTTATGTTTGGCATTCACGCAATAATGCCATGAAATGCAAACAGGGCCACATTTGCATACACATGATAACGCTATTTAGGCAAATGGATGTAATGATCTCCCTAAATCTCTTCTTTGGCGTCCTTCCCAATGTTTCGTGGGGCACCGGCTACTCAATTTGATTAGAAAAACCATTCACTTATGTTAATTCTATTTCTCATTCTAAACATGAATTATGAACTCATCCACCCACTCCTTAGGAGGAAAACAAAACATAACTAATGGCCACATCCTATCCAATCAAAAACTAAGCCATTCATTCCAATTCATGCAATCACTTACACCAAACTATTCCCAAATTATTTCAAAGAGAGTATCAAAACATATAAAATCGTTTCATACATGGCATATTAGCATTTGACTCCAAAATGGAAAAGAAATTAAAACACGCCAATCAAACATCTATAAATTTGATACTAAAGTAATAATCTGAAAAAATTGCATTCATTAAGCATGTATGGACTAAGCAAAGGAAATGTGATGGAGGCAAGGATGGAGGCATCAAAATGGTATGCTCAAAATGAATGAATGATGATGATGAATGAGAAAATTTTTATTAACATCAAAATTGTTCAAAACTACCTAAAACTAGCATCCAACTTCATAGTTTACTCCCCCAACTAGAAATGACCATTGTCCGCAATGGTTGAAGTGAAACTAGATATTATTCAATGATGCTAGAGGTAAAACACACATACTAAAGCAAATATGCAAAAACAAACTAAACTTAAAAGTTTATTTTTTGTCTCTATTTACACTAAGGAAAGGAAGGAATACACCTTAGTAAAAGGCTGATCCCGAATGTGTAATGGTGGAGGCAGCTACTCTAACATCTCCTTCCGTTCCTCCGCCAGCTGCTTTGGAAATGAAGCTCCTCCCCTTTCATTGGATCCAAGCAACACAGCTCCTAGCATCTCCCTAGAATATGCTCATGTGTCCCGCGGGAGACAATCTGTGTGAATCCAAGGAAAATAAGCAAGACTTCCAATGAAGGAAGTCCAAATAGGGTCGTCATAATAAAAATAAGGAGATGAATATATATGATGACAATCTGAATATAAGATATATGGAAATGAAGCTTGAGATTCAGATATGAAGGGAAAAGTATGATGAGAACTTCCCTGAATGGCGATGATATCGTCTGGCTGATGCGACTCCTCAGGAGGAGGGTGAAATGGTTGCAGGGGCAAGTGTGGAGGAGAAGGCAGCACAGGCTCAACGTAGATCATCTCACAGTCACTGTCGCTTGCCTCATCCTTGCCATCGAAGGTAATGGCCTCTGTAGTAATCCCTGGACTCTGTGGTCCACCCTGAATAATGTCATCCTGGATGACAGACTGATGTGTATCCTGAGGTGTCTGAAGTGATGGCTGTTGAACTGAATCTGAATGGAGGGAGGGCGCAGGCTCCAAAGTAGTCTGTAGGCTGTGTCCCGTGCACTCATCCTCCTCAATACCACCATATCAAACCATCTCAGCAGTCCATCCAAGATGCTTGCACACCTCCAGCTGTGGTAATGGATTAGACAGGTAATGTGACTCAGGCTCTCTGATGTCATCTATCTCACTCTCGCCTGGACACACCATCTCATCATCACCACCAACACAACAAAACTGCATCGTGTCGCCAACATGGGTGACACACACTCCATCATCTGTCTCCTCCTGATCCTCAATACACAATCTCTCAATGTCCTCTACCTGGCTCTCATGCAACGCATCCTCCTGCTCTGCTCTGTATCCTATGGTGTCACAAGAAAAAGAGCCCAAAAGTGGCTCCTCAGACTGGCACTGAACCAGCTGCTCTGCATCCTGAAGTGGAACTAGGGGCTGGCCACCATCCTTATATCCAAGTGATGGCTCTCCAGATGATGCAGTCTGCTCCCACTCTGTAAGGTCCCTCAGGTACAACCATGCATCATCTGTCGTGTAGGCAAAGAAATCTCCACTGCTGCTCATCTGCACAAAGTCCCGTGTCGACGGCTTCAACCCTGTGTAGAAAATCCGAAGTAGATCCTCTGCGCTGAAAGCATGGCATGGACACCCAAGCACTAAATCATCTAAGCTTTCCAAAACCTGACAGTAAGTCTCACCGTCAAACTGGACAACGCTCGCCATGAGCTGCTCAAATGCCTGGTGCATCTGTACCCGATTCCTGTAATAAATAGGAAAGAAAGCTCGAAGGAAATCAGTCCGAAAAGAAAGCCAAGTAGAAAAAGAATCTCAAAGATAAGCATCAAACCAAATCTTAGCATCATTTCTCAAAGTATATGGGAACACTTTAAAATAAATAAAATCTGCACAAGTGTTCTTATCAAACAAATCCCAAAACTATTCTCTATACCATTTTTCAAACTTTTGCATAAATGAACTAGGATTTTCCAACCCCATACCGTGAAAGAACGGTGGTAGTTGGGAATCCTCCATATAAGCATCGCTAAAGTTTGAAAATGAATCCATAAGAAAAAAAATTTATACAAAAGATTTATAAAATAAAAGAAAGAAAGAAAGAAAAATGACTCAAAAAAGTATAAAATAAACAATAAAAAAGACTCAACACTAAGCTGGAAGTACTACACCTAAAGTGTCCAAACCCAACCAAAAATGTGAGTGTGAAAACCGTTGTCCCCGGCAACGACGCCAAATTGATTGACCGCGATGCGTGGATAATCCAAGTAGGATGCACACACTCGCCTCCCAAGGGTAGGAGTGTCAAATGCAATATAATCCCGTGAGTACGGGGTCGAATCCACAGAGACAATTCGTTTCACATTCACAATCTCGATTGGTTAAGGAATGCTAAAGGTGTTGGTGCAACCAACTAATCTAACAAGTGCGGTGAGTGGAAGCGTGGGGTGAAATGTCGAGCTAAACCCAAGGTAGGTAGGGTGGAGACCGAGGTAGGAGCTAGTCAAGCAAGGAGAAGTGTGTGGAATGGGATGTCATTAGGGTATTGGGTTGATTAGCAATGGGTTCACTCCAAATGAATCAACCCATGCATCCATTTCAAGGCATGCGGGGTTGTGCACGTAGATAATACCCTTAAGGCACACCGCCATTCTACGGCCCCACCAAGGGTAATGCACGATTCATTCGTGTGTTGATTAGTGGGTTGGAATCCCTAACTTAAGCTCGTGAGTCAATCCTTGCATCCGTGTCAATAGAATCCAAGGATGGTGCACGTAGGTGTGACCCTTAAGGTACACCACCGTTCTACGGCCCCGCCAAGAGTGGTGCACGACTCAATTAAACCTAGGGCACAACCCATCAATCAACACTACTAGCATCCATTTCAAGGCATGCTAGGTCTATTAAATGCAAGGATGAGAAATAACTATTCAATCACACAAGCCCTAATTAACCCAATTCCACACACTATTGGATCTAGGCCTTCATAATGAAAACAAGATAATAATCATTCAAAATGAGAACACAAATCTACATTACAAGCTATTAAGCAAACAACTATCTAATGAATCTCACTTTCATGTAGAGGAATATGCCCTCGGATCATTTGTATTTGATGCAAATGATAATTTAAGCTTAGATAGGGACTATTTTGCATTTGATGCAAAAGAGATTAAATGTGTTTTAAATAGTTTAAGACAATATTTAATAAAATAAATGCAAGGAAAAGTTCACGGGTAAGACGGGAATGTCCCGGTCTAGACCCAGGTTCGAACGGCGTCCAAATCGGACACCAAATGCTCAAGATATGCCCAAAAGAGTTCAACAGGTCAGTCCAGGCTGACCCAAGTCAGACTGGGTCTGGCCTGGGTGCCTGGCTAGACCCAGGCACAGCCCAGGCTGACCGGGCCTGAGCGTCGGGGCCTGGGCGCCCGGCCCAAGCCAGGGCCAGGGCGCCCAGGCGCCCAGGCGACCTAGGCGGCCCAGGCGCCCAGGCGCCTGGGCTCAGGCCCAGGCGCCTGGGCTCAGGCCCAGGCGCCTGGCCCTGGGCCTGGGCCCGCCCAGGCGCCCTGGGCGCCTGGGCCAGGCGCCCAGACGCCAGGGCGCCTGGGCCAGGCGCCCAGTTTGGGCGCGCCAGTCTGGGCGTGCCCAGACCAGGTTCTGACCTGGTCTGGGCTCGTCCAGCTGGCCTGGTGGGCCTCGCAGAATAGGTTTTCTGAAACCTAAGTTGGGCAGTTTTTGACGGCTTCGTTTTTGCGAAAAACTAGCCATGGGCTGAACTTTGAGCGGTCAATTGGAGGGTCAATCGAACTCCGATTGACAAACGGTTTTTTCTTATGCATTCACCGTTGAACACCCTTCGAATTGATAGGTTGTATCAATCCTGAAGTTCAACGGTGAGTGAGTTAAAATTCACGGAAGTTTGCACTTTGTGAAGTGCAAACTAACTTGATTTTAATTAACTCAAGATTAATAGTCACACATTGGATTTTGAGAAAAGGGGAGAGTCCGCCGCCTATATAAATAGGGGTCTGCTCTCCTCCTCAAAACTCGTCCCAAGCTCTAGATCTGAGCGGCTCTCGTAAATGTTGGAGCACGCTCGGATCTAAGCTAAATTAATATTTCTCCTCTACCTATAAATTTCTGCCTTGCTCCTGAGGGCTCTAGCAAAGCCGCAAAGGAGTTCGGATTCAGATCCGAAATCTAGGCGGAGGTTTCACTCGCGTGAAACTTTCTTCAGCGCGTGGTTGGCTCGGCGACACGGGATTGATCGCCTCGGGATGCGGAGCGGTTCGAGGAGCGGTTCGGGGAGCGGTTCGAGGAGCGGCTCGGCGTGGGACGGGAGCGGCTTGGAAGACGGTGCGGAACATCTCGCCTGCCCCATGGTTGAGATTCCGGGTATGTGTTTATTAGCATTAGTTTAATTTAATCGCAGTAGGCTAGATCCTTTTTGGGATGGTCAGACCCATCCCAAGTCGGCATAGATCTTGGATTAGGGTCTTGGACCTTAGGGTTAAACGTTAATTAGATTAACATGATTATTTTCCGCTGCTATTTCTGTCTATGTTCCGTCTGACTTAGGACGGGCATAGAGTTTTTGTGCCCTAAGGGTCCCAGAAATCCCTACAGTGGTATCAGAGCGTAGGTCTGCATAACGATCTAGCTTGCGATTATTAAACTTTAAAATGCTTTTAAA
This sequence comes from Scilla litardierei, assembly GCA_030789695.1. Taxonomy (NCBI): domain Eukaryota; kingdom Viridiplantae; phylum Streptophyta; class Magnoliopsida; order Asparagales; family Asparagaceae; genus Scilla; species Scilla litardierei. The sequence goes on from JAULAV010002288.1 coordinate 170,502, forward strand.
TACTTTTAAAAAAATGTTTTTAAAGTTATGAGATAATTTTCAAAAATGGTTTAGATGTTCAAAAATTCTATTTGATAAATTTTGAACATGGAAATTTTTTAAATGCCGTTTTAAAATTTATGTGATAATTTTAAAACTAATTTTATATCTTTTAAAATTTATGCGATAAGTTTAAAGTGCCTAAAAATTTTATATGATAAATTTTTAAGCATGAAAGTTTTTAAAATGATGTTTTAATTTATGAGATATTTTAAAAATGATTTTAAAGGTTAAAATTTTTATGCGATAAATTTTTTAAAGTAGCATGCAAATTTGTGATTTTAAAAACAAGTTTTTATGAGATAAAAATAAAATATTTTAAAATCATATTTTAAATTTAAATGTTAAATTTATGTTTGCATGCTAAAATTGTTTATGTGATAGACATTGTTCTATTTAAATTGTTAAATAGTTGTACACTTTTATTTTATGCGATAAAATTAGTGTAATCTTATGTTAATGGCTATGCATAATCTTGTCCCTTATTTGATAACACAAGACAACCCTTTAGGTTAGCCATTAAGAAATGATTAAAATTTATTACTTGAATTTTAATGACATGATATGTTTTAATAAAACATTAACAACCCTTCAAGACCTAATTCCTGATTAGGGTAGTCCTTTTAATGAATTTTTAATTCTAAATTGTTATAATTAATTCTCATTAAAGGGCTTTGCTTTTGGCGTTGTTAATAAAGTTTATTAAAATCCTAATAACGATTAGGATAGCACGTGAACCTTATAGTTGATAAGGTCTTAATAAAAGTTATTAAACAAATCCTAAAATTTTGAATTTAAGGATGCAACTAGTTGATAGGATTAATTAGTTGTTAATAAAAGCTGTTTAGTCTATGGCACACATACAAAAATGACAAGCTTCATTCAATGGACCATGATCCAGTCAATGTGCTTGGCTAAGAGTTCTGGATCACCCTTTAAGGGATAGTGATCCTGGCTTGGTCAATTCCCTGGCTGTGTTCCGCTGGACCGCAATGTCGCGAATCATGATTGTATGACACCCTGGACTATATCTAAGTCAAATACGTTAATAATATTTTTCAAGATTAGCCGTAGCCCTCCTTGTTTTAGGGGTTAGCTACTATAGGACCCGTGTTACAGTTGTTGAGATACCCTCAAGCTGTGACATGTCAACCCTGTAGAAACCAACTCCTTAAATACACAAGATGAAATCTTGACTGACCCAAACCGTCGTCCCGTACCCCGAGCGCCGGCGTAAGTTAAGTCAATGATGTAGTCTGACTAGATGTAGTCTAAGTCCTGACCCAAACCGACGTGTCGTGAATACCCCGAGCGCCGGAGCAAGTCAGGTTAGACACGAAAACAAGGGTCCGACTAGACTAGACATTGTGATTTGGATGAGCACCCTCATGATCACAAATGGCTAGGGGTAAAAACCGATTAGGAGGGTTATATCTGATATGATCGATGAAGAGTCATCTTCCGATCGCAGAGTCAAGCAACTTGTTGAGCTACCCTCAAGGTTGTTAGGCTCAAGGTGATTGGACCTCTTACCCATTAATTTTAATTTGATTAAATCGTTCGTTATTAAGCTTTGAAACGATCGTAAAAATAGTGGGAGGATATAGATAGATAAAAGCCATCCTACCTATATTTAATTTTGAACATATGTCAAAACTAGGGCAAGACTATGTTTACCGAAGGAATCAAAATATAATTTTTTAATGGAATTAGTTAATTGGTCAAATAGGTTGATTAATTGAATATCAAGTTAAATTCTAATTGATAGGATTAAACTATACTCTCGTTGACATTAAAATGACCTTCTAAAAATACGATTTCCTTAAGTTCTGGGTCCAACAAATAAATTCACGCTACATGTCACCCGTCTCTATATGAGGCAGCTTGAACATATATGATATTCAAAATATGTTTCTCCCTACAACTTGTCGAGCTACCCTCAAGGTTGTATGGACAAACAATTTTGATCCGCAAAGTTCGAGAATTCGATCAAACTGTTTGAGTCGAATACGAGTGCATGAGCGGTGCAAGACTATGTATCCCAACCGGATCTTGAGACAAGCAACTTCTTGAGCTACACTCAAGATTGCACCTCTCAGGCGTTTGGATACATAAGATGCTTGCATAGCTATTTATTTATATGCATCTTATCAAACAGCATCTTTGTGTATCAAACAGTACTGTTGGTAGCGTATTTGTAAAGATACCAGCCACTTGGTCACGACTCGCAACGTGATTCATTCGCACATTGCCTTCCTTCACATGCTCTCGAATAAAATGAAAACGAACATCTATATGCTTTCTCCTCTCATGGTGCACCGGATTCTTTGCCAACTCAATTGCTAATTTGTTGTCGACTAGTATCTTGGTTGCCTCGTGTTACTGGAGTTTTAATTCATATAGTAAATTTCTTTGCCATATTGCGTGGCACACACACAAAGATGCTGCCACATACTCTGCCTCACATGTTGACAATGTCATTATTGGCTGCTTCTTCGAGAGCCATGTGAAAGCCGTATCTCCCATATAAAACACATATCCAGATGTGCTTTTCCGATCATCTACATCTCCGCACCAATCACTATCGGAGTAACCCACCAGTTTGTATTCATTTGTCTCTGAGTAGAGTAACCCGAGTGATTCTGTTCCTCGGATATAACGAAGAATCCTCTTAATAGCCTTCAAATGTGAGTATTTCGGCTCCTCCATGAACCGACTCACTATGCCAACACTATATGCAATGTCCAGCCTTGTGCATGTGAGATACCGTAGACTTCCAACCAAACTTCGGTAATTGCTTACATCCACATGATCTCCTCCCTCAAACTTAGATAGCTTTGTACCGAGTTCCATCGGTGTTGTTAATGAGTTGCACCCTTCCATCTTATTCTTCTTCAAAATGTCTTTTGCATATGCCTCTTGTGACAAAAATATTCCAGATTTTCTTTGTCTAACCTCAAGACCGAGGAAGTATTTCATCAACCCCAAATCTGTCATTTCGAACTCCCGAGTCATAGCCTCTTTAAAAACTTTTATCATTTCCTCATTGTTCCCCATGAATATAAGATCATCAACATAAAGAGCTACAAACAAACACATTTCTTCTTTCTTTACTTACAGTGCATGCTCGTAGGGACATTGTATGAACCCATTCTCCATGAAGTAGGTGTCGATCCAGGTGTTCCATGCTCGAGGTGCTTGCTTTAGCCCATATAACGCCTTTCTTAACTTGAACACTTTACTCTCCTTTCCGGCCTTCATGTATCCGGGTGATTGCTCCACATATACTTCATCTTCAAGCACACCATTTAAAAATGCTGATCCATTTGATAGATTGGACACTTAAATTGTGCCGATTAGGATATAAGAAGTCTGATTGTTTCCATCCTCGCAACTGGGGCAAAAACTTCGTTATAGTCGATCCCCGCCTTTTGTCTATGGCCTTTCGCAACTAGTCGTGCCTTATACCTTTCTATCTCACCTTGGGCATTCATCTTCTTCTTATATACCCATTTTACTCCTATGGGCCGATGTCCTTCCAACAGCTCTACCAAATCCCAAGTTTCATTTCTTTCGATAGCCCTTATCTCTTCATCCATTGCAGCTTGCCATTTCTTATCTCTCACTGCATCTTCAAAAATAATATTTTCAGCATCAGCCAAAAGACATAGCATGTGTACTTCGCTTGTCGACTCGTATATGTCTTGTAAACTTCGCATCTTTGGTTGTCTCGACTCTTCATCATCATCGGATGTTTGAGTAATTGACGGTGTCATTATCGGTGCAGCGGTTGATGGTTCTCCATTTTCTTCCTTTTGCGTCACCTCCTTTTGGTTGTTCCAATCCTATGAACTTTCTTCATTTACATGCACATCTCGGCTCACAACCACTTCCTTTTCAATTGGGTCGAATAATTTGAAAGCTTTCGTCTTCTCGTCATACCCGATGAGTACATAACTCTTGCTCTTATCATCTAGTTTGGTTCTTCTTTGATCTGGTTTATGTGCGTAAGCCACACTACCAAATACCTTTAAGTGTGATACGGTCAGTTTATGTCCGCTCCAAACTTCCTGCGGTGTTTGATTCCCCAACTTTGCATGTGGGCACCGGTTTGCACATACACGGCACATTGCACTGCTTCTACCCAAAAGTCTTTTGGCATGTCTTTACTCTTCAACATCGACCGAACCATATCAAGAATAGTCTGGTCCTTCCTCTCGGCCACACCGTTTTGCTGAGGAGAGTAAGGCGCGGTTAATAATCTCTTGATCCCTTGTTCCTCGCAATAGCTCGTGAAGGCGGTTGACATGTACTCTCCGCCTCTATCTGATCGTTAGACCTTGATATAAAGATCAGTCGTCTTCTCTACTAACACCTTGAATTTCTTGAACATTTCGAATGCTCTAGACTTTTCCTTCAAAAAGTAAACCCATGTTTTCCTTGTATAATCATCAATGAAAGTAATGAAATACCTCTTCTCGCTGAATGACTTTGGTGTGATAAGGCCGCATATGTCGGTATGTATCAACTCGAGTGGCCTCTTGCACGATATTCGGCCTTCTTTGGAAAAGTATTCCTCGCTTGTTTGCCGAGTACACACCCCTCACAAAGTTTCTTGGTGTAATCCATGCCTGGTAGCCCGTGTACCATATCCTTCTTTGCTAACTCTTGTAGGCTACCGTAATGCAAGTGTCCGAATCGTAGGTGCCACAGCGAAGCTTTATCCTACATGTTGACTTGCAAACACCTTTCTCGCACATTCCTCAAGTTGAGTTTGAACATTCGATTCTTGGCCATATCCACCTGTGTAAGCAACCGACCATTTTTGTCGTTTAGATGCATCATCCGGTCTTTCATGAAAACCGAATATCCCTTCTCTAGTAGTTGACCCATGCTTAGGATGTTACTCTTCAAGTCAGGCACATAATAGACATCCTCAATAGATCATACTTTACCATCTTTTTGAGAAAAACGGATTTTACCTCGCCCCTTCACTTGGACCTTTGACGCATCTCCAAATGTCACGTGACCATCCTCTATCTCTTGCATGTCCACAAAGAGGTATTTGTGCCCGCACATGTGATTACTAGCGCCGGTATCAAGATACCACACCGTGTCACCTTCCGGAGCGATGTCTTTGTAGGCCATCATGAGTACACCATCGTCTCTTGTCTCCTCTTCTGCAATTAGATTATCATTTTCTCTTACCTTTTTCTCAGAAGTGCACACTTTTGCATAGTGCCCATACTTGCCGCAGTTGTAGCACCCGACATTTGAATAGTAATCTTTTGTGTAATGTCCTTACTTGCCGCAGTTGTAGCACTCAACAATTGAACGATTTGACCGGCCGCCTCTCCCACGGCCACGTCCTTGACCACGCCAATTATGTTGGCTCGGCTGACCCTTTTCTTTGAAGTTGTTTCCACGTCTTTGGCTTTCACACGACCAAAGCCACGACCTCCACGACCATGTCCCCTTCCTCAGTTTTGTTGTGCGTACATCGCCTTGTCCTCCTTGATAGTTGCTTTTGCTTGTAAGGCCTCCTTGATCGTCTCTTGTTTCTTCTTCTTCAGTTCATGTGCTTCAAGAACCAGCTAGACCATCGACTGTCAGCTCTTCCAAATTCTTCGACTCCTCAATTGCGCAAACAATGTACTCGAAATTCTCGGCCAATGACCGTAGAATTTTCTCCACCACCCTTGCATCAGTTAGGGTTTCTCCATTGCGTTTAAGTTGATTCACCACGGTTTGCACACATGTGATGTTGTCAGATATTCCTTCAGACTCCTTCATCTTCATGTTTTCCAACTCGCCTCGAAGAGTTTGAAGCCGCACTTGTTTAACTCGATCGGCGCCCTTGAAGACCTTCTCCAAAATGGCCCACGCTTCCTTTGAAGTTGTTACACCGGCAATTTTCTCGAAGCCCGACTCATCCACCGCTTGGAACAAGAAATAGAGAGTGATCTTGTCTTTTATACGCATTTCTTTCAAGGCCTTTATCTGATTTGCCGTTGCAACCGGCTCTTCATAGCCGACTTCAACTACTTCCAATGTTTCTTGCGCACCGAGCAACGCACACATCTGAATACTCCAATTTCGTAGTTCAACTTGGTGAGTCGTGGCAGCGTATCTGCTCCAGCGAGGTACTCCCAGAATTTAACATAGCTCTGATACCAATTTGAGAATTACAGAATGAAATTAGAGGAAGAGAAAAACTCAAACAGTTTGCTCTCTATTAAATCATAAAGATATATTTTTCTTCTCTTGCTTTCTAAAACAGAATACAATTCCTTTTATAGACTCTTCACACAAAACAGGTTCTTAAATGCATTAAACACAGAATACTAAACATCAGACCCTTGGTTACAAAACTCCTGAAAACTCCAAAAGACATATAACCTTCATCATTTAAAAGCTAGACTTTAAGAAGACATTTATTTGAAAGATCATGCACCACTACTTGCACCTTTAACTTCTCATTTAATATTTCAATAAAAACTGTGTTTGAGTTTATTCTTTAACAGGAAACACTACTGTGTCGTTCATCGACGATTTCTCACGCATGGTGTAGGTGTTTCCGCTGAATTCGTAGGACCAAGTACTTAGCACTTTCATCGAGTGAAAGAAGCTGGTCGAGACTCAGACCGGTCGGCAAATCAAGCGCCTGCGAAGTGACAATGGTGATGAGTATAGGTCAGACCTCTTCGAGAAGTTCTGCAGATCGGAAGGGATACAAAAACACTTCACCACTGCTGGTATGCCACAGCAGATGGGGTAGCAGAGAGGATGAATCAGACTTTGATGGAGAAAGTTCGATGCATGCTGTCAACTGCTGACCTATCGACGGAGTTTTGGGCAGAGGCCCTGGCGTATACGACCTACTTGGTCAATCGGATACAATCAGCTGCATTGGAAGGAAGACCTCCTTTGGAGGTATGGTCAGAAAAGCCAGTTTTCGACTATGGATCACTTCGAGTTTAGGGCTGTCCAAGTTACTATGCCGTGAAGGAAGACAAACTCGATGCTCGAGCCAAGAAAGACATCTTCTTGGGCTTCAGCAGTGGTGTCAAGTGATACCGACTACGGCGTCTGACACAGAGGAAGGTGATTTTGAGCAGAGACGTACCGTTCGATGAGTCGGCGTTACTGAAGAAGGAGAATGAGCCAAAGGTAGAGGTCGAACAGACACAATTGAAGCAAGTTTTCGACAACGTGTCTGATACTCCACAACGGTCGATCGACGACTCAGATCGACCCACACCAGATGTAGCAGAAGGCGGGCTACATGCCGTCGATGGTGAAGTTAGTGGCTCAAGCTCAGTTGATGGAGATAACTCGTCTCCCAGGGCCATTCAGCCAAAGAATTCTATAGCAGTGTCGATGCCGAGGCGTGAAATAAGGAAACCTGCAATGTACTTGGAGTTGATCTCATTTGCCTTTCCCGCGGTATGTATCGATGTTCCCAATTCATTCAGTGAGGTGGAGCAATCCGAAGACCCGAAGTGGTGGAGAATTGCGATGGACGAAGAGATGAAATCATTGACGAAGAACAACACATGGGATCTTGTGGAGCTTCCGAAGGGCAAGAAGGCACACCAAGAAGCAATGGGTCGAATCAGGAGATGTTCGCTACAAGGCTTGTAGCGAAGGACTTCGCACAGAGAGAAGGTATCGATTACAATGAGGTCTTCTCTCCTGTGGTAAAGCATTGCTCGATTCGGATCATGTTGGCATTGGTTGCATAGTTCGACCTTGAACTGGTGCAACTGGATGTCAAGCCGGTATTCTTGCATAGAGAGCTCGAAGATGAGATCTATATGGCTCAGCCCGATGGCTATGGGAGTGATGACGGCCGTGCATGTCGACTAAAGAAGTCACTCTACGGGATGAAGCAATCACCACGGCAGTGGTATAAGCGTTTTGAACGCTTTATGACGGATGATCAATGGTATGTTCGCAGTCACTATGATTATTGCGTGTTCTATCAGAAGTTGGATGACGGTTCCTTCATCTATCTTCTGCTTTATGTCGATGCTATGCTCATTGCTTCATCGAATAAAAAGGAAATTCGGAGTTTGAAGTCTAAATTGAGTTCTGTATTTGAGATGAAGGATCTAGGTGAGGCACGGAGGATTCTCGAGAGGGAGATCACAAGAGATCGAAAGAGAGGTAATGTTCATCTTTCACAGTCGCTATCTGAAGTCTATTATACAAAAGTTTGGCTGTGAGAAGATGAAGACTGTAGTTACTCCGCTTGCACCTCACTTCAAGCTTAGTGCCGAGCAGTGACCAAAGAACGAAGAGGAGAAGAAGCGCATGACGAGCGTATCATATGCCAATGCGGTAGGGGCCTTGATGTACACAACTGTATGTACTCGACCGGATCTATCACATGCAGTTAGCATGGTGAGTAGGTGATTCGTAGTAAAAAGTGTATATTTATGCCCCCTAACTACCCCCATTTTGTGCTAAAGATTACGTTTAATCTTGCTCTTTCGAGTATATACTCACTTTATGTTTTATATAAGGGCTTATTTGTATTCTTTGCACAAAACATCATTCTATGGACTAATTTCACATTCTCGTATTTTTCAGGTACTCCTGCGAGTCTTGGGAATTTTCCAGAATTTTCTGGGATTTTTCAGGAGTCCCGAAGGGGACAAAATCAAGTAAATGGAGAAGTGAATCTGGAGTCAGGACAGTCACATGTTCTTACGACAGTCGCCTGTCATCTCGAAGCCCCGCCTGGAGCAAACTAGAGTGCAACACAGGTGTCCGCAGAAGGATTGACAGGTGCATGTATAACTGAGCAGTCGACTGTTTCATCTCCTCCTGAAAGGTGAAAGAAATCCAACTTACTGTCGAATTGACCACAGCTGCAGCAGGCGACTAAAGCACAAAAGACAGGCGCCTGTGCAATTCACAGCAGTCGCCTGCCTGACCAACGATAGGCGACTGACAGTTGTTCGACAGTCGCCTGTCGCGGGCTTTTTTACCAAATCTGGGTTGCGAGAAATGAGTTTTTCTTAACCCATTTTCTCCCTATTCGCTGTGAGCCCTTGGATGTTTCTTTGGAGGGTTAGGATGCAATCCATTAGGGGTTTAAAACCCCGAAACTCTGATGTAATAGGGATCATTTTGGCCAAGTTCGGTTTTACTGTTCTATTTGGGCTAGGAGAGCCCCATCTTCTTCTCCAAGGGCTAGGGCAAGGGTTGGAGGCCATTGGAGCTTGGTGGAGCTTGGTGGAGGAGCAAGAAAGGGAAAGGTTGCATTTTAGAGTTTCTATTTGGTGATCTCTTCCCCTCTCTTGTAACATTTAGCTCTATTGTTTTGTATTTCATTATTTGAATGATTGTTGAATGAGATTGAGACCCATTTGATAATCTTTTGATTAATAACTTGTAATGAAGATTGGTGTGTTCATTTTGAATGATTATCACTTTGTTTTCATTATGAAAGCCTAGAGCCATTTGTGTGTGGATTGGGATTAATTCGGGCTTGTGTGGTTGATTAATAATTATTCATCTCTTGCATTTAATTGGTTTAGCATGCCTTGAAATGGATGCTAATAGTGTTGATTGATGGGTTGTGCCCTAAGTTTTATTGAGTCGTGCACTACTCTTGGTGGAGCCGTAGAACGGTGCTGTACCGTAAGGGTCACACCTATGTGCACGATCCGTGCATTCCATTGACACGGATGCAAGGATCGATTCACGAGCTTAAGTTAGTGATTTCAACCTACTAATCAACACATCAATGAATCGAATCGTGCATTACCCTTGGTGGGGCCGTAGAACGGCGGTGTGCCTTAAGGGCATTACCTATGTGCACAACCTCGCATACCTGGAAATGGATGCGAGGGTTGATTCATTTGGGATGAACCTATTGCTAATCAACCCACGACCCTAATGACATCCCATTCCACACACTCTTCCTTACTTGACTAGCTCCATACTTTGGTCTCCACCCTGCCCACCTTGGGTTTGGCTCGACCGTGTCACCACACACTTCCCACACTACACTTGTTAGTTTAGTTGGTTGTACCAACACATTTAGCATTCCTTAACCAATTGAGATTGTGATTGTGAAACGAATTGTCTATGTGGATTCGACCACGTACTCACGGGTTTATATTGCATTTGACACTCCTCTTGGGAAGCGAGCGTGTGCATCCTACTCGGATTGTGCATGCCCCGCGGTCAATCATTTGGCGCTGTTGCCGGAGACAACGGTTTTCACATTCACATTTTTGGTCGGTTTTAGACACTTTAGGTGTATTACTTCCAGCTTAGTGTTGAGTCTTTTTGGTTGTTTATTTTATACTTTTTGAGTCATTTTTTCTTTCTTTCTTTTATTTTAAAAATCTTTTGTAAATAAAAATTTTTTTCTTATGGATTCATTTTCAAACTTTAGCGATGCTTATGTGGAGGACTCCCAACTCCCATAGTTCTTTTACGATATGGGGTTGGAAAATCCTAGTCATTTATGCAAAAGTTTGAAAAATGGTGTAGAAAAGAGTTTTGGGATTTGTTTGATGAGCTCATTTGTGCAGATTTTATTTATTTTAAAGTGTTCCCACATACTTTGAGAGATGATGCTAAAATTTGGTTTGATGCTTTTCCTCGAGATTCTTTTTCTACATGGCTTTCTTTTCAGACTGATTTCCTTCGAGCTTTCTTTCATATTTATTACAGGAATCAGGTACATACACGTCAGGCATTTGAGCAACACATGACGAGCTTTATCCAGTTTGACGGTGAGACCTACTGTCAGGTTTTAGAGAGGTTCGATGGTTTAGTGCTTGGGTGTCCATGCCATGCTTTCAGCGCAGAGGATCTACTTCGGATTTTCTACACATGGTTGTAGCCGTCGTCGCGAGACTTTAAGCAGATGAGCAGCAGCGGAGATTTCTTTACATACACTACAGAGGATGCATGGTTGTACCTGAGGGACCTTGCAGAGTGGGAGCGGACTGCGCCATCTAAAGAGCCGTCACTTGGATATGCGGATGATGAACAGTCCCCACTTCCACTTCAGGATGCAGAATAGCAGGTCCATTGTCAGTTTGAGGAGCCACCTTTGAGCTCTTTTTCTTGCGACCCCATGGGATACTGAGCAGAGCAGGATGTTGGGTTGCATGAGAGCCAGGTAGAGGACGTTGAGAGATTACATATTGAGGATCCGGAGGAGATGGATGATGGAGTGTGTCACCCATGTTGGAGACACGGTGCAGTTTCTTTGGGTTGGTGGTGATGATGAGATGGAGATGTGTCCAAGCGAGAGTGAAATAGATGACATCGAAGTGCCTAAGTCACATTGCTTGTCTGATCCATTACCACATCTGGAGATGTGCGAGCATCTTGGTTGGACTGCTTAGATGGTTTACTACGGTGGTATTGAGGAGGATGAGTGCACGGGATACAGCCTACGGACCATATTAGAGACCGAGCCCTCCCTTCCTACAGATTCAGTTCAGCAGCCATCACTTCAGACACCTCAGCACATGCATCAGTTCTTCATCCAGGACGATGATATTCAGGATGGACCACAGAGTCCAGAGATGACTGCAGAGGCCATTACCTTCGTTGGCAAGGATGCGGCAAGCGACAGTGACTGCGAGATGATCTACATTGAGCATGCGCTGCCTTCTCCTCCACACTTGTCCCTGCGACCATTTCCCCTCCTCCAGAGGAGTCGCATCAGCCAGGCGATAGCATCGCCATTCAGGGAAGTTCTAATCACACTTTCTCCTTCATTTCTGAAGCTCAAGCTTCATTTTCATATATCTTAGATTCAGATTATCATCATACATATTCATATCCTTATTTTTATTATGACGACCCTTTTTGGATTTCCTTCATTGGAAGTCAAATTTCTTTTCCTTTGATTGACACAGCTTGTCTCCCGCAGGACACAAGAGCATATCCTAGGGAGATGCTAGGAGCTGTGTTGCTAGGATCCAAGGAAGCTAGAGGCGCTTCGTTTCCAAAGCATCTGGCTGAGGAACGAAAGGATATGATAGATCAACTGCCTCCACTATTACATATTCGGGATCCACCTTTTGCTAAGGTGTATTTTTTCCTTTACTTATTGTAAATAAAATAAAATAAAAAGTTAGTTTAGTTTGTTTTACATGTTTTCTTTAGTATGTTTGTTTTCCCTCTAGCATAGTTGAATAATTTCTAGTTTCACTTCAACCATTGAGGACAATGCTCATTTCTAGTTGGGGGAAGTGAATTATGAAGTTGGATGCTAGTTTTGGGTAGTTTTGAAAATTTTGATGTTAACAAAAAAATTCTCATTCGTCGTCGTCATCATTCATTCATTTTTGAGCATATCATTTTGGTGCGTCCATCCTTGCCTCCATCACATTTCTTTTGCTTAATCTATACATGCATAATATCATGCAATTTTTTCAGATTATTACTTTGGTATCAATTTTATAGATGTTTGATTGGCATGTTTTAATTTCTTTTCCATTTTGGAGTCAAATGTTAATATGCCATGTATGAAACTATTTTATATGTTGTGATACTCTCTTTGAAATAATTTGGGAATAGTTTGGTGTAAGTGATTGCATGAATTGGGATGAATGGCATAGTTTTTGATTGGATAGGGTGTGACCAATGTTTCATGTTTTGTTTTCCTCCTAAGGAGTGGGTGGATGAGTTGATAACGTGTGTTTAGAATGAGAAAGAGAGCTTTAATAAGTGAATGTTTCTTCTAATCAAATTGAGTAGCCGGTGCCCCACGAAACATTGGGGAGGACGCCAAAGATGAGATTTAGGGGATCATTCCATCCCTTTGCCTATATAACGTTATCGCGTGTATGCAAAAGTGACGGTGTTTGCATTTCATAGCATGATTGCATGAATGCAAAACATAAACATAAACATACAAAAACAAAAAGAATACAAAAAAAGGGGAGAAAAAAGAAAAGAAAAAGAAAAAAATGAAAGAATAAGCAACATGAGTGATGCAATCTCATCTTCCACAACTTAGAGGAAATTTCTTTTGTTTTGGCCATTTTCTTGATTATTAGAAACTTTGACATTGTGATATATCCCAATATATGTGATACAGTGCTTATTACTTCACTTTTCATTGAATTGGATTGAGGAGAATGTCATTTGTTATTTCATTTCATACATTGTGTATATTGGCTTTGAAATCATTTGAAAATAACATGTGGAGTATGCCATGATGATATTTTGAGTTTGGTGCATGTTTTCACTTTAATCCGAAATTACCGCATATTTTGCTTGAGACTAGCAAAATGCTAGTTGGGGGTGTGATTCATAGTGAAAAGTGTATATTTATACCCCTCAACTACCACCATTTTGTGCAAAAGATTAAGCTTAATCTTGATCTTTTAAGTATATACTCACTTTATGTTTCATATAAGGGCTTATTTGCATTCTTTGCACAAAACATCATTATATGGACTAATTTCTCCTTCTCCTATTTTTCAGGTACTTCTGGGAGTCTTGGAGATTTTCCAGAATTTTCTGGGATTTTTCAGGAGTCCCAAAGAAGACAAAATCAAGTAAATGGAGAAGTGAATCTGGAGCAAGGACAGTCGACTGTCCTTGGGTTTGGCTCGACCGTGTCACCACACACTTTCCACACTACACTTGTTAGTTTAGTTGGTTGTACCAACACCTTTAGCATTCCTTAACCAATTGAGATTGTGATTGTGAAACGAATTATCTGTGTGGATTCGTCCTCGTACTCACGGGTTATATTGCATTTGACACTCCTTCTGTTGGGAGGCGAGCGTGTGCATCCTACTTGGATTGTGCACGCCCCGTGGTCAATCAGTAGGTACATGCATAATCCGGAAAGAGAGCACTGGCGAGCAGTGCAGTGGATCTTGCGTTACATCAATGGCACAATCGACGTTGGACCGACATACAGTCGAAGTGTTCATGGTCCGCACTGTCGGGTATGTCGATTCTGACTTTGCAGGCGACTTGGATGGGAGGCGATAGATGACAAGCTATGTCTTCACCCTGTCTGACGCTCCAATATGTTAGCGGAGTATCCTTCAGTCTACGGTGTCCTTGTCTACTATGGAGGCAGAGTATATGACATTGACTGAAGCGATGAATGAGACGATATGGCTGATGGGTCTGATGGATGATCTGGGAGTCTACCAAGAGAGGTACAATGTCCATTGTGATAGCTAGAGTGCAGTGCACTTGGCTAAGAATCAGGTCTTCCATGCTCGCACGAAGCATATCGACGTTAGATTCCACTTTGTCGGAGACTACGTGGAGAAGACGACGACATCAACTTGCTGAAGATCGGAACAAATGACAACCCGACGGACATGCTGACAAAGGTTGTAACGGGAGTCAAGTTCAAGCATTTTTGGACTTGCTCAATGTGGTTCCTCGAAGAAGTTGACGTCTGCTCCATGAGGGGCATTGAGGTTCGGTGGAGCCATTTGAGACTCGAGAGAGTCAGCCAGTCTCTGGAGGAGACAGTCGTAGCTCTGGCGAAGTATTTGATTCTTCGGAACAAAATAGGGGGGAACACCATTTGATGCTCTACCAAGGTCGGTGAAGGTCATCCGTTGGACGAAAGGCTCGAATCTCGCCACGGTGGATATTTGTGAAGTTGGCTCGATTCGACGCAGGAGAAGCAGTTATATGTCAGATGAGTTATCTTGTACAGAGGTAACTCAACTGAGCCCGGATCCGACCAATCTGACTCTGCACAAGTCAGATACGAGGATACTGGGCATATGGCTTCTACAGTGCAGTTGGTCGTTCGATCGTCAGTTCGAGTCTGAGGGTCGATTGCTCGGCATTGTGTCAATGGGTCGTAACGCAGTTAGAGTCAGTGTTCAGTCGATCAGTAGTTTGAAGGCTCGAATGATGAAGGCTCATACGCGAGACTCGACACTTGGGTCGTTCGAGACAGAAAGAAGGTCGATCAGTGGAAGGGAGCCCATCGGGATGCTGCCACAAGGAAGCGACGATTGGCCCACTAGGTTGCGGCGGTATTAATTGCTTAGAGCGGTGATTGAATTGGATGGCGTAATTATCGGGCTCTGTTTCCGTTAGGAGACCTTAACTAATGATGACATCTACTGTAACCTATGGTTATAAATAGGGGGTTTTAGTTTAGGGTTTCAAGAGGGACACCATTGTATCCTTTGAGAGAGCCGCCATTGTGTGAGAGCCAACTTTGAGAGATTGTATTGTGAGCTTTTGGATAGATATTGTGTGCATCGGTGTTCCCCCTTGGCCGTCCATGGCATAAAAACAATCTTATCTGTGGTCCCTATTGCGTTGCTGATCTTTCGTCCTCGGTCTCCACGATCCTGCGTCTTCCGATGTGCTGTGTTGGTAGAGCTAAGCTCCGCCGCACAACATAGAACACATTCAATGGGTTGGATGTATGAAAAAAATCAAAGAGAAAAAGTTCTCACAGAGTTCTCATAGGCAAAAGTTCTCAAAACAACATTTCTATATATATATGAGAATAGTGGATATCATATGGCATATGAGGCTAGGCTATACCTCATATACCAAGACATAAAAGTTGGAAAGTACATCCCCACATGGGCTTGTACTTGTTGCACCTGCCCTCACATTTGTGTCTTGAGATATGAGGCATAGCCTCATATGCCAAATGATACCCATTATTATGTGTGTGTGTACATTGACGGATTCAGGAATTAAATTCAGGGGGTCACAATTTTTTGCCAGAAATAATTTTTGTATATTTTATTTATTGTAAAATTGGGGCAAAAATGAAAAATTACACTGACTCAAGTATATCTTTAGACAAGATGGTCGTAATGACTTATATATCAAAAATTAATAAACAATACTAATATAAATGATGATGAAAATTGGAGAACCTAACAATTTCCTTAGAACCTAAATATTTCAAAAGAATCTTATTAGATAATTCAACAATATCAAAAGCGCAAGTAATCCAAAATTGACCATATTAAAAATTTATGATGAATCCTTAATACTATTCATGTATTAGATAACAATATTAAAATTTTCAATGGTATCAAAAGCATGGGTAATCCAAAGAACTGATAAATCTCTCCTAATTAATCCAAAAAATGATGAATCTCTCTTAATTAGAACCTAAAAAATTTCTCCATATTAAAGAATCAACAATCAAATTACACTCCTAATTATATAGTTCAAAACCTAACCTTTTTGTCAAACGAGAACCACTCGGGTGTCGACACGACGACTTCAATCAAAACGGAGCCTCTTGATTCATTGTGATGGAGGGTAGTGAAAATTCTGCAAAAATAAACAAATAAAAGCATATGTAATAATAAAAAACTTTTAATAGAACCGGAAATTTTCTCCTAATTAGAGAATCATCAACCAAAATACTGAATTACACTGATTAGATATTTTAAAAACCTAACTTTTCTCCAAACACGATCCTCTCGAGTTTGCTAGATTGCAAACAAATTTTTTTAGAGAGTAGAAAATTTCTGCAACCGAGCATAGAAAAATTAGGGAGGAAGAACGATAGATAATTTCATAAAACCCTAATAAATAATAATTATAATGAATGCACCCATGTTTGTTTTTGCGGCGTTTTTGACCAGACAGTGGATGCCGACCCTATTCGCCCTAAGGGGAAAAGACAAAAAACAATAATCATCAGCCCCCTTGGGAAAAAATGCAAAAGAAAAAAAGACGGGCAAAAGTAAATAAAAGCAGACCATTCTCTGGCCCCGGGGAAAAAGCCAACAAATAAAAATAGATCTATTTGCTTGCCCCTAGGGCAAAAAACCAACAAAAAAATTTTGGTGTGCACCAGGCTTCGAAATTGTGTGGCCTGGGTGGACTGATGTAACCTAACCAATAAGCCAAATATGATGCAATGCTATCTTCGCTACATTACCTTTTAAAAGCTATTCCTTTATGATAAATTATTTCCATAAAAAATTTTCAATGCGCGCGCTGGGGTTTGATCTCGGGTTGCCTTCGTAGGCGCGAACGTCCCTACCGCTGAGCCAAACAATGTACGTTGTAATGTTAGCTATACCATTTATAAATAGTGTTTCTATACTGATAATTTTTTATTTAGGGGTATAAAAGTAATTTCATCCTCAATTTCCAGGGGGGCACGTGCCTCCCTGGCCCCTATATAGATCCGTCCCTGTGTGTGTACATCTTGAACTTCATCTTTCAATTATAGTAAGAATTCTAATAGATACATATATGATTCTTGGACTCCCTTGTTCAACCACCTATTCAATAAGAATGCTAAAAGATACATGCATGCAATTACAATTTGACGAATGCTAAAAGACATTATAAATGCAACTTCTGGAATTGGATTAGACTCTTAGCATGGTTCATTCCCAAGAACCAATTTAGTTTAACCAACACAACTTTTCCTTAAACTAAATTTAATTCCATTCAATATCATGAATTTGAAGAAGAGCTTCGTTGAGTATTGGATTCCTCAATACATATTTTGATGATGAGCAAACATTGTTTAGTGGTCTAATGAATTTCATTAAGTGTGACATGTTGAATTAGACTAAATATAATTTGCTCAAAATTGCTCGCAAAAGGTAATGATTACAAAGCATTTGCTCAAAATTGCTCGCAAAAGGTAATGATTACAAAGCAAGCTTGTCAAGCAATTGTTGATGGTATGACTCCAATGCAACAAGCTGAAGAGGAAAGATTTTATGACAAGAAGGTGAAGAACCACTACAAGAAAATAGACTTTTGGTGACTGACTTTCAATGACAACGTCAAATTCCGTCACTAAAGGTCGGACTTTCAATGTTAGGGCCAAATTATTTCACTAGAAGTCGAACTTTCAATGACATAGACAAATATTATTACTCAAATTCGGATTTTCAATGATGGAGACAAACCCCGTCACTAAATGTCAGACTTTTGCTAACGAAAACCGTCACAAAAAATGAGGCTTTAACCGACGAAAACCGTCACAAAAATAAGACTTTCACTGAAAGAAGCCATTAGAGATTGTCTATTTTAGCTGACGGCTTTCCATCAACGATGTTAATTTTTGTTGCATTGTGCGGGACTGCGAGAGAGCGACCAACTGTAAAAAAATGACTTTCATTGATGAAAACCGTCGGAGATTATCCATTTTAGCCTACGGTTTTCCATCAGCAAAGATGTTAATTTTCGCTGCATTTCGTGGAACTGAGAGAGACCATCGACGAAGTTCCGTTTTGGAAGTAAACAATCAAACATATTTAAACAATGAAACGTGCTCACTCCTACTGATGTTGGACTCAATGTTCTAAATATCGGATATCGGTCGCATTTCGGCCTAAGAAATTTGATATCAGATTGCGGATATCGGGAATATATCATGGATATTGACTAAATATTGGAGTGTTACATCAGAGCTTAAAAATGATGACATATGCATGTTGGATCTGGATCTAAGCCTGCAGATGGGTGAATAGGCTATTAAAAATTCTCGTGCAACCCACAAGCAATCACACACAGTTATAGCATATTCAGAGTAAATAAAAAGCAATCACAGATGCACAACAGATTTACCCTTGTACGGTCGATCACCACGACCTACGTCCAGCCCCTGAAAGTAAATATTATATTAATAGTGTACTGGCACAACCTTAATAGCGAGAGAACCAACGTCTTTACACTCACCGGGCTCAGTTCCCCACTCACTATGTTCAACACTATCAATCCTGATATATGCTCTCACTTGACGACACCCGTTAAGTTCCTCTTGCATAGGCCACCGCTAGACAAGACCCAAAAATGACACACAAAAAGCAGTAAAGTTTCCCCTACGGAGATCAAAAAATACTAAACAAAAATAATAATAATAGTTTAGAAATCTTAGTTTTGTGTAGCCATCGTCGTCTCCGTCAATCAGCACGGGCCAGCTCTCGTCTGGCAAGATGTAGATGTCACGTCTCTCTATCCTCAGCAACCCAAGTTGCAGCCAATGACCCCTATCTCAATGTTGCGGCACTGGGCTATTTCTTCCTCAATGTTGCGCCAATCAGCCTTCTGAAAGTTGCGGCACTTGGCTAGTATATTGCGCACCCCCTTGATGATGACTTGCGGCACTTGCTTGGAGGATGATTTGATGAACTTGCGGGCTCCTTGCTGATGACCCTTCTCCTTGATGTGCTTGCGACAATGGAGAGCTTGAGGAGTAGGCTTGCGGCAAGGATGATAGACCTTCTCCTTGATGTGCTTGCGGCAATGAATTGGAGGGTGAAATTGAGGCTTTGCGCAAGGGAGATCTTAGGCCTTGGTTGCGGCTAGGAGATATGCTCAAGGGGTAGATGATTGAAAGCTTGGATATTCCTTGAGTGTTTCGGCTATTGAGGAGGATGTTAAATCTTCATGTTCTTGCGGCAATTTTAGGGATGCTTGGCTAGTATTGCGGCAATGAAGAAGATGTGGGCAATGAGCTTTTGGCCTTGGCAAGATGATGTTTTAATGAAGCTGGGGCAAGGCAATGTTGCGGCTTGATGATGAGGAACTAGGGATAGGGCCGCAACTCTTTGGCTATAGATTTTAGGTATTGCCCCCCCCCCCCCCCCCCCCGTTTCTCTCCTTGAAGATGATGCTTTTATAGGAGAAGGCTAGGGCATGGTGCGGCTAAGAAGGAATCCCATTAGAGATAGGGTTGCACCTTGATTTAGAATTTGAGTGGGATTTGATAGAGATTTGATTAGGAGTTTGAATTGGAACTTGATTAGAATAGCAATGGGGATATGAATCAATCTTAAATTGATTTGAATAAGATCCTCTCCAATTTGACTTGGTCCAATACTTGTAGCTATAATCTCCATCTCTTTGACCAAGTCCTATTTGCTAAGTGTATAGCAAATTCTCCATCTTTTATGTTGCTATATGTATAACAATTCCTCCATCAAATTGACCAAGTCATCTATTTGCAGATTTACATGATCGCCACTCCTGCAAACACTTATCACACACATTAGAACGTTCACACACGTTTGTTATCATCAAACACGAAATCAACGTTCGGTGTATCCAACATATGTTGTATCCAACAATACAAGCATAAATGTATCTAAGAAGATATAAACTATACTAACTCAAATAAAAGTATGTTTTGGTTATACTTCTCTCGTTAAATATGAATATAGGAGATATTGACTGGAGTGTCATATTAGAGGCTAAAAAATGAAGTCAAATAAAAGCATAGATGTGTAAGAAAATTTAAACTATAGAAACTCAATCGATTTTCGCCGGAATTTTTCGCCGGACGAAGTTGAGCAGAGCATCGTAAGGAGAGGAGCGTCGAGAGAACAGGAGCAGCGTGATTAGAATTCGGGCAAAGCAACGATTATCTCTCAAAATCCCGATGCCTCTCGTCATTTTAAGTGATTGGGTCGGGTGACTCGGGTCGGATCCACTTTTAAGTGGACCGACTCGCCAACTTTATTTTAAAAAACCTGTGAATTGCAACCGATATTTCAAAGAGATATATTGGCCGCAATATCGGTCTATCGTATCGGCTTGGTGATAAGCCGATATTGCGGCCAATATATCGGATATCGGTCCGATATTTAGAACACTGGTTGGACCAAACAATCAAACTCGGTTAGGTTTCAAACCATTAGACTCAGACACCAAATGTATCGACGGTCCTAACCCAGTCCATCTACGAGGCCGTCTGCCGCAACCACGGCCAGACGACCCCCTCCATGTTGTCACCCTTTCCTCCTCAATCTTGGCCAAGCTACTCAGCACAACCATCGCCCTTCTCTCATCAATCCCCGCGAACGATCCACCACCACTGGCCTCTCCTTGTTCAACTCCAGAGAGCAAAGCTTATACAAGGTTGTCAATGAATCCTTTAGCTGTGGTTGTGACAATGTGGAGGGCGGCGGTGACGTGGAGGTGGATGGTTTGGCTGTGGTTGTAACGTGCATCCTCAGAGATGGATTGGGTCAAGACCGCTGCCGCATCTGGCGTCAGAGTCTGATGGTTTCAAACCTGACATTGTTTAGTCCCACTAGATGGGAATTGAGCAAATCTCATTGTTTAAATAAGACTTTTGGGCTCAGCCACACGAGCTTAATAACAAGATTTACTCTACAACCAATCAAGTCTAGAGGATGCAATTGGGCTTGTAATGACTGGTGGCCTGAATACGGATGGGCTTTGTAATGACTCATGACAACCAAGTCCGGTGGATGCGGTCGAGCTTGTAACGACACGTGGCAACCATGTCTGGCAGATGCGGTTGGGCTTGTAATGACTCGTGATCAACGACAGGTGAGTTGCGGCTGGGCTATCACCCGAAGATGCTTGACAGACAAAAACAAATTTTTGCTGACGAAAACCGTTACCAAAAGTGACAAAACCCGTCAGCAATTGTCATTTTACTGATAATTTTCCATTAGTAATGGTCTTACTTTTGCTGACGGAAACTGTTAACAAACTTTTACTTATCACCACATGCTGATGGAACAGCTAACAGATTTTTTTTGTCAGCGATAATTGCGATAATTTTTGCACACAGATTTTTAACATTTGCTGACGGATTTTTCCGTTAGTAAAGGGTTTTTTCTTTTAGTGAACAAAGTCTACAACAAACCAAGTTCATAAAGACAATATATGTAATCATATCTTCTATTCTTTTCATTAGTATTCTGATTAATGCCTTGAAGATGTCACATACTCTCACATGAAACCATATGTAAATAATTAGAATTAATATGTATTTAATTTTTTTTAAAAAAACCTAGGTTTCATAGCCAAACCTGGAGGGAACATAATCTGGAAGGGACAAAATTTTAGAGGGAACAAAATCGAGAGGGAACTAAATTTTAGAGAAACCAAACTTTTATAGTTTGAGGGGAAGTAAATCGGGAGAGAATTAAATTCTGGTGAGAACTAAAACTTTATTTTGAGGGGAACTAAATTTTTGTGAGACTAAATTGTCTGGGTGGAACTAAATTTTAATTTAAAATTTTTGGAGAAAACTAAATCTGGAGGAAACTAAATATTAGGAGAACTAAAATTTTAAATTTTGGGAAGAACTAATTATGGAGGGAAATGAATTACATGAGGAACTAAAATTTCTGAGGAACTAAATTCCCTTGAGGGAACTAAATTTTAGTTTGAATATGTTAAAAAAATTTTGTTTGGGGGGGTAATATTTTGAATGTGTCTACAATTTTTTTGGGATGATTTTGAATGTGATTTAATTTTGGGCTACAATTTTTTTGAAGAGGAAGGAGAGATTTTGAATGGGTTGGAACTTTTTGGGCCAATATTTTGAATGCCACATGACCATAAGTCATGGGTTATGACTAGTACTACTATATATAAAAGATATGGAATAAAAAGGTACATACAGTACTATACTTAGAGCCCCCTCTTCCAAACTCACTTGGGTCAAAAACTAAGAGTTTGGAACATAAAAACTCTAGCGAGGATGGAACAAGGATCTACTTGCTGTAAAGGAGAGGACGTCAATGAAGTTATGGAGATGAGAAAATTAACGTTTGGAATAATAATTTTGATCTTGATAAGGCCCGCAGATAGAGATCGACAATTGGAATCACTATCTTGATTCAGATAAAGCCGACGAGAGCTGACACCAAATTCGAAGATGCAATGGGATTACACATGATAAGATGAAAACGAATCAGTCCTGATCGGAATTTGGTTGAAGAGATTGCAAAGGACCAGTTGTGATCAGTTGCACATGCATATGAATATGTTTTGGCGATGATGAATTGCTCGAAATTGGTCCAACGTTAGGGATGCACTATACTAGCATGGCCATGCTTGAAGTTAGCAAGATAACTATGATGGTTTATGGCTCTGATGCCATATAAAATTAAGACATTGAAAGAAGAAATATACACATTGACCATTATAAATAATCATAAACATATGTCTAAATACAAGCTTGGAGAATTGATACAAAAATCCCCAACAATGAAGAATCAGGTGTACATGTACATGCACCAATACTATCATATAGAAAATATATGGAATAAAGAGATATATACACTATTATAGTTAACAATGTTAATTTTCAAAGCGGGTGCAAGCAATAAAACTCTGGAATGTATGCTTATTCCTGTGGTATGTATGTTAGTACAAGCCCTTCGAGCAACACACCAAACAAAGAATTGTCACTTGTTTACAAACCCTATATCCCATATTCAATAATATAAGATAATGTGGAATAATTTTGAGGGTGAAACACTTACAGTAGGGCACGTCTTCTCTCATATTATTGTCTACTTCAATGATCTTTGATCCAGGCATTAGTTGTATCCCGATGCCATATGTTACAATTGGAGTAATTCCCAATTCAGTGACAGTTCACAAGTCTGATGCAAGGGTGACATGCAAGCAGTAGACAAGGTATAAACTTGTAGTCAGATATCTGCAATATAGGGGTGATACAATCCTCCTGAACGGGCCACGGCTGAACGGGCTAAGTCCATGGGCCGGGGGAAAGATTAGGCCCTGGACCAGAGGCCCCGCGAGCACTCCTGATGACGCCGACCCAAAGTCGACGTGGAGGGAACCACTAACCCTTGTAGGTTGAGGTAACCGCTCCCCCCGAATTGCGCCCACCTTCATTACCATTCAAGAGCCCTATTGTACACACCTTTATGACCCATCAAGGGAGGATCAAAGCAACGGATACTCGGGGCGAGATGGGGGGAGGATAAGGGGGACGTGGGCGGTCCAGCCCCCACAAAAGACCCGAAGATCGAAAGACAAGGGGACCGAATTCGGAATACTCTACACTCCTACGACCTTGTCTTCCACCTCACAATTCTCCTCTACAGCCCGGCCGGAGGATTCATGTATTGGTCTCCCCGTGAACCGTACTCGATCCCACTGGGCATCCTTCAGATCATATCCGACTTAGGCATCGGAGGGGACTTGGTCGGAACCAAGGTCCGACCCCCTCTGACGAGCTCTCTCGTCCGTGCAGGTCAAGGAGACTCCACCCCGCCGAAGCTACCCTTCGGCGCTTTGTCCACCGGAGCCGAACGGCCTCGATCCCGAGCTCGTTCGTCTCTCCACTCGGAGGAGGCCGTTGTTCTACCGAAGCTACCCTTCGGGATACGACGCACGGATCTGTGCATTCCGGACCGAGCGAACGCGCCACTACCTGATCTCGGAGGACGCACGTGTCCCACGCGACCGCGTCGACCTCCGATCCTCAAGATTACCGAACTGTGATGAGAAAACACCCCGAAACATCAGGTGCCGTCTGTGGGAAACGAAATCTTAAACAACCACACCGAAGATGACGCGGCCTCGTACCAGGGGCGCAGGACTACGGCGGCAGCTACTCCAGCACTGGGGCCTGCCAGTGACCGCCTTGGGAAGGCCGCAACCACCCGACGCCCGCCCGAATCGAGGAGCCGAGCGTGCCACGGTAATGGATATAAACCGTGAGGGAGCAGCGGACAACCCTCAGCCTATCTCCTTCTCCGAGGAGGACCTGAGGGGGGTAGAGCTGTCGCACGATGATGCACTGGTCGTCTCGGTCATCATTGACAACGCCTTGGTCTGGCGGTTGCTCGTTGACACGAGAAGCTCATGCGACATCATGTTCATGTTGACCTTAGAGAACATGGGGCTACTGGCTGAAAACCTGGAACCCTGTTCAGGCCCCGTAGTGGGCTTCACATGACATTCCACACCTATCGTGTGAATGATCTGCCTCCCCGTTATGCTTGGGGAGCCACCCCCACTCAACCACTCAAACCATTGAGTTTATGGCACTGAGGATCGGGTCGGCTGTATAATGGGATATTCGGTCGGCCACTCCTCAACGCGGCAGGAGCCGTGGTCTCGACCCTCCATCAATTGGTCAAGTTCAGGACCCCGATGGGGGTCGAGAAAGTTAAAGGTGACCAGGCGAGACCCAAGATCTGTTACCAATTGTCCGGTGATGGGCACGACATGCAGCGGTACGACCCGATGGATCTCCTCGATCGAAGGGGCGGCTCGGGCAATTCGAGACCCGCCCCTGTAGAGGAACCAGAGCTCATTCATGTCACGGACATAGATGGCAGGTTCGTGTCTATCGGATCAGAACTTGGTCCGGCCCTGAGGGACGAGTTGATCGAATGCCAGAAGGCCAACCTGGACATCTTCGCCTGGTCACCTGACGACATGCCAGGCGTGGACCCCCAGGTGATCACCCACCGGTTGCACGTCGACCTCAACTTCAAGCCAATCAGGCAGAAAAAGAGGAACTTGGGCGGCGAAAAGATAACGGCTGCAGCTGAGGAAGTGAAACGTCTCCTCGAAGCAGGCTTCATCAAAGAAGTCAGGTACCCAACTGGCTGACCAATGTTTTAATGGTGAAGAAGTCTAGCGGCAAGTGGCGAATGTGCGTAGATTTTACTGATCTCATTAAGGCGTGCTTTAAGGACAGCTACTGTCTACCTCGCATCGACCATCTCGTGGATAACGCTTCGGGCTACGAGATGCTCGGCTTCATGGACGCCTACTCCAGGTATAACCAAGTTCAAATGGATCCGGAAGACGAGGAGAAGACGTCATTCATCACTGACCGTGGGACATTCTGCTACAAAAAGATGCCCTTCGGTCTGAAGAATGCAGGGGCGACCTACCAACGGATGGTCAACAGGGTCTTTGGCTCTCAGATTGGAAGGAATCTGGCGGTCTATGTGGACGATATGTTGGTCAAATCCAAGGACCCCACCGACCATATCGGCGACCTCCGAGAGACCTTCGAACAATTGCGAAGACACAACATCAGACTTAGCCCCACGAAGTGTACGTTCGGGGTGAGGTCCGGGAAATTCCTGGCCTTCATGATCACCAATCGCGGCATTGAAGACAACCCGAAAAAAATTGAGGCTCTGATTAATATGAAAGAGCCAGCGACGATCCAAGAGCTGCGAAGGCTGAACGTGCGGATGGCTACTTTGGGACGCTTCCTATCCAAATCGGCGGAGAGATCGCTCCCATTCTTCAGGGTCCTAAGGAAGGTCCTCGCCGAGCCGGTTGGAAAGAGGAAAGCCGTAGAATGGGACGAAAGCTGCGCTCGGGCGTTCGTCAAACTGAAGGAGTACCTCCGAAGCCCACCGCTCTTCTCCAAACCCAAGGAGGGGGAATCCCTGAGCCTGTACCTGGCCAACACCAGAGAGGCGGTGAGCTCGGTGCTGATTAGGGAGGACGACGGGGTGCAACGACCGGTGTACTACACCAGCCGGATCCTGAAAGATGCAGAGGGGCGGTACAGCCCGGTAGAGAAGCTAGCTTACACTCGCACACCATCCCGGTCCTGACCGACTCCCAGCTTGAACAAATTCTTAAGAGGTTAGATCGGATGGGAAGGATGCGAAACTGGGGAGTAAAGCTGAGTGAGTTCGACCTCGGATACAAGCCAAGAACGGCCATCAAAAGACAGGCACTAGCATACTTCATTACCGAATATACCATTAACGATGGAGCGCGTCCCGACGTGACGAGCCCAAACACAGTAATGCCTCAATCCCTATCCCGCCTTTTGGCTGATATCGTTCCCAGTGATCAAGCAGAGGACCAGGACACATGGGTAGTCCATGTAGACGGGTCAGCGACGAAGGCGGGAAGCGGGGCCGGCATCGTCATCCGGTCATCCGACAAGAACACGGTCGAGTACGCCCTTCGATTCGAGTTCCCGGCCACCACCAACGTGACGAATACGAAGCCGCCATCAATGGCCTGAAGCTAGCTAGAGTGCTGGGGGCGGAGTCCATATGCCTCCTCAGCGACTCCAGACTCATCATCAGCCAACTACAAGGGGACTACATAGCTCGAGAAGAGGCATGCAGCGCTACCTAACCTCGGCCAAATCCGAGCGATCAAAGTTCAAGCACGTCGAGACGCTCCATCTGCCAAGGGCGGAAAACGCTCGTGCAGATGTCCTATCAAAGCTAGCCGCTTCCTCCATCAAGGAATTGGGTCACGCCATCTATGTCGAGAGCCTCCGGAACCCTAGTACGGAAGAAGATGAGCTGATGGTCATCGATGCTGAACCTTCCTGGATGGAGCCCATCGTTCGATACCTCGCTGACGGCGAGGTCCCGGTGGACCAAGAGGAGCGCCAGACGCTGGAGCGAAATGCACTCCGATGCGTACTCCACGAAGATGCGTTGTACAGAAGGCGTTGGACCAGAACCGACGTCCTTCCCTACCTCAAATGCCTCGGACCACAGGAGGCTGACTACGTCATCCGTGAGGTCTACGAAGGGTCTGCGGGAACCACCATGGGGCCAAGACAATCGCAATGAAGATCCTAAGGCAGGGTTACTATTGGCCGACCTTGGTTAACGACTCGGTCGAGTACGTTCGAAAATGCCCGGTGTGCCAGAGGTTTGCAAAGATCAGCTCGACCCCCCAGCCGAACTTGTGCCGATAATCAGCCCCGTCCCATTCGCCAAGTGGGGGGGTGGATATCCTCTGCCCCTTTGCTTCCGTAAAGGGACAGAGGAAGCACCTGATTGTGGCGATGGACTACTTCACCAAGTGGATCGAGGCCGAACCCTTGGCCACCATCACCTGGAAAAAAGCGAAAAGCTTCGTATGGAAATCCATTATTTCCAGGTTCGGAATCCCTCGATCCATCGTCACGGACAATGGGAAACAATTTGATTGCGCGGGGTTCAGAGAATTCTACGCGAAATGGAAGATCAAGCTCATGTTCGCCTCTGTGGCCACCCCCAGACCAATGGGATGGCGGAGGCTGTCAACAAGTGCATCCTCGAACCTCTTCGTAAAAAAGTAGGGGAAGCGCAGGGAGACTGGCTGAAAGAGCTCCCCGGGATACTCTGGTCATACCGAACAACGTACAAAGAGGCCACGGGGGGAGACACCCTTCACGCTAACGTATGGGGCCGAGGCGGTCGTGCACGTCGAGGTGGGCGAGGAATCACTCTGCCTTCGGCACTTTAACGAAGAAAGGAACTCGGAGGGCCTAGAGATCAACCTGGAGATCATGGACGAGCGGCGTGACCAAGCTCTGGCCTCGATCATCCAACAAAAACGACGAGTGGCTCGCTACTACAACTCTCGGGTCAAAGGAAGTGGCTTCCACCAAGGAGATCTGGTCTTGAGAAAAGCAATCTTCAACCCAGAGGTCGCGCGCAGAGGGAAGCTCGCCGCAAAATGGGAGGGGCCCTACGTGATTATTGAGTTCCTCGGCCCAGCCACGTACCGACTCTCGACTCTAAGGGGAATGCGCTCACTCACACCTGGAACACGGAGCACCTGCGTAAATACTACCAGTGAATAGATGACCCCCGCCTAGATTACTGTACGAAAGAAGGGAAAATATCTTAAATAAAGAAAATCTCTCCTTGAAGCATCTGTACATCTCTCACACCGTAGGTTAAGCCCGACCAAAAGGCTGGGACAACTCCCCCATCAGGCCGATCACTCGATCGACCATAAGCCTGGGGTAGCTCTCCCAGCTGGCCGACCGACCCGTCGATTGTAAGGCTGGAGGCAGCTCCCCCAATAGACTGATCACTCGATCGATTGTAAGACTGTGGGTAGCTCCCCCAGCTGGCCGACCGGTACGCCGACAATAAAGCTGGGGGCATTACCCCAGCAGGCCGACATGCCGATCATAAGGCTGGGGCAACTCCCCCAGCAGGATGACACCATATCGACAGTAAGGCTGGGGACAACTCTCCCAGTAGGCCGATCGTCAGATCGACCATAAGGCTAGGGGAAACTCCCCCAGCGGGCCAATCGTCAGATTGACCTTAAAGATGGCGGCAACTCCCCCAGCGGGCCGATCATCAGATCGACCAGGAGGCCGAGGGCAGACCCTAAAAAACCGGTCAAACTGACTTACTGCAAGCGAGCCCATCGAACCACAACTAGTAAAGCTCCCCCAAACCTGGCTGCTGGCGACTAAAACCCAACCAGGGTTGAGGGAGGGGGCATAGCATCACAAACATCAAAGGTGTTATCAGCAGACGAGCATAAGTGAAACCTTGATATTACAAAAACTTGGCGAAGGCCAAGAACCATTTACAAAAAATATATATAATACACAAAAGAGATTAGGCCCCTGTTTCAGGATGGGCGACCGAGGCAACGGTCGGAGCATCCTCCGGCTGAACGACGTCCTCAGGCTGGTTAAGGTGGGCGATCGAAGCGACTCCTAGATCGTCTTCTGGCCGGTCGACGTCGACCTCCCCTTCGTCCTCGAAGAATGCAATTTCCGAGCATGGGAATTTACGCTCGATCTCGTGCTGGCAGCGGAGAAACCCTTCCTCAGACGCCTTAAACATCCCCGTGGCGACGGAGGTCTCCGTGTACTCATCCACTGCTGTCCGAGCAATCCGAGCAGGCTCCACCTCCTCCAATTCCTTAATCCGAGCCTCGAGGGTGGCGAATTGGAGCTGGAGCTCCGATCTCTCCCTCTCGTTCTCACGAGAGACTTTGTCAAGCTCAACCGTGAGGCCATGCTCCTCTCCTCTACCACCTCCACCCGCTCTTCGAGCTCCTTGACCTTGGTCGACTCCGTGGGGCCCCTAAACTCCCTAATTTCGGCGGCCTTCTCTAGCTCGGTGACCCTCTCCTCGGCCTTGGCCCTCGCAGACAACACCACTGCCCTCTCCACATCCGACTTCTCCAGGTCCGCTGAGAGCTCGACGATCCGGGTCTCCATCGATTTCACACGCGTCTCGGCCTCCTGAGCCGCCTCATTAGCGTCATCCACCGCCGCTGATTTTCCGGCGAGACCCGCCTCCACGTTTGAGAGCGCGATGAACTGACGCCTCATTGAAAGGTCGACCGAGGACAACTGCGCCAAAGAGAAGACAAGTTAGAAACAAGCACAAAGGTCGGCGCACAAATGCTACAAATGGCCTCACCTACTGGCCAACCTGCACCACGAAGGCGGCGAACCTGACGCCCTTCACCCTGTCCAGCACTGACTGGTCCTGGGGCAAGCATGAGTTTTCAGTCAACCGATCCGCGACCCCACAATCCGAGAAAACGGACTTCTTCAGCCCCACAGGAAAGCGAGGGCTGAGCAACCCGTCCCCCGACCGCAACAGGTCGGCCTCGGCCGACCTAAAAGCACCCAAGGACCTTTTGTAATCCGCTGGGAGCGGGCCAAAGCGGGAAGGAGAGACATTGCCCTGACGTGCCCCCGGTTTGCGAGCCGCAAATGGCCGGGGGACCCGCG
The DNA here is from genome assembly GCA_030789695.1 of Scilla litardierei. Taxonomy (NCBI): domain Eukaryota; kingdom Viridiplantae; phylum Streptophyta; class Magnoliopsida; order Asparagales; family Asparagaceae; genus Scilla; species Scilla litardierei. The sequence continues at coordinate 200,749 of JAULAV010002288.1, forward strand.
TGAGGGTTTAGATATTTGTAACCGCAAGCGCACGGTGTTGTAGTGTGGCTTGGGGGTCGAACATAGGGAGGCTAGAATGTGCTTGTGTCAAGGAGGACCGAAATCACCCCGTGGGCGAGCTAGCCCGGATCGGTTGATGGGTTGTCACGGTAAAGGAATGCAAGGTATGAACAATAAGAAAATAAACCCGGGACTTTGGTTTCCACTCCAACGAGCGACTCTCGCCGATACGGCCTACGGGTAGGATGGCGATCGGAATTAGGGTCTAATGGTGAGACATTGCCTCTGAAAGTGGTACCGGCATCCCATGGGCCCGATATTTCGGTCGGTGCCCAGGATGATACACCGGACTTCCCGGGTTCGATCAGTGGGCACTCCCGTGTCCATTAACACCGATCGATTCCGGGAGCACTAAGCTCGCAACGATAACTCCCAACGTCTCATCCTGCCGCTCCCGCGTGCTAGAATTCGGCGTTTACGCTAAGAGCGTGAGCTATGGCTAGGGAGTCAACCGCCAAGTTTATTTCCCATTGGCCCAACGGTCAAAGGCGGTCTTTTTCCCGCCGATGACAATAAAACACCCCGCGTAACCGTTAGATTCCTAATCCCTATCGATTTCCTAACCCTATGGATGCATCGGGAAGAGCCCCCGAAGGGGTTTCCGCCAAAATCCCAGATTTGGGAACTACTCACAAATATTCATTAAAAAGCGATCTAAACGAAAATGAACCGTTAAAATCATAATCAGACGATAGGAATGCGAAGGTAGTAGGGCAATTAAGATAATACTAAAGTTTAAGAAAGATCCGAAAACTTACAATAGAAAAGTAATTACAGCCGTCACAAATAGGAGAAAACAGTAAAAACTAACAGCTCCCCGTTTCTGGAACCCTAGGGGTCCTATTTATAGGATCTCGTATCACCCGATCGGTTGACTTGTCAACCGATCGGGTGATCCGTTACAAATAATAAACAGAAAACGGCGGAGTTTCACCTGGTCATATGAACCGGTCGGTTGAGTTCTTGGGGTGACCGGTTGAATCTTGGCACCATCGGGTGAAGGGGTCGGTTGGGTGCCCGTGTCTCGGCTCCTCAGCATCAGCTACAGATGAACCGATCGGGTGAAAGTCACCCGATCGGTTGGAATTTGGCTTGAAAAGACAGAGAATCGGCCCCGTTGAACCGGCCTGTGAACCGGTCGGGTGACATCCACTTGAGCTCCAGCCGAGATCGGGTGGTGCACGCGTGCATCACCCGATCGGTTGACTTAGTCCAACCGATCGGGTGAGGGGATAAAATGATGTCATCATCTTCGTTTGACCCCCTGGGTCACGCGTGACTCCTCCCGTTGCTCCGGGGACTTGAGATATCGTCGTTAAACGTCCCCTACGCGGGCAATCTCCTGCAAACATGGAGAAACAAAGAAAAGTGAAAGAAAACGAGAAAACACGAGAAAACGAATAAAAGACGGCGGAAAATACGGAGAAACACTAAAGAAAACGTGCGTGAATATATGAAATATATACGCTCGTCAAAATCCCCCAAGCTGAACTCTTCCTCGTCCTCGAGGAAGACGAGTGAGAGTAGGAGCTCGGAGGGGAAAAATAGAGAGAAATAGAGAAAAAGAGAAAACAAAAATCCTAGATCGCCCGTCAGAGCCAGTAAAATCAAACACAACACACTAAGCAAGCAAACACAAAAATCACATCACTAAACCAAGGAATACAAGTCCAGACAAGTGTCGTGGGCCCACGTGGTGAAGCGCGTGTGAGTGCGGTCATGTGCTAGCAAATGGTGTCGCTTTCTACAATGTGCTATAAGCTCATATATGCAAATCCAGGAAATGACCCAAATATCGATTCGAATTGAATAAAGCGGTGAATATATAGTTCAAGCATGCATGAGAATAGAGAGAGAATTGAAACATATCATGCGTCAGGGACTCCACAACTAGGGTTAAGGAAATCACCACTACAGCCTAGATAATAGCTAAAAAGTTCCTAAGCCAAGTGTTTTCGAAACCGATGGGGTTGAGATGATGTGGAATAGAACACTTGGTGCAAATTCTCGCCTTCCCTTTATTCTCGGCAAGTAGGAAAAGATATTCACACGGGAATTTTTTCTGGTTTTGGGTATTTGTATATTTTTTTGCTTTTTGGCTATACAAAATTTTTCTTTTCTTTTCTTTTTGGGTTTTTCTTTTCTTTTCTCTTTTTTTTGGATTTTTGGGGTTTTGGCTATACACATGTGTACTCTCCCAAGTGGGAGAACGGTACACGACGAGGGGATTTGCACCAAGTAAAACAAAAAAGAAATCGGAATCTAAACACTTGGGCAAAGGAAACTATTCTCGCTAATTAGAGCATGGGCCAAATGGGTTATCCTAGTCCTTAATTATGGAATCCCGACACATGCGAAATGAAGTATACGATATAAATATAGCATGCATATAGAAGCAGATAGTAGAAGCAAATACCGCATATTCAAATTGAAGCATGATAATCTAGGGGTCATTCCTGGACAGGTATATAAAACACAATCGCAAAGTAGAAGCACACCCAACTCTAGTCACGACACACGACTCACATAAAAGCTAAGTGGACCCACGATGCATGAAATGCAAGAGGACTCGGCTTCCTGAGGTTAGTGAATGTGATTATCGATGCTATGCTAGGTGTGTGAGATTTTGTGGTGATTCATCATAGGGTTCATCTCTAGGAGAAAGAGATAAAAAGAAGAGAAGAGAAAAAAGAAAAAAAATAAAAACACGATGAAAACGACACAAAAACGAAAAAGAAAGACTCAAATGGCGCACACAGTGCGACTCCCCCAAGCTGAAGCTTGCATTGCCCTCAATGCAATATGAGTGAGTACGGGAGGGCAATGAAGATGGGGGGAATACGCACCGACACAAAAAGAAATGAAAACGAGGAAAACACAGAGATGAAACTGAAAATAAAGAAAAATCAAAATCAAACCACACGACACGAAAATAGAAATAAAACCACACGACACGACACTCAAAAGGGGAAAGACAAGCACACACACAAAAATAAGAAAAAATAAAACACGACAACACACCAAAATAGACGTCCCCCAAGCTAGACATGACGGTGCTAGCAAATAAAATGTGATCGTGAAATGCAGAAATATGCAAGGGGGAGTCAGAAACAAACAAAGTGAAATCAAAAATCAGGAGAAGGTGAATCCTCGCCCTCCTCGGAAGAGGGAGTGGCTGGGTGGTCGGGGGAGGCTGGGGGTGTGCGGAGAAGTGGGGAAAGAGGCGGAGGAATAGGTGCAGCGGTGGTGTGAACGATGGGAGGAGTGTCGGTGGAGGTGGGTGGTGGTGGTAAGACGGCGATCAAGGCGGTGGTGAAAGGAATAGAAATGGGGGGAGAAGATGTGATGGTGACGGTAGTGGGTGGTGGTGGGAGAGATTTGGAGCGCACCGGCAATTTCCTCCGACGCACATATGAAGTGATGGAGGAGGAGGGAGGAGGTAGTGTGGGTGGGATGGAAGTGGTCGGGAGGGGGGAAATGGATACCGGGATGGGAATAGATGAGGGAGGAGAAGAATGTGGTGGGGGAGGTGATGGATGTGGGGATGTGTGAGAGGGTGGAGGAGAAGATCGTCGAGGTGGTGAAGGTGGAGATGTGTGGGAGGGTGGAGGGAAAGATCGTCGAGGTGGTGAAGGTGGAGGTGGACCGTGGATGTGAGTGAGAAGGCGAAGAATGGCGGCCACGTTCCTCTCAAGTGCGAAGAAACGTGGGTGCGTGAGAAAGGAGGACGGTGATGGGTCCGAGGAGGCAGAGGACATGTGTTGAATATTGGACTCCCCGGATTTGGTTTTGATGATGAGCAAGCATAAATAATCCATGAACTAACAATTTGTGAGCGTAGTATTGGAGATCGTCGCCAAAATCACGAGAACATTCAAAGCGACATCTCCACACTTCTCAAAGCTCGTATTCATGCCTAAAGCTTCGTTGAAGCTCTTGCGCCGCTTTGGAAGTTATGAAGAATCAATCGAAGCTCTCGAAGACCGTTTATTAAGGTTTTATTTATAGTCTTCTTAGCTTCGATATATAGAATGTTAAGCCTTGAGTATATCTTACGATTCTAACTTCATAACGCTCATATCGTAGCTCTAGGATCTTAGTACAAGTTCATTCTAACTTCCTCGAAGCGTCGCGCTTCGATTCGGACTTGTTTGTGCATGTTAGTTGGTACAAGAAGAAGTACTGACCGACTAGATGGTGATCTAGTCGGTCAGCAACTCTTCTTGGACCGACTAGTTTGATTCCTTAATTTCTTGGACTTTACTGTTTACAGTTAGTCGGTCTACGTTGACTCACCGACCGACTAGTTTGTGAACTAGTCGGTCAGTGATGCTTCTTTGACCGACTAGTTGTGACTTACTGTTCATACTAAATTTCTCCTAAGCTACTGTTTATCGTTAGTCGGTCTAAGAACGTTTGGTGACCGACTAGTTGATAATCTAGTCGGTCAACTTTTGTTCTTGGACCGACTAAGTCAAATTGTATTCAGACTATTTCATTTTGTCTCTTAGTCGGTCTACGTTCATTGACTGACCGACTAGTTGTGAAACTAGTCGGTCAGAAAGTCTTCTTGGACCGACTAGATTTCTAGGTCTGAAATTCTATCTCTTCTCAGTTCCTCACTTAGTCGGTCCATGCTGTTTGACTGACCGACTAGTTGATGAACTAGTCGGTCAGTAATTGTTCTTTGACCGACTAATTCTCCCAGATTTCTATCCGTTGGAGAATGACCTAACTTGTTTTTATGGGACCCTATAAATACGAACCTAGGTCATTTCTATCTAGGGAAGAGCTTCCATTCAGAGATCCATTGAGAAAGAAAGAGATAGCTATTCTCACTCATTTCTAAAGCTCTCTTCCTCACAAGAAACTCATTCTCTCACTATTCTAGATCTAGAATCCATTTTGAGAGAAGCTTGTTCTTGGTGAGCTCTTCAAGCTATAGCTTGATCCAAGTCTCCAAATCTCTCCTAGGCACCTATTGCTGGTCATTTCCTTGGTGCTAGGACTTGGTGACTTCATCTTCCTCAAATCCTCCATTTCACCTATTGGGTAAGAAAAACTCAAGGTATAGGATTTTGTGATAAGTTTGCTTATTTCAATATAAACTCTTTTATATTGCTTGTTGATTCTCTCGGTTGTGAGGGAAGGTTGTGATCCCGGGTTGTGGGATTCACTATTGCCATAGTTGTATGATTTGATCTTGTGAAGGTTTTTCACAAGATATTCATAGTGGAAATCTTGGGTTAGGGTTTCTAACCTAAGTATCCGGAGGGGATCCGGGTGGTTGGGACGTAGGATCACCGGGTACAAGTCGGGGAGACTTGGGTGGATCCGAACCCATTAACATCTTTTGTTAGCATTGTTAATTTTGTTGTTGTCATTCAATTTAAGCTTCCGCAAATTGATTTGGTAGTTGTTTGCAATTTAATTTGGAATTATACTCCTTGTTATTTTAAAGTACTATTCACCCCCCTCTAGTACTTGTGCAGTAGCTTGTAGGACATTACATTTGGTATCAGAGCCAGATACTTAGCTATGTCTGCCAACGACAACACGACCGTGCGTCCACCTTCCAACTATGACACCTTCAGGAACCGTGAAGGAGCATCTTCGGTGATGGAAGGACATTCCTCTACGAGGCCTCCATTCTTCAACGGTACCAACTACGGGTACTGGAAATGCCGGATGGAAACCTTCCTCCGGAGTGCATCCTTATGGAGGACTACAATGAAGGAATACATAGAGCCCGAAGAAGAAGACTTTGAGAAATGGACTACCGCGGAGGTCGCCGCGGAGGTAAGCAATGCCAAGGCAATGAACGCCTTGCAATGCGCGTTGGAGCCCGAGGACTTCAATAAGATATGCACATGTAAGAGTGCATATCAAATTTGGAACTCCCTCCTCATTCTTCATGAAGGGACGAGTAGGGTAAGAGACTCTAAACTCGTAGTCGTAAACAAAGATTACGAAATGTTTCATATGCAACAGGGCAAGAAGATGAAAGAATATTACGCTCGCTTCGTTGACATAATAAACGAGTTAGAGGCCCTCGGCAAGTCCTACACTCAAAAGGAGAAGTGCTCAAAGATTATCGAAGGACTTCCTTCTTCTTGGGAGAAACGTACCTTCGCCATCGAGGAAGGTAATGACATGAATAAATATACCGTAGTTCAATTGATGGGTACTTTGATGTCATACGAGGTACGCAAAGATAGCAAGGTGAAGTTACAAGAAAAGATGAAGTCCTATTTGAACCAAGACGCGCCTAAGAAAAAGACGATTGCACTCAAGGCGGCTTCATCCACCTCTACCGATGATGAGGACTCGGAAGAAGAAATGGACATGGAATCCATTGCACTCATGGCAAAGAAGTTCAATCGCTTCTTCCGAAAGGGTAACTTCAAACAAAAATCTAAATTTACTTCTACTAACGCCTCTCCACCTTTGTGCTTTAAATGCAATAAGCCAGGACACATCAACGCGGATTGTCCTCAAAACAAGCAAAAGGAGAAGTGGAAGGCGCCAAAGTTCGACAAGTCAAAGAAGTACAAAAAGGGGTACAAAAAGGGACTTGTCGGAGCAACATTCACCGACTCCGAGGATTCCTCAAGCGGAGAGTCGGACGATGAGAAAGTGGAGCAAGCGCACATGTGCTTCATGGCAAGAGAGGAGCATGATCAAGGATCTTCCTCTTCCAATGATAGTGATGACGAAGGCAACGATGAGGTAACTATGGATGATCTTAGGAATGCTAACTCTCAATTATGGTCAAAATACACTAAATTAGTAAATAGATATACTAAAGTAAAAGATGACCTAGCTAGCATTCAAACCTCGCCTAAGACTATCATCACCAACAACGACACCGTCGTTGAAGAGTTAAGAAATGAGATTGTTAATCTCAAATCTAAACTTGAACATGTTAGCATTGATGATCCGGAAGAACATAGGATAGCGGATTTAACTTCTCAAAACTCGACTTTGAGTATTGAGAACGAGAATCTCAAATCTCGTGTTTATGTGCTCACATCGCAAGTATCCACTTTGGATATTTCTATGCGTTCTCTCAAAGAGAAATATGAGAACACATTAGGCCGAATCAATAGATTCAATAAGGGTAAGGACCATTTGGATAAAATCCTAAGTGACTTACTTCCGGCCAATCACCACATTGGTTTGGGGTATACGATGGGATGTCCATCCAAAGCGGCCACTACTTTTGTTAGGCCAACTTCCGGTGACTCTACGAGTGGTAGCAAACACTCTATTGGTAGTTCATCTACCAATGGTGCTTCCACCTCGTCCACACCCTCTTTTGGAAAGAAACCCACTTTGGGTGGACCTCCAAAGAAGGGGCATGCTTATATGTACACAAATACCATGCCACGTAGGAACACTCGTCCTACTCCACCGTCTCACACATATGATGATTTCTATGCTACACATTCACGGGCACGTGCACACCATGTGAGACACCCTCACGCACGTGTTCCCACACATGCATATGTTCACCCACCTCATCATATGAATAATTCTCGTCGTGCACCATTCCATCATGTTCCTTATGCCTATCCACAACATGCATCACGTAGAAATCAACGTCGCATGCATGCACCCAATAGGATGATGGCTCCCAAAATTTTCACTATTTGGAGCCCAAAGGACACAAGCATGGATGAAAAACAAGTGTATATGAATGCTTATTTTTCGGATGTTGTGCATAGTAGAAATTATGTGGGGAAGTCAAAGTCCAATTGGACTTGGCTTCCAAAGGTCTAACTTGTGAGGACCCAATGACCTTGGGTACCATGATATGAATGTTTCTATCTTTAGGTACTCAAGGAAAAGAAAAAGAAAAGGAGCAACAAATTTAAATTTAGCTCCAAAGGGAATTGGACTCGATAGCGGGTGTTCAAAACACATGACGGGTGACGCTCAATTGCTCTCCGGAATAGTTCCCATTGCAAATGGAAACCGCGTCGTATTTGGAGGCAATGAGAGCGAACCATCGTCGGTGTTGGTAAAGTGGGTAACCCGTCTAAACCCTTAATTAGTGATGTCTATCTAGTTAATGGTTTAAATCATAATCTTATTTCAATAAGCCAACTTTGTGACAAAGGTTACAAAGTTAGCTTTGCGAAAGGATTGTGTCATATTTCAAATGATAATAATAAATTATTATTTTCCGGCACACGCCATAAAGATATTTATATTTTGGATCTTCCTAAGTCATATGAACAATGTCTCGTTGCCAACACAAGTGAACAACACTTATGGCATCGACGCTTTGGACATGTGAACTTTGGAACACTTTATAAGCTTTCGAAATTAAATTCCATTAAAGGTTTTCCGAAGCTCGTTTTTGAAAAGAAAAGTTTTTATGATTCTTGTCAACGTGGCAAGCTTCCTAAATCTTCATTTAAACCTAAGAAAAGCATTTCTACGAAACGGCCACTAGAGCTATTACATCTAGATTTATTTGGGCCAACTAGAGTTGCTTCCTTAGGAAATGCAAGATATGGACTAGTCATCGTTGATGATTATTCAAGATTTACATGTGTATTTTTCTTATGTAATAAAAATGAAGCTTTTGAAAACTTCACAATATTTGTGAAGAAAGTACAAAATCTCATCGGAACCACCATTGTCACTATTCGTAGTGATCATGGGGGTGAATTTGAGAATGAGTCTTTCTCAAATTTTTGTGATGATCTTGGAATTACTCACACATTTTCTTTCCCTCGTGCACCTCCTCAAAATGGTGTTGTTGAGAGGAAGAATAGAACGCTTGTGGAGTGTGCTCGCACTATGCTCGAAGATAGTCAACTTGGTTATCAATTTTGGGCGGAAGCGGTACACACCGCTTGTTATGTGTTTAATAGAATACTTTTGAGGCCCGGCACCAAACAAACTTGCTATGAATTGTTGTTTGGTAGATTGCCTCAAGTTAAACATTTTCGTGTTTTCGGCGCAAAATGTTTTATTAAAAACACATATGATAATTTGGACAAGTTTGATCCGAGATCGGATGAGGGGATATTTGTTGGGTATTCCTCACGTAGCAAAGCCTACCGGATATACAACAAAAAATCCTCTACGATCGAGGAATCACTTCATGTCTCTTTTAATGAGAATTTTACTACTTCTAGAATTTCAAATGATAATGATTCTATGGATGTTTTATGTGATTCGTTTGAAAATTCTAAGTCTATTGATTCAATTGATTCTATTGATACTAACCCGACTAATGAAGTTGTTGAGAATGTGCCTAGTGATCAAGGTATTCCCAAGCGGCTTCATACCGTTCGCGACCATCCCCATGAGCAAGTCATTGGCAATTTCAATGATAGTGTCAAAACGAGATCGCAAGTCCACCACTTCGCCAATTGTGCCTTTGCCTCATCGATAGAGCCAAAGAATATAGTTGAAGCGTGCGAAGATAGTGCTTGGATCCTTGCCATGGAGGAGGAACTCATTCAATTCGAGAGGAATGAGGTATATGAGCTTGTTCCTTTGCCATCGAAGAACCACACCGTCATAGGGACAAAGTGGATCTTCAAGAACAAAACCGACGAAAATCAAGTCGTCGTCCGGAACAAAGCTCGGTTAGTTGCTCAAGGCTATCGCCAAGAGGAAGGTATCGATTTCGAAGAATCCTTCGCTCCGGTAGCTAGATTAGAATCAATTAGACTTTTATTGTCTTATGCATGCCATAAAAATTTTAAGTTATTTCAAATGGATGTTAAAAGTGCATTTTTAAACGGAGATGTTGTTGAGGAAGTTTACGTTTCTCAACCTCCGGGCTTCATAAATGAAAAATTTCCAAATCACGTTTTTAAACTAAAGAAAGCTCTTTATGGTTTGAGACAAGCTTCTCGAGCTTGGTATGATCGCCTAAAGAATTTTCTTTTGGATTTGAATTTTAAAATGGGCGAAGCCGATTCTACACTTTTTGTTAAGCATGCGAATAATGATATTTTATTAGTTCAAATTTATGTTGATGATATCATTTTCGGTGCTACTAACTTCACTCTTTGCGAAGAGTTTTCTAATGTTATGAAGGAACAATTTGAGATGAGCCACATGGGCGAACTCAAATATTTCTTAGGTCTCCAAATTCGCCAATTGAAAGATGCAATCTTCATCCACCAAACGAAGTATACGGTGGAGTTGCTTAAGCGATTTGGAATGGAGAGTGCTTCCGGGAAAAAGACTCCAATGAGCACGACTACGCATCTTGACAAGGATACGGGCGGTAAGGATGTAGACATTCGTCTATATCGAGGTATGATAGGTAGTTTACTTTATCTTACCGCAAGTAGGCCCGGTATTATGTTTGCCGTATGCATATGTGCTCATTATCAGTCTCAACCTAAGGAGTCTCACTTAGTAGCGGTAAAACGTATTTTCCGTTATCTAAGTTATACACTTGATTTTGGATTACTTTATCCAAAATCTAGCACGTATGAGTTAGTCTCATATAGTGATGCCGATTATGCGGGATGCAAATCCGACAGGAAAAGTACTAGTGGCACTTGCCATTTTCTAGGAAATTCTCTTGTCTCTTGGTTTTCCAAGAAGCAAAATTCCGTATCACTTTCAACCACCGAGGCGGAATATATTGCCGTCGGTGCCGCTTGTGCCCAGGTTCTTTGGATGAGACACACTTTGAAGGATTTTGGTATTCACTGTGATACTAGCCCTATCATGGTGGATAACCAAAGTGCTATCTGTCTTTCAAAGAATCCGGTGCACCATTCCTGATCAAAACACATAGATGTCCGACACCACTTTTTAGATGATCATGTTGATAAAAAGGACATCATTTTAGTGTACGTTGAAACCCAAAAGCAAATCGCCGATATTTTCACGAAACCCCTAAAGGAGGACTCCTTTGTGCGGTTGCGTCGAGAATTGGGGATTATGGGTGAATCCGAGATATAGGATTCATATTTCATTCAATTATCTTGCATGCTATTCGATTTCGCGATATTTCGTTCATGCTAGATTTATTGAATTTTTGGGAATTTTTGGGAATTTTATGTGATATGTATGAATTTTTGCTCGAATTCTACTTTGAATATCGTATTTAAGATTTCGACGTTTTATGGGGTAATTTAGATGACTAATGAGAGTGTTAAGATGTTTCATCCAAGTGGTTTGTGAAGAGAAATCAATTATCAATCTTTGGACTCTTCTAGTCGGTTTCAGTTCATTAGTCAACCGACTAGATGCTCATCTAGTCGGTCAGCTAGTGAACTCAGACCGACTAGATCAAGCATTTATCTAACTCTTATCTTTTTCTTTCTTTAGTCGGTCACAGTATACCTACCGACCGACTAGATTGAAAACTAGTCGGTCAGTGAATATACTGCGACCGACTAAATCTAGCCCTAAAAATCCCGGTTTGCCTCTGTTTCGACTTAGTCGGTTCAAGCTCATTGACCGACCGACTAGATCGTAATCTAGTCGGTCAGTGCTTGAACTGTGACCGACTAAGTGTGTTAGGGCAAACTTGTCTTTTTGCTGTCCCGACCGACTTAAGTCATTTTCTTCCGACTAAAACTTGTTTTAGTCGGTCTTCATCTCAGCTCCAGCCCGCAAAAACCCAAAACCCCTCCGAGCCCCTTCGACTTCCGACGCTACTCCCTTCGATTCCGGCCATCTTCCCGTCCATCCGCCGCCGCCGATCGGTCTCCTAGGTATATTTCCTCCTCCTCCTTGGTCGATCTCCTATTCTAGGGTTCGATCCTTGGTCGATCTATTCTAGGGTTCTAGTTTGTGTAGTTCTTGTGTTAGGGCTTGTGCATCTAGGGTTTGTGTATTTCGTTTTTTCAGCTCTAGGGTTTGTGTAGCTTCGTTTGCCTGTACTCGTCGTGCCACGATCATGGCAAAGACGAGGATCCCTATCGCTTCGTCTGGGGCTTCTCCTATGTCTATAGAGCCTTCCAACCCTAGGAATTCATCTAAGCCCAAGCGTTGTGCTAAATCTACCCAAGCTTCTCCGTCTTCGCCTCCTCTGAAGAAGCAGAGGACGGCGACGGTCAAACCCCGAAAATCTAAGACTAAAAAGCCCATACTCCACTCTCCCTCGACTCCTCCTGATTCCGATACTGAGTTTATCCCTGAGGATGAGCCTAGCCATAGGGAACCTACTCCTCCACTTCGTCCTAGGACTCGCCAGCCAAAGGGAAAGGGCCCAATGCCAGCGGGTGGTGTTGACATATCATTGTGTCACGACGACCCTATGTGTCTCGCGGCCTACAACCGTATTGAACACTGCCCGATGCTATTGGAGCACTATGTTCAGTTTTCAGATTTCCTTGGCTTAGCTGATCTCCTCTCCTATAGTGGCCTCCTTGATTATCTTCGATACGATCTTAAGGCCAACCCTAAACCATATCCTCGCCTGGTAAAATTGTTCTATGCCAATCGTGTCCGAGGCCTGTACGATGAGAGTCACTCCATCGAGACTACTGTCTTGGGAACTCCTATAGTTCTCACGGCAGAAATCTTGGGGGAGATTCTTGGTTGTTCATCGTCCGGTCTCCTTCCTTCTGACATTTCCGTCGATGATATATCTTCCTTGGATCAGTCCGTTCTTGCTGATATTTTCCATGTGATCCCTCCTGCCCTCATTGGAGTTCCTTCGAAGTCGTTCAAGCCTAATGCATGGGTGTTGAATCTTATTCTGAAGTCGTGCTTGCTTCCCAAGTACGGCTCATCTTCACTTCCATCCCAGTCATTTTTGAAGCTTATCTACGCTCTTTTCTTGGGTTGCGAGATTAATTGGGCTCGCGTTATACTCGATAAGATGGACTCTTTCGAGTGTATACGCAAGACCAATAAATCTGCGCATATTCCATATCCGTGTCTGTTGACCCTTGTCTTTCGTCATTTCCGAGTCCCTCTCCCTCCTGACGATGAGCGTCCCTTGGGTCCCCCTCTGAACGCGACGGCCGTTAAGAAATCTCTAGCGGCGCTTCGTCACGTGCAGAGGTCGACCACATCTGCTTCCCAGGCTACTCCCTCAGCTGCTGCAACCTCCACTCCTCCTGCTACATTAGATGATGTCGTACACCTTCTTCGTCGGCACGAGTCGCGTTTGGCTCGTACCAAGGAGGTCGTCTGCTGTATGGCTCAGATGATGGGGATTGATCTTCCTCCTTCAGTTTCTGAGGCCGAGGAGATGGACGATGAGGAGATTGACGAGCTTGTCACTTCCTTAGCCCGTGGCGATGAGGCCACTGCTGCTGCTGCTGCTACCACTTCTGCTCCTGGAGTTGGCACCACTTCCGGTGCTCCAGAGCCTTCTGCTTCAGTAGTTCAGACTTCCGAGCCTGCTGCTATTGTCGAGCCTGCTGCTGTTGAGACCCCTGCTGTTGAGACCCCTGCTGTTGAGCCCGTCATTTCCACACCTGCCTCGACGATCCCGTCTGTTGAGACACCTCTCCTCCCCGCAGAGCCTGAGTCCACTCCGTCGACTGGACCCACGGAGACTGCAGATCCAGCCACTTCCTCGTGATCGTCTGTTCCGAGGACTCTCCACTACTCTTTGGATGATATATCTTATTGAGAGTATTTTGGGTTAGGATGGAGATTGAGGGTTGTTTTGATGTATTTTTGAGTTTTCTGGATGTCGGTGTTGGGTATTTTGATGTAGTTTGGATGATGTTGATGTTGGTGTTATATTTTGATGTGGATGGTGATGTTGTACTTTTTGATGTTTATATAGATGATGTGTCGTACTTGATATGATGTACTTCTTGTATTCGATATCTTTTTGGATGTACTCACGATGTTTCTATCTATATATACATCGATGTTCATGTTGTGATATTTACTTCGTCGTGCACATTAATTCTCAATCAATGTCTATGCTATGTAAAATCGTCGCTCGACGATTGAAAAACTTGGTTAAATAGATTGAAATTCTATAATTGTATAGAATTGTTTTCCATGCACAATTTTAACCAAGAATATTGAATATTGAAGAGTATGTTTCTTTATTCAAGAAATGAACAATTATTTGGTATTTTTGATGATTTTGATTATCGCTTTTTGATAATGGACAATTTGGCACACCTTGATTTGATTTCATCATTTTTCCCTTGGTGTCAATTAGGTCCATCGTCATTGTCTACGACTCCCGATGTTGGATTTTCCATTTCCTAGTTGTTGTCGTTGTATGCCCCCCATTTTTGGGATAATGCCAAAGGGGGAGAGATAATGATAATAAATAGCGCAAATGAAAATTTAACTCAATTTCCAAGAATCTAGTTTGATATGTTAGATTCAGGGGGAGTTAAGATATATATAAGGATTTTCAAAATCCGATATTTCGAAAATCGATTCTCTTTATTTATCTTACTCGTCTGATTGATGCAATTCATATATATTCATTTTGGAATTAACGTGTCATCAATGCAGGTGGAGTACGTATTTTACATTTGAATTATTATTTTTGATTATTATTTATGTTGGTTTGTCATCACCAAAAAGGGGGAGAATGTTGAATATTGGACTCCCCGGATTTGGTTTTGATGATGAGCAAGCATAAATAATCCATGAACTAACAATTTGTGAGCGCAGTATTGGAGATCGTCGCCAAAATCACGAGAACATTCAAAGCGACATCTCCACACTTCTCAAAGCTCGTATTCATGCCTAAAGCTTCGTTGAAGCTCTTGCGCCGCTTTGGAAGTTATGAAGAATCAATCGAAGCTCTCGAAGACCGTTTATTAAGGTTTTATTTATAGTCTTCTTAGCTTCGATATATAGAATGTTAAGCCATGAGTATATCTTACGATTCTAACTTCATAACGCTCATATCGTAGCTCTAGGATCTTAGTACAAGTTCATTCTAACTTCCTCGAAGCGTCGCGCTTCGATTCGGACTTGTTTGTGCATGTTAGTTGGTACAAGAAGAAGTACTGACCGACTAGATGGTGATCTAGTCGGTCAGCAACTCTTCTTGGACCGACTAGTTTGATTCCTTAATTTCTTGGACTTTACTGTTTACAGTTAGTCGGTCTACGTTGACTCACCGACCGACTAGTTTGTGAACTAGTCGGTCAGTGATGCTTCTTTGACCGACTAGTTGTGACTTACTGTTCATACTAAATTTCTCCTAAGCTACTGTTTATCGTTAGTCGGTCTAAGAACGTTTGGTGACCGACTAGTTGACAATCTAGTCGGTCAACTTATGTTCTTGGACCGACTAAGTCAAATTGTATTCAGACTATTTCATTTTGTCTCTTAGTCGGTCTACGTTCATTGACTGACCGACTAGTTGTGAAACTAGTCGGTCAGAAAGTCTTCTTGGACCGACTAGATTTCTAGGTCTGAAATTCTATCTCTTCTCAGTTCCTCACTTAGTCGGTCCATGCTATTTGACTGACCGACTAGTTGATGAACTAGTCGGTCAGTAATTGTTCTTTGACTGACTAATTCTCCCAGATTTCTATCCGTTGGAGAATGACCTAACTTGTTTTTATGGGACCCTATAAATACGAACCTAGGTCATTTCTATCTAGGGAAGAGCTTCCATTCAGAGATCCATTGAGAAAGAAAGAGATAGCTATTCTCACTCATTTCTAAAGCTCTCTTCCTCACAAGAAACTCATTCTCTCACTATTCTAGATCTAGAATCCATTTTGAGAGAAGCTTGTTCTTGGTGAGCTCTTCAAGCTATAGCTTGATCCAAGTCTCCAAATCTCTCCTAGGCACCTATTGCTGGTCATTTCCTTGGTGCTAGGACTTGGTGACTTCATCTTCCTCAAATCCTCCATTTCACCTATTGGATAAGAAAAACTCAAGGTATAGGATTTTGTGATAAGTTTGCTTATTTCAATATAAACTCTTTTATATTGCTTGTTGATTCTCTCGGTTGTGAGAGAAGGTTGTGATCCCGGGTTGTGGGATTCACTATTGCCATAGTTGTATGATTTGATCTTGTGAAGGTTTTTCACAAGATATTCATAGTGGAAATCTTGGGTTAGGGTTTCTAACCTAAGTATCCGGAGGGGATCCGGGTGGTTGGGACGTAGGATCACCGGGTACAAGTCGGGGAGATTTGGGTGGATCCGAACCCATTAACATCTTTTGTTAGCATTGTTAATTTTGTTGTTGTCATTCAATTTAAGCTTCCGCAAATTGATTTGGTAGTTGTTTGCAATTTAATTTGGAATTATACTCCTTGTTATTTTAAAGTACTATTCACCCCCCCTCTAGTACTTGTGCAGTAGCTTGTAGGGCATTACAACATGGCGAGATCACGGAGGGCGGCGACCTCCCTTTCAAGACCAAGACGGGCAGAGACCTGGCGACGACCAAAGGATGTGGACTGACGTGAGGCAGAAGTGGTGCCGCCAGGTAAGGTGGAAGTGGTGCCGGCGGCGGTGGTCATGCCGACACAGGAGACAAGGCCAGAAATGGCCGCTAAGAGGTGCTCAGAAGTGATGGGGCCAGGAACAGAAACAGGGCGACTCGGGCCAGCCCCCATATCTCCCCGAGACGCAGGAATATCCTGCTCGCCTAAGTGGGTGGCAGGGGAAGGAGGTCTACGTGCGTCAGGGGGAAGGAAAGGAAGTTGCAACCCCTCAAAGAACTCAGGGTCGGGCGGAAAAGTCCAATCCGCCACGATAGCCACAGTCATGCGAACGGGGTTGGGGAGAATAGTGTAGGGGCGAGGGGGGTGGCCGTAATTGAATTCGAAACGACCGTCGGGCGGGGCTTAATCATGTGAATGTGCCGCAGGACGTCAAGATCTAGACGTGAGGGTCCTGCGGCGGTGGGAAGACCACGGGGGATATGGATATTTAACGGGGGGTAAGAAACAATGATGGTGATAATGCCCCCACAGCAGATTTTACCCTTCCCGGCCCTGCTAATCTCGAGAAGCTTGTAAACAAGCCAATCGCCAGCATGGACAGGAACAACCGGGGCCCTAAAACTAACTCCATCATCATCACGAACAAAGGGGAAAGTCATGGCCCAGAGAATAAAAAGATCGGGGATAGTCACGGTGCCTGACTCATCCCGCGGGGAAAAATGCATATGATATGATCCTATGGGCCAGACGAAATATGGGATGGATGATGGAGGAGGCCGTGGCCTTCCCCCGGGGATAGCGGCGGATTATGGTGAGGCGGAACCAGAAATTATCGACGTCAAATTCCGGGGGATATCCGTAGTGATGGATAGCGTCATTCCCTAGAATAGGGAAACCAAATATATCGCAGATGGTGTCTAGGTTTGTGCGAATTGTTTGGTTACGCACCCGAAAAGTGACGGTCGACCCCGACTCACAAACGAGGGAGGAGAGGAATTCTAGGGTGAGTGACGGGTAAGATACCGCAGAGGCATTAAGGAAGCCAACCAACCTAGATTAGCAAAAAGAGTCTCGACCTCGGTGAATACACCGAGGTCGACGGTGATTGGGAGTGGGCAAACTTGGTTGATAAATGCCCCCGAGTGTCAAGTCTGTGGTAGAAGTCTTTCTGCTCCTGGTTCCTAAATATGTATCCATGCGGGCCCAACATGGGGTCCACAGGGGAAATGATAGGCGGGGGAGGGGCAAGTGTCAGCTCACGTGTGCGGTGAGGAGGACGTGTTTGTTTCTGTCTCTTATGAGACGGTTCCTCCTCACGCAAGACACCCTTTCCTTTATCACTCTCTCGGGCCATGTGTGAGTGTGTGTGTGAATGAGTGCAAAAAGCAATGAATGCACACTAACACAAGCAAACTGAGCAAGCAAAATATATAGGGAAATACGAGTGTAGGAGCGAGTGTACCCAATCAAAATGGCGAAGCTTACTCGTAGATTACCCCACGCCGTGCAATGAGAGTAGCGTGGAGCCGCGGCGACCTCTTTCAGCAAGAATTTTTCGAAATAGGCGTTGTTTGGGGGAGAATTAGGTCAGAAATTCGAAATGAAAGGGAGAGAGAGTGAAAATGATGGAGAGATTGGTGGAGGAGGTGGAGAGAGGGAGTATTGGAGGACGCAGGGAGGAGAAATCGGGCCGTTGGGGAGGAGAAGCAGGCGAAACGACGGCGGTTCGAGCGATCGGGCGAGGTGGAATGCGAACGGGTGAGGGTGGGGTATTTATAGGGGTTTAAGTCGAACCGATCGGGTGTCTTGTCACCCGATCGGTTGACTGTTAGGTCGAAAATTCTTGCCGAAGAAGTGCTACAGGCGAACCGGTCGGTTGACTTGTCAACCGATCGGTTGGGCGCTCCACTCATTTTCCCGAGAACTGGGGGTTCTCACCCGGTCTCTTCAACCGATCGCGCTCTAACTCAACCGATCGGTTGATATTTCCCAAAAATTTCCCGAGAATTCTCCCCAGATCACCCGGTCTGTCACACGGTCTCTCCATTCTTCACCCGATCGGTTCATTTGGGGACAGATGCGGCTTGTATCTCATACATCCCAACCGATCGGTTGATTTATCAACCGATCGGGTGTGGCCTTGTTTCCTGTAAAAACCAACAGATTGTCTAAGTCCCTGAACGGATGTTCTTGCGGCTAATTTTATTTATAAAAATAGATAAAATAAAGTCAAAAACAACACTAAAAAGTGGGGCAAAAGTTCAGAGCATGGGTTGCCTCCCATGAAGCGCACTTGTTTAACGTCGTTGGCTCGACGCCCGCAAGTGATGTTCACGGTGGTTGATACGGGTGATGCCCGAAGTTCGACATCTCTTCTTCATCGGAGCTTACGGCCTTTGGAGTAGTCAGCGGCTGGAGAAAGATTTGCTCGACTACCCTCTCCTTGTTTTTGGGATCCGGGGGCTTCTCTTTCGTATTGGCGTTTGTCGCCATCTTCTTAAGGATCCGGACCTCGTCTGTGGTGAGGTCTATGGGTTCTTTCCCCGTTTTCCTCGCAGGAGGAGCCTTGGGGAACCCGGGAGGGGTCGTACGTGCTGCATTCGCTTTCCCAGCAGCATCATCGTTCTTGGGGCCGTCTTGGTCTTCTGAGTCCCCCAAGTTATCGGGGGGATTTCTTAAGAGAATCTCCCAGGAGCTCTCTTCAGCAGCTTTATCTTCTTCCACCTCCAGCAAATTACACCGAGGGTCATCTGGGGGATCGGGGTACTTCATGGACAACCCCAGATCAAATTCAACCTTTTCTCCGCTGACGTTTAGCGAAAGTTTTCCATTCTTCACATCAATCAAAACGCCGACAGTGGCCATGAAAGGCCGTCCCAGGATGATGGGGGTGTGTGCGTCTTCAGGCATGTCCATGACAACGAAGTCCACTGGCACATGCACCCCTTTTACATTGACGGGGAGGTCGTCCACAATCCCCACCGGATATTTGACCGACCGGTCAGCAAGTTGTAGGGTCATACCGGTGGGCTCCAAATCACCCATTCCTATCCTCTTATACATCGATAAGGGCATCAAACTGACACTCGCTCCGAGATCGACGAGTGCACGATGAATCTTTACTGTCCCGATCGTGCAAGGGATCGAGAAGCTCCCCGGGTCTTTGAGTTTCGGCGGATTTGCCCTCTGGATGAGAGCGCTACACTCCGCCGTCAACACTACTTTCTCCTTTCTAGACCCTCTCGTCACCAAATCCTTCAGGAATTTCGCATAGGAGGGGATTGTTTCGATTGCTTCCAGGAAGGGGATTTGCAAGCTCAGATCCTTGACCATGGCAAAGAACTTGCCATACTTCTCATCGATCTTGGCCTGAGCTAACCGTTGTGGAAAAGGCACAACGGGTTTGAACACTTTCAGGCTCCCTTCCTCGTTCTTCTTCTTCTCTTCTTCAGAGACTCCCTCTGGAGTCGTAGGATTTGATGACGAAGCACCGGCGTCGTTTGATTTTTCGATCGGTCGCTCGATGACCAACGGTGCTTCCGGTCTGTTAAGGGGCACTCTAGTAGGGATTTGTGTCCCGCTTCTCAGAACGATAGCGGACACATTTGCGTGCTCGTAAACGAGTGCCGACGTTTGGGTTGCTCCCCTCGGGTTCACCTCAGGTTGTGGCGGCAATTGGTTTTGTGACCTTGAAAGGGTCGCCACTTGTAACCCCAGCTGGGTTACTTGGTCCGTGAGGGCCCGCTGACCCATTTCCAGCTTTTGATTGATCTTCTCCTAGTTGGTTATATATTGAGTCAAGAGAGACTCAACCGGAGAGACGGCCCTCTGTTGGCCATACTGCTGCTGCTGCTGGATTGGCTGCTGATTCCTGGGGGCGTAATATTGTTGCTGAGGCTGCTGCTGATATTGTTGCTGCTGAAACTGACTCTGCTGTGGCCTAGTCGGCTGATATGTTTGTTGCTGCGGCTGCTGAGGCGGCGAGGGCTGGAATGGTGCCCGGTAACCAAAGTTAGGGTGGTTACGGTTGTTTGGAGAGTAGGCTGGGTTGGAATTGGTTCTTGGTGGATACGACGCATTTCCCGTGGGGTTGTAAAATAGTGCGCTCGCCTCATCCAGCGGCGGTGAAATGTCACCACCGTCGAAGTCTCCAGGGACTTCAGCTTCCACCGCTGCGACGTGTTGTGCACCGGCACCACCGGCTCCTACCATTAGTGCGGAGATCTGGGTTGAAAGCAAGTCAAACTTGCTTGAAAGTTTGTCGGTGTCCTCGACTCTGTGTATACCCCCAGACCTGGGTGTGGCTCTCTCGTCACACCACCGCTCATTGTTGGATGCCATATTTTCCAGAATATGTCCGGCATCTTCCTCGCTCCTTGACATGAAGGAACCCCCAGCCGCGGCGTGCATAGAAGATTTTGGGTCATCCCTCAGCCCATTGTAGAACAGATTAATAATCTGCCACTTCGGAAGCTCATGGTGATGGCATATTCTCTGCATCTCCTTGTATCTCGTCCAAGCTTCATGCAAGGACTCGTGGCTGGCCTGGGAGAAGGAGGAGATCTCACTCAACTTCATGGTCTTCCCCGGAGGAAAGAACTTCGTCAGAAAAGCGTTGGAGAGCTTCTCCTAGGTATTGAAAGTGTTGAGGTCCTTCCCCCTAAGCCATTGCTTGGCTTTGTCTCGCAACGAGAAGGGGAACAGCTTCAGACGGATCGCCTCAGTCGTGACACCGTTAATCCGGAAGGTGTCATATTTCTCCAAGAAGGAGTCTAGATGCTCGATCGGGCTCTCCATGGGTGCACCCGAAAACTGATCCTGCTGGATTCATGTCACCAAAGACGGCTTTAGCTCGAAGCTTTGGGCCGTAATAGCTGGAGGACGGATGGCGGAAGTGGACTCGATAGATGGCATCGAGTACTCCAACAGGGACTTGCGAGGCGGGGTGTTCTCCTCCATGGCTTCAGGATCCTCTCTTCTTCGCTTCTCGGCGGCCAAACGCCTAAGGGTGGCGTTAATCTCTGGATCAACGGGAATCAAGTCGTCGAGACTTCTTGAACTCCTGCGCATGAAAAACAACAAACACCCGTGAAGCGACAAGTGGGAGAGAGACAGATAAGATAAGAAATAAAAAGAAGAAAATAAAAAGGAAAAAGAAGAATGCGAAAATTATCGCGAGGTAGGGATAAGAGCTAGACACTAGGGTTTAAGAGATCCTAAAATAACAAGCACGTTGCCTCCCCGGCAACGGCGCCATAAACTTGACGTGCCGCCGGTTTGCGAGCCGCAAATGGCCGGGGGACCCATGTGAGGGTTTAGATATTTGTAACCGCAAGCGCACGGTGTTGTAGTGTGGCTTGGGGGGTCGAACACATGGAGGCTAGGATGTGCTTGTGTCAAGGAGGACCGAAATCACCCCGTGGGCGAGCTAGCCCGGATCGGTTGATGGGTTGTCACTGTAAAGGAATGCAAGGTATGAACAATAAGAAAATAAACCCGGGACTTTGGTTTCCACTCCAACGAGCGACTCTCGCCGATACGGCCTACGGGTAGGATGGCGATCGGAATTAGGGTCTAATGGTGAGACGTTGCCTCTGAAAGTGGTACCGGCATCCCATGGGCCCGATATTCCGGTCGGTGCCCAGGATGATACACCGGACTTCCCGGGTTCGATCAGTGGGCACTCCCGTGTCCATTAACACTGATCGATTCCGGGAGCACTAGGCTCGCAACGATAACTCCCAACGTCTCATCCTGCCGCTCCCGCGTGCTAGGATTCGGCGTCTACGCTAAGGGCGTGAGCCATGGCTAGGGAGTCAACCGCCAAGTTTATTCCCCCTTGGCCCAACGGTCAAAGGCGGTCTTTTTCCCGCCGATGACAATAAAACACCCCGCGTAACCGTTAGATTCCTAATCCCTATCGATTTCCTAACCCTATGGATGCATCGGGAAGAGCCCCCAAAGGGGTTTCCGCCAAAATCCCAGATTTGGGAACTACTCACAAATATTCATTAAAAAGCGATCTAAACGAAAATGAACCGTTAAAATCATAATCAGACGATAGGAATGCGAAGGTAGTAGAGTAATTAAGATAATACTAAAGTTTAAGAAAGATCCGAAAACTTACAATAGAAAAGTAATTACAGCCGTCACAAATAGGAGAAAACAGTAAAAACTAACAGCTCCCCGTTTCTGGAACCCTAGGGGTCCTATTTATAGGATCTCGTATCACCTGATCGGTTGACAAGTCAACCGATCGGGTGATCCGTTACAAATAATAAACAGAAAACGGCGGAGTTTCACCCGGTCATATGAACCGGTCGGTTGAGTTCTTGGGGTGACCGGTTGGATCTTGGCACCATCGGGTGAAGGGGTCGGTTGGGTGCCCGTGTCTCGGCTCCTCAGCATCAGCTACAGATGAACCGATCGGGTGAAAGTCACCCGATCGGTTGGAATTTGGCTTGAAAAGACAGAGAATCGGCCCCGTTGAACCGGCCTGTGAACCGGTCGGGTGACATCCACTTGAGCTCCAGCCGAGACCGGGTGGTGCACGCTTGCATCACCCGATCGGTTGACTTAGTCCAACCGATCGGGTGCGGGGATAAAATGATGTCATCATCTTCGTTTGACCCCCTGGGTCACGCGTGACTCCTCCCGTTGCTCCGGGGACTTGAGATATCGTCGTTAAACGTCCCCTACGCGGGCAATCTCCTGCAAACATGGAGAAACAAAGAAAAGTGAAAGAAAACGAGAAAACACGAGAAAACGAATAAAAGACGGCAGAAAATACGGAGAAACACGAAAGAAAACGTGCGTGAATATATGAAATATATACGCACGTCATGCCCCAAGGCCACTTGTCCCTGCCTTGGCGAGAATGGGCAGGGGCACCGAGGCCTTGAGGAGAGGAGCGTCCCTGCCAGTAACGAGGCCCTGAACTTTCTTCCTTCCGGCCTCTCCTTGATCCGGCGACGGGCGCTCACTCGTCCTCTTCACCCCATTCCCAGAGGACCCGACGCGCTGCTTCTGCCGAACTTCCAAAATGTGGTCCCCCTCCTCAGAGCGGGGTCTGGGATGGGAGTCGACAGGGGGGCGTGTGGGAGAACTTTGGACGAGCCCGTCTGACAGCGCAGAAGTGAGAGGATAGCTAGAATCGAGAACGACAAAGAGTACTGAGCCAGAAGGGAGACTTACCAGTGGGCCACATGGTCTTCCTCAGGGTGTAATCATTGAAGAGGACCCTGATGTCCCGTTCGTTAACAGAGACGGCAATCAACGTGTCCCTCGCCACGAGCTCCACGTCGATAAGGCTCCCCAACGTAAGGGTTAGCGAGGCCGAGTTACCCCAATGAATTGGGAAGTCCGTCTCCTAAGAAGAGACACGAATACGTAGTCCTCCTTCCAGTACTTCAAAGAGGTCGGCAGTCCCAACACCAGACCCTTTCCTTTTCGAGAGGCGATATACATCCAGGCACCCGACTTATGGTGGCTCAGACGGTAGAAATGGACGAAAAGCCCAAGGGTTGGCTCGATTCCCTTGAGCAAGCACAACACGATGAACCCCACTAAGCACCCGATGGCGTTGGGACAAAACTGGCACAGGGCAAGCCCATGGGCCTTCAAGAATACCGCCACGAAGGGGTGGAGCGGGAACCGCATCCCGAACTTGAAGCTCTGCACGTACACCCCGACCTCACGACTGCTGGGGAAACAAACCCTCTCGTTCCCTTGGAGAGCCTGGCACGGTAAGGGTGGAGATACTTGGAGCAGAGCGGCCCTATGGAGGTGGCACTGGTCTTTGACAACCTCCCCATCACATCCAAAGGCACGTCAGAAGAATCATCCCCAGCTAGCTGAATCTCGGCCCCCGCACCGGGAGGCGGGACATGCGCAACAGTGGGCACCGGACGCCCCGCCCCGGAGGCAGAAGAAGAAGACGCCAAAGGACACATGCTGAAGCGCCGGTGAGAGTGAAGGTCAGGTGCGAAAGCAAGGGAGGAAGGGATAGCACTAAAAGGGCAAAGCTTTCGCCCGAAAGGCAACTGCCCTATTTTATACCACTTCCTCTGAATCCTCCTGCTCTGTCGCCTGCCGTTCACTCGCACACACGTGTCAGAATCATGCAAGGGACGGCTCTCCGAATCCTGCACCCAAAGGACGAGAGGACTCTCGGCATCCAGCGCCATGATGGCCTTCATTTAATACGTCGCCTCGACTGACGCGCCCGTCCAATCCACACAGATCACATCCCTCGGGCCGAACCGTCCGAATCCGAACGGCCCGAGCGATGGGGGCAATTGATACAACCCTCCTGAACAGGCCACGACAGAACGGGCTAAGTACATAGGCCTGTGAAAGATTAGGCCCTAGACTAGAGGCCCCGCGAGCACTCCTAATGACGCCGGCCCAAAGTCGACGTGGAGGGAACCACTAACACTTGTAGGTTGAGGTAACCGCTCTTCCAAATTGCGTCCACCTTCATTACCATTCAAGAGCCCCCATTACGACCACCTTTATGACCCATCAAGTGAGGATCAAAGCGGCAAGTACTCGGGGCGAGATGGGGGGAGGATAAGGGGGACGTGGGTAGTTCAGCCCCTACAAAAGACCCGAAGATCGAAAGACAATGGGACCAAATTCAGAATACTCTACACTCGGGTATTCTTCCTCCTACGACCTTGTCTTTCACCTCACAATTCTCCTCCACAGCCCGGCCTGAGGATTCGTATATCGGTCTCCCCGTGAACCGTACTCGATCTCACCGGGCATCCTTCAGATCATATCTGACTTAGGCATCAGAGGGTACTTGGTCGGAACCAAGGTCCGACTCCCCAGACGAGCTCTCTCGTCCGTGCAGGTTAAGGAGACTCCACCCCGCCGAAACTACCCTTCAACGCTTCGTCCACCGGAGCCAAACGGCCTCGATCCCGAGCTCGTTCGTCTCTCCACTAGAGGAGGCCGTTGTTCTCTCGAAGCTACCCTTCGGGATACCGACACACTGATCCGCACATTTCGGATTGAGCGAACGAGCCACTACCCGATCTCGGATGACGCACGTGTCCCACGCGACCGCGTCGACATCCGATCCTCGAGACTACCGAATTGTGGTGAGAAAACACCTCAAAACAAGGGGGAACTGGACACAACCAATAAAGACGAGCAGAAAGATAACAACGTAGATCACTTTCTCCCTGAACGGATTCTCCGACCAGCATTATTAACCTCAGGCAAGATTGCAGGAAAGGGCCTTACAAGAAGCAGCACTCTGAGTCCTCAAGCCATATTTCTGTGCCCAGACAAGAGTAACCTATTAATCACCCTCAAGGTATCTTACTAAGGATCATTTGCATCACATACAATCACATAATTCATGATATTTAGCAACATTGGATAACAATTGAAAACACCATACATCCTTTCTTAGCAAATATTCGTAACTTGCTACAACCTAACTTATTTTTTAGATCCATACTGTGTATATATACATATCTTGTTTAAAAAGTGCAATATTTCATTTCATGTTTCCATTCTTCGAATATTTCCAGTAGATTAAGCCCCAATTTCAAATCTTTAAGGCTTCAATTTTAGAAATTCCAGTAGATTTTTCTTTTCTCCTTTATAGAAACTCCATTTTTTATACTATAAACAGTGATGTAAATTTATAAATGTTTGCGGTAAAACCTTGAAGGGCCAGTTCCGGCTTTAGAGTTTTCTAAACTGCAGACTCAGCAGTTATCTAGAATTTAATCTCTTAGCTTCAAAAAGCTAAATTGAAGGACGTTAGCCAATCTGTAAACTTTCATAAACCATAGTTAATGAGCTTCAAATTAACTGCAGTTTATAAAAATTCAATTGAATTAGCCTTAACTGTAGTCTATAAAAATGAAATTAAATTATACTTTCTAGACTCCAAAACTTGAAGGTGCCATTTGGCAATGGGTTAAGCCCGAAAGTTAACTCAGATTATCAAAAGAATAGTTAAAGTATTTATCCAAATAAAATTAATTTTATTTGTTTTAAAATTTACCCAGCTCATTTTTGTGTTTGATAACTTGCAAGGTGTTATGAATCATCATCTGGGGGTGGCCCAGCTCTTTATTTATAGCCTTAGAGAAGCGTACACAAATAAGATACAATAGATACAGTCTAATCTATAAGATAAGCCGTGATCCCAACCAACTAACCAACTCGGTATTATCCTTTTACAACACTCCCCCTTATCCAGCCATATGTGTGGACTCTGCTCATGAATACTTCAGGATTCTGAGTGTAGTAGGAGTCTCACATGTGGTGGATACTTCAGGATCCTGAGTAGGTAAGGTTTGCCTTGTTAAAACCTTTAGTTATGGAAAACACTGTGGGAAAAACCATAGTTAAGGAAAAAGAGTGCAAACACTCTCTAACTCCCCCTGATCTATACAAGCACTCAAGCTTTCAGATCTCGTAGACGCCTCATCCCAATTTTCTATACAAACTTCCTAAAGGTAGCAGTAGGAAGGACTTTAGTGAACAAGTCTGCCAGGTTGTCACATGATTGTACTTGTCTGACGTCAATCACGTCATCTCTCTGTAGCTCGTACGTCCAGAAGAATTTGGGAGAAATATGCTTCGTTCTGTCGCCTTTGATGTAGCCACCTCGTAGCTGAGCTATGCAAGCAGCGTTGTCCTCGAACATGGTAGTAGGTTCAAGGTCCCCAGACTTCAATCTGGTCGTCACCAGGATATGATTTACAACTGACCGTAGCCAGACACATTTTCTGCTTGCTTCATGAATGGTGATGATCTCTGAGTGATTGGATGATGTCGCCGTCATGGTTTGCTTAACGGATCTCCAGGAAATGGCTGTCCCACCATGGGTAAACATGTACCCTGTCTGTGACTTTGCATTGTAGGGATCAGACCTGTAAACTGCATCAGCATAACCAACAAGTGTGGATGATAATCCATTTTTGTAAAAGAGTTCCAAATCTGTAGACACTTGGAGGTAGCGCAGAAGGTGCTTTACCCCGGTCCAGTGGCGCTGCGTAGGTGCTACACTGTATCCAGCTAGTAAATTTACTGTGAACGCTGTATCGGGACGCGTGCAGTTGGCCAGATATAGAAGTGCTCAAATAGCACTCAAATAATGGACTTCTTGACCAAGTATATCCTCCCCCTCTTCCAGCAGCCAGAAGGTGTCTTTATGTGCATCCAGAGATCGTACCACCATAGGTGTATAAGTGTATGACATTGGTCCATATGAAATCTTTGCAACATTTTCTTTGTATATGTGGGTATAATATGATTCCGTCTTTTAAATGTTCAATCTGTAAGCCAAGACAGAATTTCGTTTTGCCTAGGTCTTTCATTTCGAATTCTTTTGTCAGGCTTACAAATATCTCAGCGATCTCTTCAAGAGATCCAATGAGATTCAAATCGTCTACGTAGACTGCTATAATGACGAATCCTTTTCTCTTTGCTCTTATAAAGATGCAAGGGCAGACTTCATTATTGTTGAATTCTTGTTGTACAAGGAATTCACTCAGTTTGTTATACCACATCCTTCCCGATTGTTTAAGACCATACAATGATCTTTGAAGCTTAACAGAGTAGACGTCCCGATGTCTATCTTTTAATTCAGCAGGCATTGAAAAACCATCAAGAAGTTTCATATATATCTCCTTGTCGAGATTACCGTATAGATAGGCAATCACAACATCCATTAGCTGCATATCTAAACCTTCCTTTGCTGTAAAGCTTATCAGGAACCGGAAAGTGATCGCATCCATGACGGGGGAGTATGTTTCCTCATAGTCAATACCCGGTCTTTGGAAAAATCCTTGCGCTACAAGCGTGTTTTGTAGCGTGCGATCTCATTATTTTCATTTCTTTTTCTCACGAATACCCATTTGTATCCCACAGGTTTGACACCAGTAGGTGTCTGGACTATTTGCCCAAAGACTTTACGTTTCTTAAGCGAGTCCAGCGCAGCTTCTATTGCCTGATTCCACTTTGGCCAATCATTTCTACGTTTGCATTCAGCAACGGAATGTGGATCATGATCATCGTCGCTTCCGGCGACGTGAATATCAATATGAAATGCAAAGTCATCGTCGATGAATGAACTCTTTCTGTCCAACACCTCCCCTGTACGTACATAATTTAATAATATTTCAGTTTCTCCCCACAGTTCTTCTGCCAGTGGATTCCGAGAGGGGTGAGGGTATGGACATAAGCTTATTTCTTTGTGGGGGTATCGTCCCAAGGTCTCCGGATATTTTTCTTTTTCTTGGATTTTTATCCTTGAAGCCTGGTGGTCTGCCTCTTTTCTGTTGAGGTGCAGACACTTCTGCAGCTGCTGGATTGCATCCATTCTCGGGGATGTCAATCCTAACTTAAGTATTTGCAGCAGGGATGTATGATTTGACAATCTTCTGGTTGTCAGTAAATGAGTCCGGTAATCGGTGGACAGTGCCCTGAATGTGGAGGATCTTCAGGATCTTATCTTCACATTGTTTTGTTACCGGATCATAGTGGGTCAAACTTTTTGTATCGCACGTTATGATGTGCTTCACACCGATTTCTCAGTGCATGGGCCCATTTTGAGGAAAATGTTCTCATCAACTTCACAGTCTTCAAGACGTGCCTTAAATGTGTCCCCCGTTTGGGGTTCTAGGTATCTTACAATTGAGGGTGAGTGAAACCCTACATAGATACCTAGGTGACGTTGAGGACCCATTTTTGTCCTTTTTGGTGGTGCAATGGGGATATAAACCGAGCAATCGAAGATTCTCAAATGAGAAATGTTCGGTGGCCCTCCATACACAAGTTGCATTAGAGAGAGACTCTGACCTCCAGAGGGTCTTATTTTTATTAACGATGCAGCATGCAGAATTATATGTCCTCATGCATCCACCGGCAAATAGGATTTCATTAACAATGAACATGCAATTCATTGGAGTCTTTTTATCAGTGACTCTGCCAACCCATTCTAGGTATGAACATGCGGCACTGGATGTTCAATTTCTATTCCCGTTGCCTAGCAGTACTCTTGAAATGACCGGGAGGTAAATTCTCCAGCATTATCCAGACGTATTTTCTTTATTTGGTTGTCTGAAAAATGCGCCCACAACTTTATAATTTGTGCCAGTAGCTTTGAAAAAGCTAAGTTGCGGATTGATAGTAGACACACATACAAATATTTTGAAGATGCATCAATCAGTACCATAAAGTACCGAAATGGCCCACTAGGAGTGTGGATAGGTCCACATAGGGGTGTGCGGGTCCGGGTACCCTGTTCTTTTTATGTTACCCGGACCCTACCCGGTAAGGGACCGGTTCCTAAGACCCGGAACCTACCCAGTTGGACCCTATACCCGAAACCTACCCGGACCCTATGGTTCCGGGTAGGTTCCGGGTACCCTGTTAAAACACTAATTTTCCATAACATGTGACAACCGTTGGAGATATTATGTGGAGGAAAAATGGAGAGGTAGAACTTAACATGGAACTATGTTCCTAAAACTAACGTTGAGAGGCTGCACGATAAACAATCCTGACCTCATCAAGAGCCAAGGACACTGAAGTGGATTCTCCCACAAGGTTATCATTCAAATGCTATTCTCATGGGAAGTGAGGTTACTACATTCAGAATAAGGAATTTGATGCTACATATCCAAGTTTGGTTTATACTGGACTTTTGTCATGGATATTTTTTTGTTCAGTGCAAGCTGTTTAAAGCTACCTTTTGATAAGATGGGACTCATGCTATGCGTAGAATACCATAGTTGCAGTTCTGTTCGTCAGCGAACTTTATTTTCGCCTCTCTAGACTTAAAAGGTTTTAGCACTATGGTCTAAGATAGCTTTCCAGACATTCAACGTGATAATTACAACCATGTATAAGCCCAAGTTGTTACTGTATCATGTTATTACTAGTGGTTTGTTGATTGTTAATGGATTTCTAATCAAAACAGCCGAATCAATTAATGCTGCATATTTTCTGACTGCAATGCGGTTCGCGTGAAGCTCACAATTCCCTGCATTTCTTAGACTAGAATGTTTAATCCCCAAACTCTGTACTTTGTTTCACGTGATGTTTAGAAACCCAACATGGATTCATTCGTATTTCTCATCTGTTTTTACTATATGATGATGTGCATATTTTCATAATCTTATTGAACCTAAATCCCACCTGAATTTCATAATCTTACGGTTCCGAGTCCGGGTACCCGTATCCTATAGATGGGAACCGGAACCGGACCCGATTCACACCGGTTCCTAATTTTCCTACTCAGAACCTACCCGAAACTAATGTGTATCTACCCGGAACCTACACGTTCGGGTAGGTTCCGATCGGGTATCTGGGTACCCTGTACCCATGCACAACGGTTCCTAATTTTCCTACCCAGAACCTACCCGAAACTAATGTGTATCTACCCGGAACCTACACGTTCGGGTAGGTTCCGATCGGGTATCTGGGTACCCTGTACTCATGCACACCCCTAGGTCCACATATGTCTCCATGTATTCTTTCGAGTAAGCTTAGAGACTCGATATCCACTTTTAGTGGTGATGGCCTTGTTATTAATTTCCACTTGAAGCAGTGGATACAAGGGAATTCTCCATTCTGAAGAATCTTCTGGTTCTTCAGGTTGTGTCCATATGATTGTGATAAAATGTGGTGCATCATCACAGAGCTAGGGTGGCCAAGTCTATCATGTCAAAGTAAAAAACTTGGCTGATGTCGGGCACTTCATGTGCTCCGTCAAGTTAGCTTCCTCTCTTCGAATCTTTGTATGATTGAGGCCTGATGAAAGGCTCTCAAAACGTTCAAGTATGGATTTTACTCCTTTTTCTTGAGACGTTACATACAGTAATTCTTTCTCATTTACATTTGGTGTTTCCAAATGGAACCCGTTTAAATGGATATCCTTGAAACTTAGTAAGTTTCGGTTGGAATTCGGAAAGAATAGTGCATCTTTTATTTTAATTTATGTTCCATTAGGGAGCAACAAGGTTGCATTTCCAGAACCTTCAATTATATTCGATGGCCCCGAAATTGTATTTACAGGGCTTTTGTATGGTATAATGCTATAAAAATAGCACTTATACTGAAGGATCGTATGTGTCAAAGCACTATCTACCAAGCAGTCATGAGAGTGATCCATCTATAAAGATGAATAAACCATTTGAATTTCAGGAACATAAATTTTTTTTATTCAAACTCAAATTACATAATACAAAAGCTCTCATAACATGAAATGTTCTTAAACAATTTGCTAAGATAAAAATAGAAAGCTAATCCAGCAGGTCATCAGTTTCGAAGTCGTTAGCTGTAAACTTGACTTAAGCATCAGATGTCACCAGGTTTGTTTCAGCTTTCTTTTTCTTATTTTCTTTATACAGCTCATGGAGATGTTGCGGAGTTCGGCACACTCTGGACCGATGACCTTTCAAGCCACAGTTATGGCACTAGTCTTCCCAATCCCTCTTGGGTGGGGTGCATCATTCTTCTTGTTGTCATTTCTGCGCCAGGTGAACTTACGCTTCCAT
Source organism: Scilla litardierei (assembly GCA_030789695.1). Classification (NCBI taxonomy): domain Eukaryota; kingdom Viridiplantae; phylum Streptophyta; class Magnoliopsida; order Asparagales; family Asparagaceae; genus Scilla; species Scilla litardierei. The sequence goes on from JAULAV010002288.1 coordinate 232,678, forward strand.
TCATTTCTTCACTGATGGACTTGGCACTTAGCCCTTTTGTTCTGTCTCTCTTTCTGTAGTCTTTCTTTTCTTTTGTTATCTCTCTTCTTTCTAGAAGAAGATGCATTGTGAGCTTCTGAGAGGGGGGCAGTGCCAGGGAGGCGCATGTTGTGAGTGGCGAGGAGAAGCTCTCTGTTTTGTTCAGCCATGAGTAAACATGACAGCAGCTCAGAATACTTGGTGAACTTTCGTTTACAATATTGCTTCACGGTATTGCTGCATTAGTATCGTATCTTTCTAATGGAAAGACGTGTACGTCTTTTCCAGCATGTGATCTTCTGATATTTTTTCACCACACAACTTCAGGCGTGAGATGATGCTAAAAAGAGCTGAGTTATACTCAGCTATGGACTTAAAGTTTACTCAGCTGAGTTGTACTCACATCGAGCTGGCAGCTCAGATAGTTTCTTCCTAATGCATCACTTCGAAATCGACACTTGTGATTTTAGTCATTTTATCTAGCAGAGCACAAATTTGCATGAATTAATAAATTAAAAAAATAAACATTTTCATGCGAAGGCAATTTTTAAATGAATAGCTAATTGCGTGGATCGACCAGTCCCACATAAATAAAAAGTCCAAAGTCTCATTACAGTCCATATTACACAAATGAAAGCTTTAAAAAGAAATTACAACTTTGAAAACCCCGTGGGTCCTACATAAGATCTTCAGCTTCAAGTGTGGCCTCCGTCTCCAAGGAATGCAGTCTTTGGTCTTGGACATTACATAAATTCCTCACTACAATTTCTCTCAAAAAGTAAAAGAAAAGTGCAGGAAATAAAATGTGAGACTTAAACAGCCGATCCAAAACCGCAATTAGCCATCCATGCAAAAATTTGTGCTCATCAAATATTTTCAGCAGACATTTTAATCACAACCATCACATGCATTTATATTCACAAGAGGATAAACAATTTAATTACTTAATAATTATTGGACCACTGGACAACGTCATACACTGTTAGGTTAGGTGACTAATGACAGAGTGGTCGCGGGATCTTCCTAATTATTAAGTTTAATATTGCACAACCAAATATCAGTTTATCCACAGAATAAGCCATTAAAAATGATGCATAGCATATAATTATGATCATATAAAGGTATCATATAATGCAAAGGTTGTGCTAGTTAAGATTATTCAAGAAAGTTTGAAAAGAGCCCAAATGATAACATGTTCTTCTTGAAAGGAAGAAGTTTTCCTTTTAAATTATCTCCAATTGATCCCCAAATGTCTCCAAATGTCCCCTTAAAGTCCCATAAATGTCCCGTATTTCATCATGAATTTTCATGAATTTTTAGGTCCCCAATAATCCTTTTTAATCTATTTTTAGCCCCCCAAATCCCCTATTTTCTCTTCTCTGTTTTGTTTTTTGTGTGTGTGGGCAGAAGCCCGCACATGTCATGTGGGCTTCAGGCCCACATTCAATTTTTTTTGAAATGGGCTTGCGGCCCATCTGAAGCGAGAGAGAGGGAGGGGGTGGCGGCGGTAACCTTGCCGCCGCCCCCCCTTCATTGCTGACATGGGGGGCTCCAGGAACGACGGTGCCCCCCTCCGCTTCAGGCAGGGGGTCCAACACGGCGGTGCCCCCTCCGCTACAGGCGGGGGGGGGTTCGAATCTGGTGGCGCGGCGGTGCCCACCTCCGCTACAGGCAGGGGGTTCGAATCCGGCGGCGCGGCGGCGTCCACCTCCGCTACAGGCAGGGGGTTCGAATCCGGCGGCACCCCCCTCCGCTACAGGCGGGGGGGTCTAATCCGGCGGCGCGCGCGGCGCCCCCTCTGCTACAAGCGGGGGGGGTCGATTACGACGGCGGCGTCTCCCTTCGCTACAGGCGGGGGGTTGGATTTGGGGATGGTTTTCATTTAATTTAGATTAAAAACATGTAAAAACATGATTTTTGGACGATAAAAATCGTCGATTTAGGCGATTAACCCTATTTCCACTCCGATCTTGCGAGATCTATGGATAAAACTATCATGTGCATGATAAAAATTACATTTTTAGCGAGAAATACCTTTATACCAGTCCTCCGGATATAGCGACGGTTGAACGAAGCCTACACGGATGACGACGCTCGTTTGATGTGGATGACGCCGCGCGCGTGGATCTCCGGCCTTCCTTCACTTTCGCAGCGATCGATTTGTGTGGAAATTTTATTTAGAGTCTCGTGCTGATAACGTGTTATGAATCATCATCTGGTGGAGGAACCCCTAGCTCTTTATTTATAGCATTAAAGGAGCGTACACAGATAAGATACAATAGATACGGACTTATCTATAAGATAGGCCGTGATCCCAACCAACTAACCAACTCGATATTATCTCTTCACAACACAGGGACACTATTTCGTTATTCTTTATCAATTGTAAGTAATTCCAATCCAAGTTTTAAATGAGAAACCCCAAACTAGTAGATGATCAACTTATATGTGTATACACGCACACACACACAAATATTTATGTTCTTGATTTTTAGCATGTGTGATTCAATACTAGCAATAAATTAGTATTTTTTATTAAAAATATATGATCCTAAGTTTTAATTTTGTAATTGTACTATCACAACCTATCTCCAAAATTCAAGGCATCGTCTTAACATGATTTTTTTAGTAGAGTGCAATATATGATGCACATGTTAGGTTTATAAAATACCATATTGAAAGAAAGCAAATTATTTACATATTTAAATGTTGGCAATATAATTCTGCTCCATTTATTAGAATAAATGTTGTCTAATATCATTAATGATATACTATTGAGATATTTTAGTTTTGCTTTAACAAAGTCTTGTTAGAGTGGGGGTCCAATTTAATTAAAACTTTTTTAATTGTAATACTAAACTTTATTTTAGATACATCGTTTGTAATGAATATTCATTTATGGCCACGTACAAAAACAAGCATCTGCAATTAATATAACATGAACCTTAATAACATAAAGAGAGAGAAATGAAGTTTGTTGAAGTATAAATAATGCAATATATATTACTATGTACAAATGACTATTTAAATGGTTTGTTTTGTGAAAAATTGCATTAACAAACAAATATATATATACAAAAAACTTAGGAATTCCCAAACTAAGTCAATTTTTGTTCCGGCAAACAAAGGGAAAAATACATATGAAAAGGAACTCTTCATCTTTATCTATAAATTAATCTCTATTATATGGGCTATAAACTGTAAAAAAAAGCATTACTTCCAGCGTAAATGGACAATTTTAGTAGTGTTGTTTTGCAAAAGGGGGGTTTTCAATATCCATCACAAATCATATGTATTTTGATATTAACTAGACCATCAAATCTTTGTATTTTGAAAATAGTCACTCAGAATGACTAATTTAGAGTAACTTAAATCATTCAAAGGACTATTTTCAAAATATTTTGTCTCACAAAAGTTAATCAAATGGACTAATTTGGTGAAACTTAAAATTTGAAGGAATATTTATATAGTACGAATATTTGAGGGACTAATATCAAAATATGAATGTTTTTAAGGAATGGATAATTAGAATACCCAAAAAACGAAAAAATACAAAATAATCTAAAGTAAACATTTGGTCCAATAGTTCAAATTGACGGGTCATGAATCCAATGTGACCAATCAATAGGTTAAAGCGCAGGCAATTACTCCATAGCTCTTTTTAACATATGGGTTTCTTTTTTAAATCACTTTATCTACACTGTAGATAGGCGTGTGTCACCTTCATAGAGGGGCATGTGGTGATTTACAAAACCACCAAGGGGTTTGCACTATAAGAATAATAGGTATGTTATGTCAATGCAAGAAATTTCATGCGGTGCTCCATAAATCCATGATGTTTTTGATTTTTTTAAATTTAGATTTTTTTGAAGTGATTTACACATTTGTAAACCACAACACACCAAAAATCAAGTGAACCTAAGCATAATTGAGCCTCGATCGGATGGTTGCAAATTAACGGTGATAATAAGACTTCATGTAATTATCCGATCGAAATTTAAGTAGGCTTGTGTTCGCTTGATGTGTAATGTAACAGGATTTTTGAAATATGTAAATCACTCTCAAATAATCAAAAATTGTAAAAAAAATTAAGAATCTCATGGTTTGTGCTAACAGCGCAGAAATTTCTGATGCTGATAGCACATACCCATTATTCTCTTGCATTAAAATAGTAGTAAATATATATAATCTCTTAACACAATATCCTAGTCGCTTAGCCCAAATTATGTAAACACATTTGTTAAGGTCAAAATTGACCGAGACAGTGGTCAAGCTGACGTAGACTCGAAGTGCTGAGTTGGAGCCTCGTCAGCAGCTGGAGTGGGACCCTTGGTTGGAGGAACCAGAGTCGAGTGATGGTGGTTGGAGGTGATGCGACCTTCAACCGACCTTCGGGCGGTCGATGTGTCGATCGTTCGAGGCTGAAATCCTCGACGTCGACCTTTGACAGTGAACGATGATCGTCGATCTGCACCACAGGAACTCGTTAGGCGGGGCGGACCTGGGTTCCGACCTAAATCCCCTCTGATGCTTAAGTTAGTGGGGAACTTAAGGGTGAGAGGGAGCTTGGTGTAGCTGAAATCGACCAACGGAGGTTCGTCTCTAGACTGTCGGCGCAAGTTCGAATATAGGAAATGTAAGCTGAGAAAGTAGAGTTCTATGTCTTAGACCTCGTACCTTGAAGATGTGACCCTTTTCTTTATTTATAGACGTTCAGGGTCCCTTTGGAGACGTTGGGAAGATAACGGCCACCCATAATGAGGCCACGATCTTCCGTCATTAATAGGAATAAATGTTGCACACGTCCCCAAGATTGCCGAGCCCGCCTTTAATCCCACGTTCGAGTGAGGCGAACCCAACGGTCGACTGGTCACTTGGACTTTGACTGAGTCGACATCGGGCTTCTTTGGTGGGCCTGATAGGCCTTAGTCATCCGTCGACCGAGTTGTCTCGAACGCCGGCCTAATGACTCAACAACATTCATTCAAAAAAATCAGCTGGCAGCGTAAACTGAGGTTAAACCCTCTTACTCAAAAGATGTGACGTGAAATATTTGTCCTCGTTTTGTGTCCAAATAGTACTCAAAATTAACGAAATTACAGTTTAGAAGTTGAAATAAGGTGCAGTTGAGAAAACTTCAAAGCCAAACAGTTTGCATTCATCAAAATGTCAGCTTTATGACTGCAATTAAGAGATCGTCTCTTAAACCAAACTGGGTATATCATAATTGACCCACCTCCTGAGATCGCCAACCACAACCTGTTCCTAAAATACAGAGACCTATAGCTCTCCAATTATCATGTAATTTTAAACAATAAAGACACATGCTAATGGCAATCCAGAAATATATCTAACAGTTTGAGAAAATTTCCCATTTTGATCTGAAATTGTGATAGATTTCGCTAGAGAAATGTAGTGCTAACTCAAATTTCATAGAAGAAGAACAAGCAGACGAAGTTAGAGCCGTACCCCGAAAGTAGATCCAGGTCGGAGATCCGATAAGAGCCCTATAAGATCCGACTTGTGGGGGCGAGCGAAAGGATAAGAAAGAGTTTTTTAACCTTCCCCTTTTTAATTAATGCCTTAATTAGTATCCCTTTCTGTTGGGCCAACTTGGGCTGGACTTGGATTATATGCCAGCTACGGGCTCTATAGTATAGTCTAGCATCCGGGTCCTGGACCAGCGCGCCACTAATATTGGATAATTTTGGGGGCTGCTGATCCTTGTTAGCAATACATAATACGGGAAATATTCGGGACGTGAATAAAACGTGTTTAATTCGATCAACTTCAAAAGACGTTTGGTCAAAAATTCGGTTAAATATGCACAATATCGGGAATAATACGTAAACGGGTTTGTTACGCCTATTTGGCCGAGGCCCGGAAGACACAAGCCCAGAAACCTGACCTCCGGTCAAGAGCCCATCTGCACACTCGGGCCCACTCGATAAGGCCCTATGGGGGACTCCCCCCAAATGTCGATCCGACCCGGCCCCGGTAACATACGGGTCACTCACCCACTCCAGCGATAACCGCTCCCTCGATCCCACTACCACTTAATGGCAGTAATGGGGAGAGGCTGGCGTGGCGCAGGGAGCGGCGACGGGGGGCGGATCGAGGGGGCACGATTGGGGGCGGACGAGCGACGTGGGTCGGGGGCAATCACGGCGGAGGTCTATAAAGGGGCTAGGAGGACTACAGGACAAGAGACCGCATCTCAGGTATCTAGAACCTAAGGTACTCCATCAACGACCTAGTTCCCCCATATCATTTCCTTCCTCCCCCGCTCGCGCCGTGAGACGCCGTTCCGATCTCCTCACGAGTCGAACCGTCTCCGCCGGGCCTCCTCTTTCAGATCTCTGTCTGACTTAGGCATCGGAGGGGTTTTGGCCGGAACCAAGGTCCGGCCCCCCTGACGAGTGTTCTCGTCTTCGCAGGAGGATACCCAATCAACGGGCCGAGGCTTCCCCTCCGCCCTTCGCCGACCACGCTACAAGCTGGACGATTGAGGCTTCCCCTCGTCGACCGACCGCTGAGGCCGAGCGCAACCGACCGAGGCCGAGCGTCTCAACCCAGGCCGAGGCTACCCCTCGTCCTACCAACGACCGAGGACCCCGAGACGACCCAGTCGACGCGCTCCACGTCGTCGGCAGACCCGATTCGGGCCTCTACAGCACCAACTTGACTCGCCCGAGGGACCCAAGCGGGCCCCTTGACCACGTTGACCGGGTTATCCACGGTCAACGCTTTGTAGTGAGAAAACACTCTGAAACATCTGGCGCCGTCTGTGGGAACGAACTGTCCCACGAAGAAACAAACCACATCTGCGATGACGCGACCTCCCTCATCTCGGCGAAAGGAGAGCGAGGCCCTGACGCGGGGTGACAGGGCCCGCCATCGTTGGCAAGAATGGGCACGGGCCCGACGCGAGGAGGATCGTGAGGAAAGGGCCGGGAAGCCCTCCCCTTCCCCACCGGTCGGGAGACCGAGTGCGTCCGTAACGGCGCGCAGCTCGGACGTGGCTTTGGTGGTGTCAGTGGTCGTAGACACTACCATGGTACGACGGCTGCTTGTCGACACCGGCAGCTCCTGTGACGTCCTCTTTATGTCAACCCTGGAAAAGATGGGGCGGCGGAAAGAAGACCTACGACCTCGCTCGGGTCCCGTGGTTGGATTCACGGGTCACTCCACCCCCATCATCGGCACGATCCATCTCCCGGTAACGCTCGGAGACGCACCGGACTCGGTGACCCTGGCGGTGGAATTCATCGTATTGGGGATCGGGTCATAATACAATGGGATCATCGGCCGACCCCTACTCAACACCGTCGGCGCGGTAGTCTCGACCCTCCATCAGACTATCAAGTTCCGAACGCCGGGGGGGATGGGGCAAGTCGAAGGCGACGCGGGAAGACCGAGTACCTGCTATCAACTGGCGGAGGAAGGTCCCGAGGATCGTTTAGCCGACCGGATGGCTGCGCTCGACTTGAGGAGTGGGCCTAGGCCCGCCCCTGCGGAGGAGCAGGAGCAAATCCCGGTCACGGACATCGAGGGCCGGTTCGTCTCGATCGGGAGAGGGCTGAGCCAGGACCTGAGGGATCAGCTGATCGAATGCCTGGAGGCGAACCTGGACATCTTTGCTTGGTCACCGGAAGACATGCCCGGCGTAGACCCCCAGGTGATCGTCCACCAGATCAACGCCGACCCCAACTTCAAGCCGGTTAGGCAGAAGAAGCGCAACCTGGGCGGCTAGAAGATGAAGGCAGCCTCCGAGGAAGTGGAGCGTCTCCTTGATGCCGGCTTCATACGAGAGGTCTGGTACCCGGAGTGGCTGTCGAACGTGGTGATGGTCAAGAAACCCAACGGGAAGTGGCGAATGTGCGTGGACTTCAGTGACCTCAACAAGGCCTGCCCCAAGGACAGCTACCCCCTGCCGCGCATCGACCACCTGGTGGACAACGCCTCGGGGTACGAGATGCTAAGCTTCATGGACGCTTACTCCGGATACAATCAAGTCCAGATGGACCCCCGGGACGAAGAGATGACAGCCTTCACGACGGACCGGGGAACTTACTGCTACAAGAAGATGCCCTTTGGCTTGAAGAACGCGGGGGCCACCTACCAGAGAATGGTCAACAAGGTTTTCAGCTCCCAGATCGGGAGGAACCTGGAAGTCTACGTCGACGACATGCTTGTCAAGTCAAGGCGACCGGAAGACCACATCGCCGACTTGCGGGAGACCTTCGAGCGGCTGCGGCGACACCACATTCGGCTCAACCCCGCGAAGTGCACGTTCGGGGTAAGATCTGGCAAATTCTTGGGATTTATGATAACTAACCGTGGCATTGAAGCTAATCCCGACAAGATCGAGGCGCTGATCAACATGCGCGAGCCGACGACGATCAAAGAGCTACAGAGGCTGAACGGACGCATCGCAGCCTAGGGGCGATTCCTTTCCAAATCAGCGGAAAGATCGCTCCCCTTCTTCAAGGTCCTAAGGAAAGCGATCGCGGAACCTCCAGACAATAGGAAGACGATACTTTGGGACGAAGACTGCTCCAGGGCGTTCGAAGACCTCAAAGAGTATCTCCGCAGCCCACCTCTCCTGTCCAAACCACAGGAAGGGGAGTCGCTGAGCCTTTACCTGGCGTGCGCGGAGGAAGCTGTGAGTTCAGTGCTGATCCGGGAGGACGGTGGGGTGCAATGGCCGGTATATTACACGAGCCGGATCTTGAAGGGGGCGGAGGTGCGATACTCGCCCATGGAGAAACTGGCGTACGCCCTCGTCCTCTTAGCACGAAGGCTCCGACCCTATTTCCAGGCCCACACCATACTGATCCTGACCGACTCGCAACTGGAGCAGAACCTCAAGAGATTCGATCGGATGGGAAGGATGCTAAACTGGGGAGTGGAACTGAGCGAGTTCGACCTCCGATTCAAACCGTGCACGGCCATCAAAGGGCAGGCCCTAGCCGACTTCATCGCCGAGTGCACAACGGAAGGAAATGGCCCCCGGAGGAAGAAGGCCCGGCGACGGTAATTGCTCAACCCTTGTCCCTTCTTTCGGCTGACCACTTTCAGCCAGGGGATCCAGGAGCGTGGATAGTCCATGTGGACGGGTCGGCCACACAGTCAGGAGGCGGGGCTGGGATTGCAATCCGATCTCCGGAAGGGAACATTGTGGAATACGCGTTGCGGTTCGAGTTCCCAGCCACGAACAACGTGGCGGAATACGAAGCAGTGATCAACGGCCTGAGGCTGGCCCTGGAGCTCGGGGCCGAGTCCGTTCGCCTCCTCAGCGACTCGAAGCTCATTGTCAACCAACTCTTGGGGAGTTACGAGGCACGGGAGGAGGCGATGCAGAGATATCTCCCTGTCGCCAGAGCGGCGATGTCCAAGTTCAAGGACGTGGAAGTCTTGCACCTCTCGCGATCAGAGAATGCGCGGGCAGATGCGTTGTCGAAGCTGGCCTCGTCCTCGCCAAAGGAACTGGGCCGCACCATCTACGTGGAGAACCTGCCGTCCCCCAGCACGGAGGAGCACGAGGTGATGGCGATCGACCAAGAACCCACCTAGATGGACCCGATCATCCGGTACCTCACTCATGGAGAGGTGCCAACCGATGGGGACGAACGCCGAACCCTGGAGAGAAAGGCGCTCCGATACGTGATCCATGAAGGGATGCTCTACCGGAGACGCTGGACCAAGACGGACGTCCTCCCATACCTGAAGTGCATCGGACCGCAGGAAGCTGACTACGTCCTACGGGAGGTTCACGACGGGATCTGCGGGAACCACCACGGGGGCAAGATAGTCGCACAGAAGATCTTGATGCAGGGATACTACTGGCCGACCCTGGCCCAAGATGCAACAAGCTACGTCCGGAAATGCCAAGAATGCCAGAGGTATGCCCACCACATCTCGACTCCTCTGTTAGAGCTCATCCCTATCGTGAGCCCCATCCCCTTTGCGAAATGGGGGCTCGACATCCTCGGACCGTTTAAACCGGGACGAGGGCAGCGGAAGCATCTGATCGTGGCAGTGGACTACTTCACCAAGTGGATCGAGGCCGAACCGTTGGCCACCATCACGTGGAAGAAAGCGAAAAGCTTCGTATGTAATTCCATCATCTCCCGATTCGGAGTGCCACGGGCCATCGTCACAGACAATGGGAAGCAGTTCGACTCCGCAGGGTTTAAAGATTTTTGCGAGGAATGGGGAATCAAGCTCCTCTTCGCCTCAGTAGCGCACCCCCAGACCAACGGGATGGCAGAAGCGGCCAACAAGTGCATCATAGAGCCCCTCCGGAAGAAAGTGAAAGACGCCGAAGGGAACTGGCCAGAAGAGCTCCCCGGGATACTCTGGTCATACCGGACGACCCACAAGGAGGCTACTGGCGAGACCCCGTTCAGGCTCACCTACGGGGCCGAGGCGGTGGTGCCGGTCGAATTGGGTGAAGAATCTCTCCGCCTCAAATACTTTGACGAAGACCGGAACTCGCAGGGCCTGGGGCTCAATCTGGAGCTCCTCGACGAGCGACGGGAGCTGGCACTGGCCACCATCATCCGCCAGAAGCAGAAGGTGGCCCGATACTACAACGCTCGGGTGCGGGGGAGAAGCTTCCACCTTGGGGACCTGGTCCTCCGGAAAGCGGGCTTCAACACCGATACCGCTCGCAAAGGGAAGCTCGCGGCTAGATGGGAGGGACCCTACAAAGTCGTCGAGGTCCTCGGACCCGCAGCCTACCGACTAGCCGACCTGGAGGGGAGGATTCTCACTCACACTTGGAATGCGGAACATTTACGCAAGTACTTTCAATAGATGTATCATTTCCTATGAAATAAATTTGTTTTGAATTCATTCCTTTCCAGATAAAGCAAAAAGATATACAGAGGGATGCACGAAGAGGTCGAGGGGCATTCCCCTCCCTCATTTTTCTCTGGGGGCACCGGTGGAGCCACAGGATGGCAGCCCACTAGGCTCTCCCCCCTTACTCCGTTCGACGTCAGAGTACATCCGAAGATCCTCGAAGTTGACCCCCGAGAGCGGGAACTTCTTTTGGATCTCGGACTGACACCGGGCGAAGCCCTTCTCGAACGCATCCGATAAGGCGGTCTCAACAAAGGAGGTGGCATACTCCGCCACAGCATCCTGAGCGATCCTGGCCGGATCCACCTCCTCCAGCCCCCGCATCCGGACCTCTAAGGTCTCGATCTGGCGTTGGTGCTCCGCCCTCTCCTTCTCGATCTCTCGGGTTTTCTCGCCAAGTTGGGCAAGAAGGACCCTCGCCTGCTCCTCCGCCACTTCCAAACGATCGGAGAGCTCCAAGGCCTCGGAGGCAGCTGCAGGGTTGGGGATCTGCACGGCTCCTCCAGATGTGCCGACGCCTCTCAAAAGCTCGGCGAGACGCGCCTCGGCTTCCGACTTTGCAGCCAGAGCCAAGGCTCTCTCTCGGTCCGCCTCCTCAAGGGCAGAGGACAGCTCAGTTACGGGAGAATCCAAGGACTGGACCCGCGCTTCCTCAAACTGACCTGCCTCTCCCTTCTCGCCAGGGGCCTCAGGGCCTCGCCCGGCGTCGGATTTGGCATTGGGAAGAGCCGCGAATTGGCGCCTCATCAAGAGGCCCACCGAGGACAACTGCGCCAAAGCAACGAAGGTAAGACGACAAAAGCAGCTGGAGAAAGGGGGGACAAGCAGAGACACGCTACCTGTTGACCAGCCTGGATCACGAAGGTAGCCAAGCAATCACCTCTGACTCCGTCCAACACCACCTGATCGGGAGGGAGACAACAGTTCTCGGCCACTCGAGCGGCGGCTCCGCGGCTCGAAAACACCGACTCCTTCTCCCCCACTGGGAAGCGTGGACGAAGAAGACCCTCCCCTGACGAAGGGAACTCGCCAGGAGCGGAGCGGAACGCACCAAGATACCGACTGTAAGCATCAGGGAGAGAATCGTCCGGGAGGGGTGAAGGGCCGACCCACGGCCAGGCAACCTCAACGGGGGCGGGTTGAGGTCGATCAGCAGTCGGCAAGACGTCAACTCCCTCGTCCCCCTCGCGGACCCTCTTGGAAGACCCCAGCAAGGGAAGAGAGGGAGATGACACCTTCTTCCTTTTTGAGCCTCCGGTCGCGGTCCCGACCCGCTGCTTCTTCCGAACCTCCAGAACATGATCCCTTCTGCGCGGATCCGGATTTGGGACCTGCACGAGAGCGCTGGCGGGAGAGGGACCAAGAGGGAATCCACCTGCACTCAAAGAAGAAATAAGAGACAGAACAGAACCTGGACGACCTCGAGGGGCGAACGCTCGGAGAAGCTTACCTAGGGGCCACACCGTCTTACGCAAATTGTGGTCCCTAAAGAGGACGTCGATCGAGCGCTCCCTCGCAGGAATCGCCAGCATGTCCTTCGCCGTCTGCTGCTCGGCGACCGTCGGCTCACCCAGATCGAGGATGACGGCACCGGCCGCCTCCCACCGAACCGGGAAAGGTACACTCGACGGAAACGCGACAAACACGTATTCCCCCTTCCAACGTTTCAGGGAGCTCGGCAACCCCAGCACCAGGGTCATCTTCGGGCGGGCGCTGATGTAAATCCACGCCCCCGATTGGTGGTGGCTCAGGCGGTAGAACTGGGCAAAGAGGCGAAGAGAGGGTGCCACTCCCTTCAGCATGCAGACAACGATGAACCCGACGAGGAGCCCGACGGCGTTGGGACAGAATTGACACAGGCACACTTTGTGGGCCTGAAGGAACTCAACGATAAAAGGATGGAGCGGGAAACGAAGCCCGAAGCCGAAGCACTTCTCATATATTCCAACCTCGTTGGGGCCGGGAAAGCAGATCCGTTCGTCAGCCCCGGGGGCACGAGCCGAGTAGGGTGGAAGCAAGTAGGCGGAGCGCATGCTCCCGATGGCGGTGGCGCAGATCGACGAAGGCCACAACAAGACCTCTGGGGGCACCCCTGAAAGATCATCCCCGTGCTGACTAATCGCCAAAGGAGCGCCACCCGCCAGACCTGGAGCTGTGTCGCGCTCCGACCGAACCGAACCCGTGGCAGAGGAAGACGACATGAGGCAGAGCTCAGGCAGAATAGGGATCAGCGCAAAGAAGAAAACGACGGGATGGCGGCTCACGAACCCCTCGGCTTCTCAACTTAAGGCGACCCCGCGAGCGGTGGGGATAATCTTGCAGCTACACGTGGCAGCATCTGAAGGCCGACGGCGCTTCGGAACCCACGCCTTAAAAGTATCGAACGGGCCAACTCATGATGACGACTAATAAATGAGTCGGCATCGACTGGCGAGCCTGTCAAAGTCGGCGGAAGTCACATCGGCCGAGCCGAACCGGCCGAGGACGATCGACCCGACCGATGGGGGCAATTGTTACGCCTATTTGGCCGAGGCCCGGAAGACACAAGCCCAGAAACCCGACCTCCGGTCAAGAGCCCATCTGCACACTCGGGCCCACTCGATAAGGCCCTATGGGGGACTCCCCCCAAATGTCGATCCGACCCGGCCCCGGTAACATACGGGTCACTCACCCACTCCAGCGATAACCGCTCCCTCGATCCCACTACCACTTAATGGCAGTAATGGGGAGAGGCTGGCGTGGCGCAGGGAGCGGCGACGGGGGGCGGATCGAGGGGGCACGATTGGGGGCGGACGAGCGACGTGGGTCGGGGGCAATCACGGCGGAGGTCTATAAAGGGGCTAGGAGGACTACAGGACAAAGGACCGCATCTCAGGTATCTAGAACCTAAGGTACTCCATCAACGACCTAGTTCCCCCATATCATTTCCTTCCCCCCCCGCTCGCACCGTGAGACGCCGTTCCGATCTCCTCACTAGTCAAACCGTCTCCGCCGGGCCTCCTCTTTCAGATCTCTGTCTGACTTAGGCATCGGAGGGGTTTTGGCCGGAACCAAGGTCCGGCCCCCCTGACGAGTGTTCTTGTCTTCGCAGGAGGATACCCAATCAACGGGCCGAGGCTTCCCCTCCACCCTTCGCCGACCACGCTACAAGCTGGACGATTGAGGCTCCCCCTCGTCGACCGACCGCCGAGGCCGAGCACAACCGACCGAGGCCGAGCGTCTCAACCCAGGCCGAGGCTACCCCTCGTCCTACCAACGACCGAGGACCCCGAGACGACCCAGTCGACGCGCTCCACGTCGTCGGCAGACCCGATTCGGGCCTCTACAGCACCAACTTGACTCGCCCGAGGGACCCAAGCGGGCCCCTTGACCACGTTGACCGGGTTATCCACGGTCAACGCTTTGTAGTGAGAAAACACTCTGAAACAGGGTTAAATTGTGTTTAATTCGTTAACCCGGATAAAAAACGCGACTAAAAATACGAATACTGTCGAGATATCATTCATCCAAATGAACTTAAAAATCAACAATATCAATATGAAATAAGAGTAAAATAAGTTCTATATTGATGATTTAAATTGTTTTCATAATTTTAACCAAAATGACATGATTATACTATTATATTCCATGTAGCATGCACTAAAACAAAACTATGATCATTAAATCATAGTTCAAAATGATTTTAAAGTGCCCCTAAAAACGAGTTTAAAACGCATAAAATGCGCAATACGGGAATAAAATGCGTTTTGTTCGTCAACCCCTAAAAAAGCGCGTATTTTTCTGAATAATTCAAATAGACGGTCATTTAATACGGGAACCATTTTAGACGGGTTTTAAACGTAAAAAATATAAAAATTCGCGTTTTTTACTAACAAGGCTGCTGATTGTGTTGATAATTTTGGGTCTTTCCGATCAAGCAGCCCCATGGTAACTTTTAGCGTGAAAAGAAATTGAGTTAAATGCGTATCAGCAACCTAATGACGAAATTTCCTCCTTGCTAGCATCAATCCTCTACCATCTTATTTTTTTCCTTCGGTTTGAATATTTTATTTTGATCTTCATGTTCTAAAACTCTAAACCCTTAATTTTCAAGTGAATTCATGGAATTTTGCTCATTCATCCACCAGTCACAAGTTTAATAGTTTCGTCGCAAGAAAACTTTTTGCAACGGTTAATGAACAATGAAACCCCTTATCGCTCACTTAAAAATTGGTACTTTATAGTTTTACAATGTGAAGTGCAAACTGAGATCCGATTGTCAAAAAAAGGGAGGATGCTGGGTTGCGTGAGCTATCCAAGGAGGAAGGGTTGCATGAGCTACACAAGGAATTTCCTCCTTGTATAGCCGGGGCTCATAGAAATTTTTCCTGCTATCAACTGTTAAATTGGTGGCTTGGTAGATTGAAGAAATTGGTGGCCTGAAATACAATCAACTGTTAAATTGAACATTCCATGGGTAGCTATTTTAATGCCTTATGCAGAACCCAAATAAATCTGGTGGGCTAAGTTTGAGATGACAATGGGTTGGGGTCAGCTTGATGGGCCACAAATCTATTCCAACAAGACCGGTCCGGCCCCATCCCCTTTTAAGAAATGTGTATTGTTTGGTGCTAAAATTTGGTCCTGTTTCATTTTAAGGCCACGACCCAAGCTGCCCAGGCCTGTTGGAGGCCCACTTCAGGCCTTATTCATTTATACTACAAATCCAATATGTTACGCCTATTTGGCCGAGGCCCGGAAGACACAAGCCCAGAAACCCGACCTCCGGTCAAGAGCCCATCTGCACACTCGGGCCCACTCGATAAGGCCCTATGGGGGACTCCCCCCAAATGTCGATCCGACCCGGCCCCGGTAACATACGGGTCACTCACCCACTCCAGCGATAACCGCTCCCTCGATCCCACTACCACTTAATGGCATTAATGGGGAGAGGCTGGCGTGGCGCAGGGAGCGGCGACGGGGGGCGGATCGAGGGGGCACGATTGGGGGCGGACGAGTGACGTGGGTCGGGGGCAATCACGGCGGAGGTCTATAAAGGGGCTAGGAGGACTACAGGACAAGGGACCGCATCTCAGGTATCTAGAACCTAAGGTACTCCATCAATGACCTAGTTCCCCCATATCATTTCCTTCCTCCCCCGCTCGCGCCGTGAGACGCCGTTCCGATCTCCTCACGAGTCGAACCGTCTCCGTCGGGCCTCCTCTTTCAGATCTCTGTCTGACTTAGGCATCGGAGGGGTTTTGGCCGGAACCAAGGTCCGGCCCCCCTGACGAGTGTTCTCGTCTTCGCAGGAGGATACCCAATCAACGGGCCGAGGCTTCCCCTCCGCCCTTCGCCGACCACGCTACAAGCTGGACGATTGAGGCTCCCCCTCGTCGACCGACCGCCGAGGCCGAGCACAACCGACCGAGGCCGAGCGTCTCAACCCAGGCCGAGGCTACCCCTCGTCCTACCAACGACCGAGGACCCCGAGACGACCCAGTCGACGCGCTCCACGTCGTCGGCAGACCCGATTCGGGCCTCTACAACACCAACTTGACTCGCCCGAGGGACCCAAGCGGGCCCCTTGACCACGTTGACCGGGTTATCCACGGTCAACGCTTTGTAGTAAGAAAACACTCTGAAACATCTGGCGCCGTCTGTGGGAACGAACTGTCCCACGAAGAAACAAACCACATCTGCGATGACGCGACCTCCCTCATCTCGGCGAAAGGAGAGCGAGGCCCTGACGCGGGGCGACAGGGCCCGCCATCGTTGGTAAGAATGGGCACGGGCCCGACGCGAGGAGGATCGTGAGGAAAGGGCCGGGAAGCCCTCCCCTTCCCCACCGGTCGGGAGACCGAGTGCGTCCGTAACGGCGCGCAGCTCGGACGTGGCTTTGGTGGTGTCAGTGGTCGTAGACACTACCATGGTACGACGGCTGCTTGTCGACACCGGCAGCTCCTGTGACGTCCTCTTTATGTCAACCCTGGAAAAGATGGGGCGGCGGAAAGAAGACTTACGACCTCGCTCGGGTCCCGTGGTTGGATTCACGGGTCACTCCACCCCCATCATCGGCACGATCCATCTCCCGGTAACGCTCGGAGACGCACCGGACTCGGTGACCCTGGCGGTGGAATTCATCGTATTGGGGATCGGGTCGGAATACAATGGGATCATCGGCCGACCCCTACTCAACGCCATCGGCGCGGTAGTCTCGACCCTCCATCAGACTATCAAGTTCCGAACGCCGGGGGGGATGGGGCAAGTCGAAGGCGACGCGGGGAGACCGAGTACCTGCTATCAACTGGCGGAGGAAGGTCCCGAGGATCGTTTAGCCGACCGGATGGCTGCGCTCGAATTGAGGAGTGGGCCTAGGCCCGCCCCTGCGGAGGAGCAGGAGCAAATCCCGGTCACGGACATCGAGGGCCGGTTCGTCTCGATCGGGAGAGGGCTGAGCCAGGACCTGAGGGATCAGCTGATCGAATGCCTGGAGGCGAACCTGGACATCTTTGCTTGGTCACCGGAAGACATGCCCGGCGTAGACCCCCAGGTGATCGTCCACCAGATCAACGCCGACCCCAACTTCAAGCCAGTTAGGCAGAAGAAGCGCAACCTAGGCGGCGAGAAGATGAAGGCAGCCTCCGAGGAAGTGGAGCGTCTCCTTGATGCCGGCTTCATACGAGAGGTCTGGTACCCGGAGTGGCTGTCGAACGTGGTGATGGTCAAGAAACCCAACGGGAAGTGGCGAATGTGCGTGGACTTCAGTGACCTCAACAAGGCCTGCCCCAAGGACAGCTACCCCCTGCCGCGCATCGACCACCTGGTGGACAACGCCTCGGGGTACGAGATGCTAAGCTTCATGGACGCTTACTCCGGATACAATCAAGTCCAGATGGACCCCCGGGACGAAGAGATGACAGCCTTCACGACGGACCGGGGAACTTACTGCTACAAGAAGATGCCCTTTGGCTTGAAGAACGCGGGGGCCACCTACCAGAGAATGGTCAACAAGGTTTTCAGCTCCCAGATCGGGAGGAACCTGGAAGTCTACGTCGACGACATGCTTGTCAAGTCAAGGCGACCGGAAGACCACATCGCCGACTTGCGGGAGACCTTCGAGCGGCTGCGGCGACACCACATTCGGCTCAACCCCGCGAAGTGCACGTTCGGGGTAAGATCTGGCAAATTCTTGGGATTTATGATAACTAACCGTGGCATTGAAGCTAATCCCGACAAGATCGAGGCGCTGATCAACATGCGCGAGCCGACGACGATCAAAGAGCTACAGAGGCTGAACGGACGCATCGCAGCCTTGGGGCGATTCCTTTCCAAATCAGCGGAAAGATCGCTCCCCTTCTTCAAGGTCCTAAGGAAAGCGATCGCGGAACCTCCAGACAATAGGAAGACAATACTTTGGGACGAAGACTGCTCCAGGGCGTTCGGAGACCTCAAAGAGTATCTCCGCAGCCCACCTCTCCTGTCCAAACCACGGGAAGGGGAGTTGATGAGCCTTTACCTGGCGTGCGTGGAGGAAGCTGTGAGTTCGGTGCTGATCCGGGAGGACGGTGGGGTGCAATGGCCGGTATATTACACGAGCCGGATCTTGAAGGGGGCGGAGGTGCGATACTCGCCCATAGAGAAACTGGCGTACGCCCTCGTCCTCTCAGCACGAAGGCTCCGACCCTATTTCCAGGCCCACACCATACTGATCCTGACCGACTCGCAACTGGAGCAGAACCTCAAGAGATTCGATCGGATGGGAAGGATGCTAAACTGGGGAGTGGAACTGAGCGAGTTCGACCTCCGATTCAAACCGCGCACGGCCATCAAAGGGCAGGCCCTAGCCGACTTCATCGCCGAGTGCACAACGGAAGGAAATGGCCCCCCGGAGGAAGAAGGCCCGGCGACGGTAATTGCTCAACCCCTGTCCCTTCTTTCGGCTGACCACTTTCAGCCAGGGGATCCAGGAGCGTGGATAGTCCATGTGGACGGGTCGGCCACACAGTCAGGAGGCGGGGCTGGGATTGCAATCCGATCTCCGGAAGGGAACATTGTGGAATACGTGTTGCGGTTCGAGTTCCCAGCCACGAACAACGTGGCGGAATACGAAGCAGTGATCAACGGCCTGAGGCTGGCCCTGGAGCTCGGGGCCGAGTCCGTCCGCCTCCTCAGCGACTCGAAGCTCATTGTCAACCAACTCTTGGGGAGTTACGAGGCACGGGAGGAGGCGATGCAGAGATATCTCCCTGTCGCCAGAGTGGCGATGTCCAAGTTCAAGGACTTGGAAGTCTTGCACCTCCCGCGATCAGAGAATGCGCGGGCAGATGCGTTGTCGAAGCTGGCCTCGTCCTCGCCAAAGGAACTGGGCCGCACCATCTACGTGGAGAACCTGCCGTCCCCCAGCACGGAGGAGCACGAGGTGATGGCGATCGACCAAGAACCCACCTGGATGGACCCGATCATCCGGGACCTCACTCATGGAGAGGTGCCGACCGATGGGGACGAACGCCGAACCCTGGAGAGAAAGGCGCTCTGATACGTTATCCATGAAGGGACGCTCTACCGGAGACGCTGGACCAAGACGGACGTCCTCCCATACCTGAAGTGCATCGGACCGCAGGAAGCTGACTACGTCCTACGGGAGGTTCACGACGGGATCTGCGGGAACCACCACGGGGGCAAGATAGTCGCACAGAAGATCTTGAGGCAGGGATACTACTGGCCGACCCTGGCCCAAGATGCAACAAGCTACGTCCGGAAATGCCAAGAATGCCAGAGGTATGCCCACCACATCTCGACTCCTCCGTCAGAGCTCATCCCTATCGTGAGCCCCATCCCCTTTGCGAAATGGGGGCTCGACATCCTCGGACCGTTTAAACCGGGACGAGGGCAGCGGAAGCATCTGATCGTGGCAGTGGACTACTTCACCAAGTGGATCGAGGCCGAACCGTTGGCCACCATCACGTGGAAGAAAGCGAAAAGCTTCGTATGTAATTCCATCATCTCCCGATTCGGAGTGCCACGGGCCATCGTCACAGACAATGGGAAGCAGTTCGACTCCGCAGGGTTTAAAGATTTTTGCGAGGAATGGGGAATCAAGCTCCTCTTCGCCTCAGTAGCGCACCCCCAGACCAACGGGATGGCAGAAGCGGCCAACAAGTGCATCATAGAGCCCCTCCGGAAGAAAGTGAAAGACGCCGAAGGGAACTGGCCAGAAGAGCTCCCCGGGATACTCTGGTCATACCGGACGACCCACAAGGAGGCTACTGGCGAGACCCCGTTCAGGCTCACCTACGGGGCCGAGGCGGTGGTGCCGGTCGAATTGGGTGAAGAATCTCTCCGCCTCAAATACTTTGACGAAGACTGGAACTCGCAGGGCCTGGGGCTCAATCTGGAGCTCCTCGACGAGCGACGGGAGCTGGCACTGGCCACCATCATCCGCCAGAAGCAGAAGGTGGCCCGATACTACAACGCTCGGGTGCGGGGGAGAAGCTTCCACCTTGGGGACCTGGTCCTCCGGAAAGCGGGCTTCAACACCGATACCGCTCGCAAAGGGAAGCTCGCGGCTAGATGGGAGGGACCCTACAAAGTCGTCGAGGTCCTCGGACCCGCAGCCTACCGACTAGCCGACCTGGAGGGGAGGATTCTCACTCACACTTGGAATGCGGAACATTTACGCAAGTACTTTCAATAGATGTATCATTTCCTATGAAATAAATTTGTTTTGAATTCATTCCTTTCCAGATAAAGCAAAAAGATATACAGAGGGATGCATGAAGAGGTCGAGGGGCATTCCCCTCCCTCATTTTTCTCCGGGGGCACCGGTGGAGCCATAGGATGGCAGCCCACTAGGGTCTCCCCCTTACTCCGTTCGACGTCAGAGTACATCCGAAGATCCTCGAAGTTGACCCCCGAGAGCGGGAACTTCTTTTGGATCTCGGACTGACACCGGGCGAAGCCCTTCTCGAACGCCTCTGATAAGGCGGTCTCAACAAAGGAGGTGGCATACTCCGCCACAGCATCCTGAGCGATCCTGGTCAGATCCACCTCCTCCAGCCCCCGCATCCGGACCTCTAAGGTCTCGATCTGGCATTGGTGCTCCGCCCTCTCCTTCTCGATCTCTCGGGTTTTCTCGCCAAGTTGGGCAAGAAGGACCCTCGCCTGCTCCTCCGCCACTTCCAGACGATCGGAGAGCTCCAAGGCGTCGGAGGCAGCTGCAGGGTTGGGGATCTGCACGGCTCCTCCAGATGTGCCGACGCCTCTCAAAAGATCGGCGAGACGCGCCTCGGCATCCGACTTTGCAGCCAGAGCCAAGGCTCTCTCTCGGTCCGCCTCCTCCAGGGCAGAGGACAGCTCAGTTACGCGAGAATCCAAGGACTGGACCCGCGCTTCCTCTAACTGACCTACCTCTCCCTTCTCGCCAGGGGCCTCAGGGCCTCGACCGGCGTCGGATTTGGCTTTGGGAAGAGCCGCGAATTGGCGCCTCATCGAGAGGCCCACCGAGGACAACTGCGCCAAAGAAACGAAGGTAAGACGGCAAAAGCAGCTGGAGAAAGGGGGGACAAGTAGAGACACGCTACCTGTTGACCAGCCTGGATCACGAAGGTAGCCAAGCAATCACCTCTAACTCCGTCCAACACCACCTGATCGGGAGGGAGACAACAGTTCTCGGCCACTCGAGCGGCGGCTCCGCGGCTCGAAAACACCGACTCCTTCTCCCCCACTAGGAAGCGTGGACGAAGAAGACCCTCCCCTGACGAAGGGAACTCGCCAGGAGCGGAGCGGAACGCACCAAGATACCGACTGTAAGCATCAGGGAGAGAATCGTCCGGGAGGGGTGAAGGGCCGACCCACGGCCAGGCAACCTCAACGGGGGTGGGTTGAGGTCGATCAGCAGTCGGCAAGACGTCAACTCCCTCGTCCCCCTCGCGGAACCTCTTGGAAGACCCCAGCAAGGGAAGAGAGGGAGATGACACCTTCTTCCTTTTTGAGCCTCCGGTCGCGGTCCCGACCCGCTGCTTCTTCCGAACCTCCAGAACATGATCCCTTCTGCGCGGATCCGGATTTGGGACCTGCACGAGAGCGCTGGCGGGAGAGGGACCAAGAGGGAATCCACCTGCACTCAAAGAAGAAATGAGAGACAGAACAGAACCTGGACGACCTCGAGGGGCGAACGCTCGGAGAAGCTTACCTAGGGGCCACACCGTCTTACGCAAATTGTGGTCCCTAAAGAGGACGTCGATCGAGCGCTCCCTCGCAGGAATCGCCAGCATGTCCTTCGTCGTCTGCTGCTCGGCGACCATCGGCTCACCCAGATCGAGGATGACGGCACCGGCCGCCTCCCACCGAACCGGGAAAGGTACACTCGACGGGAACGCGACAAACACGTATTCCCCCTTCCAACGTTTCAGGGAGCTCGGCAACCCCAGCACCAGGGTCATCTTCGGGCGGGCGCTGATGTAAATCCACGCCCCCGATTGGTGGTGGCTCAGGCGGTAGAACTGGGCAAAGAGGCGAAGAGAGGGTTCCACTCCCTTTAGCTTGCAGACAACGATGAACCCGACGAGGAGCCCGACGGCGTTGGGACAGAATTGACACAGGCACACTTTGTGGGCCTGAAGGAACTCAACGATAGAAGGATGGAGCGGGAAACGAAGCCCGAAGCCGAAGCACTTCTCATATATTCCAACCTCGTTGGGGCCGGGAAAGTAGATCCGTTCGTCAGCCCCGGGGGCACGAGCCGAGTAGGGCGGAAGCAAGTAGGCGGAGCGCATGCTCCCGATGGCGGTGGCGCAGATCGACGAAGGCCACAACAAGACCTCTGGGGGCACCCCTGAAAGATCATCCCCGTGCTGACTAATCGCCGAAGGAGCGCCACCCGCCAGACCTGGAGCTGCGTCGCGCTCCGACCGAACCGAACCCGTGGCAGAGGAAGACGACATGAGGCAGAGCTCAGGCAGAATAGGGATCAGCGCAAAGAAGAAAACGACGGGATGGCGGCTCACGAACCCCTCGGCTTCTCAACTTAAGGCGACCCCGCGAGCGGTGGGGATAAGCTTGCAGCTACACGTGGCAGCATCTGAAGGCCGACGGCGCTTCAGAACCCGCGCCTTAAAAGTATCGAACGGGCCAACTCATGATGACGACTAATAAATGAGTCGGCCTCGACTGGCGAGCCTGTCAAAGTCGGCGGAAGTCACATCGGCCGAGCCGAACCGACCGAGGCCGATCGACCCGACCGATGGGGGCAATTGTTACGCCTATTTGGCCGAGGCCCGGAAGACACAAGCCCAGAAACCCGACCTCCGGTCAAGAGCCCATCTGTACACTCGGGCCCACTCGATAAGGCCCTATGGGGGACTCCCCCCAAATGTCGATCCGACCCGGCCCCGGTAACATACGGGTCACTCACCCACTCCAGCGATAACCGCTCCCTCGATCCCACTACCACTTAATGGCAGTAATGGGGAGAGGCTGGCGTGGCGCAGGGAGCGGCGACGGGGGGCGGATCGAGGGGGCACGATTGGGGGCGGACGAGCGACGTGGGTCGGGGGCAATCACGGCGGAGGTCTATAAAGGGGCTAGGAGGACTACAGGACAAGGGACCGCATCTCAGGTATCTAGAACCTAAGGTACTCCATCAACGACCTAGTTCCCCCATATCATTTCCTTCCTCCCCCGCTCGCGCCGTGAGACGCCGTTCCGATCTCCTCACGAGTCGAACCGTCTCCGCCGGGCCTCCTCTTTCAGATCTCTATCTGACTTAGGCATCGGAGGGGTTTTGGCCGGAACCAAGGTCCGGCCCCCCTGACGAGCGTTCTCGTCTTCGCAGGAGGATACCCAATCAACGGGCCGAGGCTTCCCCTCCGCCCTTCGTCGACCACGCTACAAGCTGGACGATTAAGGCTCCCCCTCGTCGACCGACCGCCGAGGCCGAGCGCAACCGACCGAGGCCGAGCGTCTCAACCCAGGCCGAGGCTACCCCTCGTCCTACCAACGACCGAGGACCCCGAGACGACCCAGTCGACGCGCTCCACGTCGTCGGCAGACCCGATTCGGGCCTCTACAGCACCAACTTGACTCGCCCAAGGGACCCAAGCGGGCCCCTTGACCACGTTGACCGGGTTATCCACGGTCAACGCTTTGTAGTGATAAAACACTCTGAAACACAATAGATCTAAGCTTAATAACTTTTTAATATCATATCACTATGCTTTTACTTAATACCATATTGTTATAAACGGGCTTTTGTAGACACATCTGTGTATTAGGTATCCACCCATTATGTAATCCTATTACTATAAATACATGGCTACGGGTAGCCACCAAGCTTACAACACGTTATGAGCACGCTCGAAGCTGAGCCGAACCTCTGCCGACGGACGAACG
The DNA here is from genome assembly GCA_030789695.1 of Scilla litardierei. Taxonomy (NCBI): domain Eukaryota; kingdom Viridiplantae; phylum Streptophyta; class Magnoliopsida; order Asparagales; family Asparagaceae; genus Scilla; species Scilla litardierei. The sequence continues at coordinate 256,936 of JAULAV010002288.1, forward strand.
CGACGCGAACGGGCTTCCTTCACCGAACGTCGCTAGATCCGGCGGGTAGGATCTAGAGGTAATTTTTTTCCCTAAATCTAAATTTTTATGCGCATATGAGTAGATCTAAATGTTTGGATCGATGTTTTGATTAGTATAGATCCGATTTTTTATCTCAGATCTGCATGCAAAATCAACCCGTAAATGAAAAATCGACGTTTTTATCAATAAAAACAACTTTTTACGATAAAAACGCCGTTTTGAAGACTAAAAATAGATTTTTTCTGATAAAAATCATGTTTTTATCATCTGCTTCCCCAAAATTTTTCAAACCCTAGATGTATTTCTTCATTGCCACATGGCCAGAAGCCGCGCACGCGAAAACCCCCCTCGATCACCGCGTTGTTGCCGCCGCTTACAGCGGCGGCCGCTGCCGCCGCCCGCAGCGGCGGCCAACGAGGCCGCCGTGTGCAGCGACGGCACCCGCCTCCGCCTGCAGCGGCAGGCGCCTCCACCGCCTGCAGAGGCACCCCATGCCGCCGTACCGCCAGAAGCGATGGCGGCGACAAACCCCCCCGTGCGCGCGCGCATCCGAAACCCTAACCACCAGAAGAGGCAACACACACGACTGAAATCCTAACTGGTTGCACGGGATCGCACATCAGATCGAATCTAAAACCCCAAATTAGGGTTTGTCCACAAAAATTTTGTTTTTCCAAATTCTTTTCCAGATTTAACTAAGATTTTCTTCTTCTTCATTAAATTCTAGATTATTAAACGCTTTTTAATTCATCGCATTTTTTGGATTATCTGATTATTATACGTTTAATAATTAGGAAGATTCTGCGACCGCTCTGCCGTTAGTTAACTAGCCTAATGATGTATGACGTTGCCTAGTGGTCCAATAATTATTAAACGAAAATTTTCATTTCCGTTATAAAATACATGTGATGATTAATTGCCTGTGATGATTAATTGTCTGTACTGAAATAAAATGCATGCTGCATTTTTCTGCGACGTATGTTTATATTTGTTGTGGTTTGGATCGGCTAGCTATCACCATTATTTCCCTCGCATTTCTTTATCTTTTGAGAGAAATTGTAGTGAGGATATTATTGTATATATTTCAAGACCGGCGGACGTCCCACGAAGATGAAGATCTATTCCAGAAGAATAGGGGCCCCGCGTGGGTTCCCGAGTTGTATTTTCAATTTTATGGGACTGTATGGACTTTATTTAAAATGGTGATTAGCCGATCCACACAATAAATATCTGTGTCTGAAATGCATAATTATTTGTTTTACTTTAAAAATATCTAATTACTGCTCATTTTTAACATGCTAGAGATAATGGCTAAAATTGCGAGTGTCGACTTTGACGTATTGGATGCTACATGCAAAAATTATCTAAGCTGGCAGTTGGATATAAAATTCCACCTGCGCTCACAGGTACTGAGCTATGCCATCACTACAGGCGATAAGGTTTCTGACATAGATAAAGCGAAAGCAATTATCTATATCAGACGCCATATCGATCGGACCCTGAAGGCCGAGTACCTCACGGTGGAAGACTCTTATGAGTAATGGACCGCCCTCGAGGATAGATACAAACATCAAAGAGATGTTATCCTTCCCCGAGCACGATATGAATGGGAGAACCTTCGCCTCCAAGACTTTAAGTCTATCGACGAGTACAACTCTGCACTTTTCAGTATCACCTCACGCCTAAAGTTGTGTGGTGAGAAAGTGACGGAGAAGCGCATGTTAGAGAAGACGTATACATCCTTCCACGAGAAGGACGTTATACTTATGCAGCAGTATCGTGAACGAAAGTTCACGAAATACTTGGAGCTTCTCTCATGTCTTTTGATGGTAGAACAGAATAGAGACCTACTTCTGGCCACCCATAACTCACACCCTGCTAGCATTGCTCATGCGCCTGAAGCACACCACAGCTCCTCCCAGAAGAAGAGGACCAACTTCAAAGGTAAACCCCAGAAGGATAAGGCGATGAAGAAGCAGGCTAGAGGACCCCCTCCAAAGTCAAACAATGAGGAAAAGAAGAAAAATGTGTGGAAGAGAAAAGACAACGGCCAGACATCTGCCCCGAGAAAAGACTGGGAAGATAAATGCCACAAGTGTGGCATGACTGGACACTGGTCCAGGAATTGTCGGACTCCACGCCACCTCCAGGACTTGTACAAAGCTAGCCAGAAGCCAGCCGAGACAAACCTGGTGGAACACGAAGACCTGGCACCAATCAGGTTCATCGCTGAGGACTTCTCAAATGATGACCTGCTCAACTGAAGCATTATCTACTTCTTGCTACACATTGTAATTTGAAAAATAATTTACTCTCTTGTTGCTTGATTTCTAGCATGTTGGATGATTTTTCAGACGTTGATTAATTTTTAGTAATCATTTTGTGCCTTATATTGCTATGTTTTCTCTCTCTTAATTTAGATGGATAATAAATGCCTAGTGGACAGTGCCTCTACGCACACGATCCTCCAAGACATTTGCTTTTTTCAAAGCATACATAAATACGATGGAACCGTGAATACAATCTCCGGTCCATCAGGAATTATTGAAGGATCGGGGAAGCACATTTTATGCTGCCCAACAAAACACAACTACTAATAAAAGATGCGCTTTTCTCCCCTAGCTCTAATAAAAATCTGTTAAGTTTTAAAGATATCCGTTTAAACGGATACCACCTAGAGACGGTGAACAAACAAAACAGAAAATTCTTGTATGTAACGACTCATAAAAACGGTACTAAAACCCCCGTCGAGCGTTTTGAGGGACTCCCGTCGGGTCTCTACTATACAAAGATAAGAGCAATGGAAGCAAACACACTTGAGCACCAGAAGTGCGATAATCAACCAGAATTCCAACTCTGACCCAATAGACTCGGACACCCGGGAAAAAACATGATGCGTCGCATCATATCCCAATCCCGTGGAATTAACTCGAAAAGACTCAAGCTACTTCGAAAGGGTGCTTCTCCTTGTCCCCCTTATCACAAATGGAAATTGATTACGAGACCATCCCCCCTGAAGGTGGACTCAGAGTCTCCGAGCTTCCTAGAGAGAATACATGGAGACATTTGCGGGCATATTCACCCCGCAAGTGGCCAATTTCGGTACTACATGGTACTGATTGACGCATCTTCCAAATGGTCGTATGTGTGCATCCTGTCCAACCGCAACGTAGCCTTTCCAAAGCTACTGGCACAAATCATAAAGTTGCGGGCACATTTCCCAATAACCAGATCAAGAAATTGCGTCTGGACAACGTTGGGGGAATTAACATCACAAGTCTTCCTAGACTACTGCCAAGCAACTAGCATAGAAATTGAACATCCTGTAGCTCATGTTCACACCCAGAACGGGTTAGCCAAATCTCTTATAAAGAGACTACAATGGATTGCTCGCCCATTGTTGATGCAATGCCAGTTGCCAGTGAACGCATGTGAACATGCCATCTTTTATGCTGCATCGCTGATAAGATTACGACCGTCAGGAAGTCAATCTTATTCTCCGATGCAACTTGCATATGGGAACCCACTGGATATCTCTCACCTGAGGATATTTGGATGCGCTGTCTATGTCCCCATAGCACCACCGCAAAGGACCAAGATGGGTCCTCAACGCCGACTGGGTATCTATATAGGATTTGACTCACCATCGATCATTAGATACCTTGAACCTCTAACGGGAGACGTCTTTAAGGCACGTCTAGCAGATTGTGAGTTTGACGAAAGCACTTTTCCCAAACTAGGCATTAACACAGAGAAGCCAGAAGCTTCAAAGACCATTTCATGGTATACCAAAACTTTATCCCATTTTGATCCGCGTACAAACTAATGTGAAGACGAGGTCCTGAAGATCCTCCAAATACAAAATACAGCTTACATTTTATCAGAGAAATTTACAGACAACCAGAAGATTGTCAAATCACACATCCCTGCTGTAAACACGTCAGCTAGGATAGACATACCCAAAGATGGATGCAATCCACCTGCAGCAGAAGCGGCCATACCTCAACAAAAGAGAGGACGACCTCCAGGCTCCAAAGATAAAAACCCTCGGAAGAGGAAAAATCCTGGAGCAATGATAACGATACCACCAGAGGATGCTGAGCTCAGCCCAGATACTTCTCCCTCCTAAAACCCCTGAAGAGGAAAATATAAGAGAAATATCATTAAACTATGTACGTACTGGGGAGGTCCTGGACAGAAAAAGCACAATCATCGATGATTACTTCGCGCTCATTATTGCCAATCACGTCACTGAATACGACGATGAGACTGATCCACGCTCTCTAGCAGAATGTAAACGCAGAGAGGATTGGCCAAAGTGGAACGAGGCAATAGGAGTAGAGCTGGACTCACTCTCGAAGCGCAATGTTTTTGGACCTGTAGTCCTAACACCAAAGGGTGTTAAACCTGTGTGATATAAATGGGTATTCATAAGAAAAAGAAACGAAAATAATGAGATTGTACGCTACAAAGCGCGCCTTGTTGCACAAGGCTTTTCCAAACGACCATGAATAGACTATGATGATACATATTCCCCGGTCATGGATGCGATCACTTTCCGTTTCATTATTGGCCTAACTACTCAGGAAGGCCTGTATATGCAGCTCATAGACGTTGTGACTGCATACCTATATGGAAATATAGATAAGTATATCTATATGAGACTCCCGGACGGATATAAACTACCGACGAAAATGACAGAAAGACCTCGGGACGTCTATTCTGTCAAACTCCAAAGATCACTATACGGTCTAAAACAGTCGGGAAGAATGTGGTATAACAGACTTAGTGAATTCCTAATGCAACAAGGATTCACAACTAATGAAGTCTGCCCTTTCATCTTTATAAGAGCAAAGGGAACATGATTCGTAATTATTGCCGTCTACGTAGACGGCCTAACTATCATCGGATCTCCTAAAGAGATAGTTGAGATATCCAAGAGTCTCACACAGACTTTTGAGATGAAAGACTTTGGCAAAACAAAGTTCTGCCTAGGGTTACAAATTGAACATCTAAGCGGAGGAATCCTGTTACACTAATCCACATACACAAAGAAGTTGCTGAAAAACTTTCTTATGGACAAATGTCATCTGCTTAGTACACCAATGGTTGTCAGATCATTGGATGTTAATACGGACCCCTTCCGGCCGCTGTAAGAGGGGGAGGAAGCACTGGGTCCCGAAGTACCCTACCTGAGTGCAATTGGAGCACTCCTATACCTGGCAAACTGCACGTGTTTCGATATAGCGTTTGTAGTTAACCTACAAACCAGATACAGTTCAGCGCTCTTAAAGCGCCACTGGAATGGAGTGAATCACCTTCTGCGCTACCTCCAAGGGTCTGTGGACCTGGGACTATACGTCAAGAAAGGCGTATCCTCCAACTTAGTTGGTTATGCAAATGCAGGATACATGTCTGACCCACACACCGCAAAGTCCCAGACCAGTTTCGTATTCACATACGGTGGGACAACCATCTCATGGAGATCTGTGAAGCAGACTTCAACAGCGACCTCATCCAACCACTCCGAGCTCATTGCGATCCACGAAGCTAGCAGAGAATGCTTTTGGCTTCGATCAGTCATCCACCACATCCTCGTGACTACCGGCCTGAAGACGGAAGATCTTGGACTAACCACCATGTACGAAGACAATGCTGCTTGCATAGCTCAACTACGAGGTGGCTACATCAAAGGTGACAGGACGAAGCACATTTCCCCCAAGCTCTTCTGGACGCATGAACAACAAGTAGACAACCAGATCGACGTCCAACAGATCCAGTCTTGCAACAACCTGGCAGATCTATTTACTAAAGATTTTTCTCGTTGTACCTTTATAAAACTTGTATTAGGGATTGGGATGAGACAGTTGAAAGATCTACAAGCCTAAATCTTGTATACTTCAGGGGGAGTTAATGTTGAGTTGTACTCTTTTTCCCTTAGATATTGGTTTTTTCCACTGGGTTTTTCATAGCCAAAGGTTTTAACGAGGCAACCACATCAACTCTGGATCCAGAAGTATCCACCTCTGATGATATCTGTCGATCATGGGAAGTTACAGAGACTTGTACTCTTTTCCCTTAGCCACTGGGTTTTCCACTGGGTTTTCCATGGCAAAGGTTTTAACGAGGCAAGAACTCTTAACTTAGGATCTAGAAGTATCCATACCTCCATGGTCAGGTTAGCTCTATGAACCCTGAAGCGCTCATATACGGCTTACAACAATGGATGGATAAGGGGAAGTGTTATAAACGGGCTTTTGTAGGCCAATCTGTGTATTGGGTATCCACCCATTATATAACCATATTACTATAAAATACAGGGCTACGGATTTCGTAGCCACCAAGTTTACAACACATATCACTTTATAATTATAATTGATGAATTCTTTTTTAGATTTTTGGCTTGTTAAATTTCATTCGTTATTTTTTAATATATATGTATTTTATCGATTGTGTAAGTTTGGTATTTTTCAATTTAAAGGAGTTGTACAATGATAATTAATTTTTTTAAGTACAAAAAGATTCTAATAATTTTGTAACTCTTTCAAATTGTGTGTAAAAAATTTGGATATAGCCAACTTGAAAAGCCGTAAGGTTGGCCCTAATACCCGAGGGTTACGGGATGGGACATCCTTATGAAAAGCCCAAGACTTGGATTGGGCATCTATAAGTCCCACAAAATTTAAGGCTGTGATCAAGGCCCACCTCAGGCCTAGTCTGGCCTTGGCACATTTCCATCCCTAATTACATTGGAGCTGGTAAAAAATATATTTATTTCTTTAATTCCATGCTCAGCATGGATTATTGCAATTGAGGAACTTGTCTCAAGATTTTTTCCTAGTGCAATAGTCTTGCCAGTCCTCAATCTAGAATATACAAGAACATGGATGTGGTTCGGCTTATTTTGACAATGCATCATCTTGGGTTATGATCACCTTCTACTCATTGTTATTTTCCTATGGTTCCAATAGAAACGGTAGTAAAGAAGACACATTATCCTACATGAATATGTTCTTTAGAATGAATATTTCAAGATACAAGCCAGACTTCGGTGTCAAAGTGACCATAGACTAGCATTTCCAATGATACATTTCTTTCTTGAATTCAAGATGTTACCATCAACCACCAAATTGTTAAATTTATGCTTCAAACACATTTTCTAGGCATGCCACATTTTCTAGGCATGTCATGATCGTGTCAAGCCCAAAGTATGGTTGGCACGATCTTGCAAACTGATGAAGTATGTATGCCTCAGTTCATTTGTATTTGATGCAAATGGATTTTAACATTAGATGTGGGAATTTTGCATATGATGCAAAGAAAATTAAATGTGTCATAAAATGTTTACGTGCATATTTAATATAATAATAAACATATGAGAAGGGTTACCTGAATGACGGGATCGTTCCAATCTAAACGCAGGGTCGAAAGGCATCGAAAACGGACTCCAAACGAACCAAATAGAGCCAAAACAGCATAAGTAGCCCATTTTGGGCATTGCGGGTTAGCAGGCCCCCGACCCGCCTGTCAGGCGGGCGCCCATGCCCACTAGGGCAAGCGGGTGCCCGCGCCTGCTCCAGTAAGGCATGTGCCCACGCCCGCTAAGAAGGGTGGGTGCCCGTGCCAGTAATGCGGGTGGGTGCCCGCGCCTTCATTGCGGGAGGGCGGGCCCACCCGCTTCATGCGGGTGGGGCCCGCCCACTTGCCTACTCATGCATGGACGCGTGCCAGTGGGGCCCACATCATGGGCCCCATTGCTTAGGGTTGCGAACCCTAGGGAAATTCTACGGCGGGTGCGTCTTTGTGAAATGCATGGTTTTTGGGCTATGTTTGGATGATCGTTTGAGGAGTCAAACGGACTTGGAATGGAGTGTCATTTCTTCTACGCGTTCACCGTTCAACCCTCTTCGGTTTGATAGGTTATATCACTTGTGAAGCTCAACGGTGAGGGAGGAAATATTCGCTAAAGTTTGGCCTGTGTGAAAATGCAAGCTTTAATTAATTTTTCCTCCAAAATTTTTAGTCCCACATCGGATATGGAGTGAAGGGGAGGGATCAGCCGCCTATATAAATAGGGACTTACTCCCCTCCTTGAAACTCATTCCCAAGCTCCAGATCTATGTAGCTCCATTAAACATGAGCAAGGCCGGATCTGAGCTTAAAATAAATATTCTCTCTTTCTCCCTAAATTCTTCCTTGCTCCTGATCGGGCTTTAGCAAAGCTACGAAGGAGCTCAGATCGGATCCGAAGTCTTGACGAAGGATCCACTCAAGGAGAAATCTTCTTTGGCACGTGGTTGGCTCGGCAACAAAGGTGTTGCTCGGCTCGGGACGCGGTGCGGTTCAGGAAGTGGTTCGTCTCGAGATGAGGTGCGGCTCAGGACGCAGTTCAGCTTGGTAGAAGTGGCATGGGGCCAAAAAAACGTTGCTGAAAACGACACTTTATATTCTGCGGAAACGAAGTGAAAGGTATGTAGTTTAAATAAATTCATGTGTTTATAATTGCAACTGTTAGATAGATCTATCCTTAGGGGTTGGTCGGACCGAACCCCGGGATAGGAGAGATCTTGGCTATGGTGTATATCTTTAGGGCTTGATTTAAAACTTTTTTAAGTCTGATTTTCCACTGCTGGGTTGTTTTCGTCGTCCGTCCCACTTGGGCCGGACGTCGAATTTATAGCTCTAAGGACCAGTAAAGCCTTCAGTGGTATCAGAGCTTGTTGAGCTTGAGTACGTGTTCTCGGGTTATGAGCTGACTCGAAGTAATCGCTCTTACCGTACAAAGTCCCGATAAAATGAGGATCTTATGATGGTAGGGCGTTGTCGAGAGGCATGCAGTAAAACAAGTTTGTGAGGGCTCTTGTGACGGGTCTAAGGTGCCATGGATGATGGACCTTAACAGCGTTGCGATGATATCAGAGTAATACTCTTCAGTGGTATCAGAGCCAGTCTACATAATCTATGAATTTGCAATTATAAAATATATATGATACATCATGTTTCTCCATCAGATGGATGGTTTGATTAAACAATTAAAATTGTTGTTTTCAAAAGCAATGATTTTATTTTTGAAAATTGTTTTTGACAATTAGATTTAATTTTAAAATCATGTGATAATTTTAAAAATTAAATCTTTATAATTATTTGATAATTATTGATGTAACTTAAGCTTATGCGATAAATTTTAAGTTACATGTTTAGCAAAAATTTATGAGATAATTTTAATTGCTATGATTATAATGCTAAATTGTTTAGTTGATAATGGTTATATTAGTTCTTATTGATTATGTGATAATTCGAGAAAAACTATTAGGATAGCCATTAAAAACTTTCAGAAAATTATAAGATAATTTTTTTGATGGACATGCTATGATTTAAAAATTGTTACAACAAATTAAATTCCTGTTTAGGGTAGCCCTCTCCAAATTATTATTTTAATTGTTCTAATAATAATTTTGAAAAGGGCTATGATTTAAAATTGTTGCAACTTGAATTTTAAATACCTAATACATGATTAGGATATCACCATAATAATCCTTATAGTTGATTGATAAGGACATTAATAAAAGTTATTAACCAATCCTAATAATTTCGAATTTTAGGATTCAACTAGTTGATATGATTAACCAGTTTTAATGAAGCCATGATCCGGTCTAGAGTTTTTTGACTAGTGTTGTGGATTACCCTAGCTCGACTGGGGATAGTGATCTTGGCCTAGCCAAATTCCTCGCCGTGTTCCGCTAGACCGCAAGGATGCGAATTATGATTATGTGACACCGTCGACTGCATCTAGTCAATTACGTTAAAAATCTTCTACAAGATTAGTCGTTACCCTTCTTGTTTTAGAGGTTGGCAACTATAGATTCTTTGTTATAGTTGTTGAGCACACTCAAGCTAAGTCATAGCTACTTTATGGAAACCAACTTCTCTTTACATGAGATATAGTCTAGACTTAACCCAAACCGTTGCGTCGTGCCCATACACCGAGCGCCGACGTAAGTTAGGCTAGACACGAAAACAAGGGTTCGACTAGACTAGTCATTATGATTTGGATGAGCACACTCATGATGATAAGTGGCTAAGGGTAAAAAAACCAATAAGAGAATCATATATGATATGATTGATGAAGAGTCATCTACCAATCGCAGAGTCAAGAAATTTGTTAAGTACACTCAAGGTTGTGAGGCTCATGGTGGTTGGATCTCTTTCCATTAAATTTAATTTATTTAAATCGTTCATTATTATGGCTAAAAACGATCGCCAAAATAATAGGAGGATATAGTTCGATAGAATCCATTCTATCTATATTTAATATTAAACATATGCTGAACTAGGGTGGTTCTATGTTAACTGTTGGAATCCAAATCATTATATCCTAAAAGTATATACTAAATGGTCAAGAAGATTGATAAAAGAATATCAAATCAAATTCTATTTCATAGACTAAACTATGTTCTCACTGACTTTAAAATGTCCTTCTTAGTAAAGGCTTAAGGACAATGATTTCCTTGTGCTCTAACAAAATAAATGCAAGCTACATATCACTCGCCTCTATGAGGGGCAGCTTGAACATACTGATGTTCAAAGAAAGCTTCTCCATACAATTTGTTAAGTCAACTCAAGGTTGTATGGGAAATGGTTTCGATCCGCAAAGTTCGAAACTTCGATCAAATTGTTTGAGTCGAAGATGAGTGCATGAGCGGTACAAGACTATGTATCCTAACCGGATCTTGAGACGAGCAATTTGTTTAGAACACTCAAGTATGTAAAGCTCAAGCGTTTGGATACATGAGATACTTGCATAGCTATTTATTTATGTTGGGACGTTTAATATCTAAATGATATTTAGAAAAAGAAGAATGCATTAAGAAAAGTTAATTAAGAAAGAAAGTTTTATCTATCATTAGTAAAGGCAAAAGTAAGAGGAACTGAAAATGTGACATATTTGATGTCACGGTTTCAGGATAATCGTTATACTAAAGGGAATAGATTGTCATACGTGTTTGAAAAAGGAGTAATTGTTGTTTCTTGGATCTTAGAGGACATCTCACATTTTTTGGCGAATGTCGTCATCTTACTTCTGAAGCAATGAGTAATTTATATAACGATAATGTATTAAATGTTAATACATGAATACGCAAGATAGTGGCAAAACTTATATGGCAAAATAAACTAAGCTGTACCGAAGAGACTAAGCTTCACAAGTTACATAAAGAACGGTCTGACCTCTCGTATTATGAGTCAATAGACACTTGTGAATCTTGTCTCAAAGGTATGATGGCCGAAATTCCATCTGTAATACAGTTGGAGAATGAGTTGGTGAACTCATAGTCTCGTACATACGGATGTACCCGGACCCAAGTCTAAGTTAGTCAGGATAAGTTATTCTTATTTTGTTACGACACATGTTCTGGCTGAAACACAAGTTTGATAAAATAGATAACACAATGACATAAGTATTTGAACTACTTCGATCGGATCGAGGAGGCAAATACTTAACTATGCAATTCTTGTGTAATTAAAAGAAAATGAGATTTTCTCTCAGGTCAAGTCTTTTAACACATCGATGTGTTGGAAAGCATGAATTGCACTCTGTTAGATATGGTGCGATACATGGCAAGTGACCTTGAGTTACAATCCTCCTTCTGGGTTAAGCCCAGATTATAATGTCTAGTTTCTTAATAAGGTTCTATGAGGACCTTATTAATAAGATATTCATTAAATCAATCGTTAGGAAGTTACTGGATTACTCGAGTCTCGTGAGACGAATAAGTCGAGTAAAACATTATAGTTGATGATGGCCTAGACAACTTCCAAGATTTCATTCGGAGTAGTGACTCTAAGAAATGGCTTGATGTAATCCGAAAAAGGTCCTTGCACGTAAATAAGGTATGTACCTTATTTGACGTGTCCAAAGAAAGTGTTTCCTTTGGCTACAAGTAAATCTTCAAGACAGAAGATTGGTGCAGATGGATAATAGTGAAGTACAAGTTATGTTGTTTGAGGACGGTTATCATCAGAACTCCTATAAATAGATTATAATGAAACTTTATCACCAACATCTGTGTACAGAGCTACTCGGATCGAACTCATTGTAAATGTTCATGATGACTATGAAAACTGGAGTACTCAATATAGTCAGTTTTCTAAATATGATTTAGAAGAATGAACTTATATGCGTCAGCTATAGAGTTTTCAAGGTCAGTATGAGCAAATAAAAAGCATGCGAGCCGGAATATATATTTTGACAAAGTGGTCAAAGAGTTTGACACTTTATCAGAAATGATTATGAACTATCTAAATGACCAGTAACTGTAATGCCCTACTAGCTACTGCACAAGTACTAGAGGGGGGGGGGGTGAATAGTACTTTAAAATAATAAGGAGTATAATTCCAAATTAAATTGCAAACAACTACCAAATCAATTTGCGGAAGCTTAAATTGAATGACAACACAAAATTAACAATGCAAACAAATGATGTTAATGGGTTCGGATCCACCCAAGTCTCCCCGACTTGTTCCCGGTGATCCTACGTCCCAACCACCCGGATCCCCTCCGGATACTTGAGTTAGAAACCCTAACTCAAGATTTCCACTATGAATATCTTGTGAAAAACCTTCACAAGATCAAATCATACAAGCAATAGCAAACGTGAATCCCACAACCCGGGATCACAACATTCTCTCACAACCGAGAGAATCACAAAGCAATATTAAAGAGTTTAATATGAAATAAACAATCTTACCACAAAATCCTATACCTTGAGTTTTTCTTACCCAAATGGTGAAATGAAGGATTTGAGGAAGATGAAGTCACCAAGACCTAGCACCAAGGAAATGACCAGCAATCGGTGCCTAGGGATGATTTGGAGACTTGGATCAAGCAATAGCTTGAAGAGCTCACCAAGAACAACCTTCTCTCTAGATGGATTCTAGATCTAGAAATGAGAGAGAATGGGTTTCTTGTGAGGAAGAGAGCTTTAGATTTGAGTGAGAAAGGCTATCTCTTTTGATCTCAATGAATCTCTGAATGGAAGCTCTAACCTAGATAGAAATGACATAGGTTCGTATTTATAGGGTCCCATAAAAACAAGTTAGGTCATTCTCCAACGGATAGAAATATGTGAGAATTAGTCGGTCAAAGAACAATCACTGACCGACTAGTTCATCAACTAGTCGGTCAGTCAAACAACGTGGACCGACTAAGAGTAGATCTGAGAAGAGATAGAATTTCAGACCTAGAAATCTAGTCGGTCCAAGAAGACTGTCTGACCGACTAGTTTCACAACTAGTCGGTCAGCCAATGAACGTAGACCGACTAAGAGCAAAAAGAATTAGTCTGAGTACAAAGTGACTTAGTCGGTCCAAGAACAAAAGTTGACCGACTAGATTGTCAACTAGTCGGTCACCAAACGTTCTTAGACCGACTAACGATAAACAGTAGCTTAGGAGAAATTTAGCATGAACAGTAAGTCACAACTAGTCGGTCAAAGAAGCATCACTGACCGACTAGTTCACAAACTAGTCGGTCGGTGAGTCAACATAGACCGACTAACTGTAAACAGTAAAGTCCAAGAAATTAAGGAATCAAACTAGTCGGTCCAAGAACAGTTGCCGACCGACTAGATCACCATCTAGTCGGTCAGTACTTGTTCTTGTACCAACTAACATGCACATACAAGTCTGAATCGAAGCGCGACGCTTCGAGGAAGTTAGAATGAACTTGTACTAAGATCCTAGAGCTACGATATGAGCGTTATGAAGTTAGAATGGTAAGATATACTCAAGGCTTAACATTCTATATATCGAAGCTAAAAAGACTATAAATAAAACCTTAATAAACGGTCTTCGAGAGCTTCTATTGAATCTTCATAACTTCCAAAACGGCGCAAGAGCTTCAACGAAGCTTTAGGCATGAATATGAGCTTTGGGAAGAGTTGAGATGTCGCTTTGAATGTTCTCGTGAATTTGGCAACGATCTCCAATACTGCGCTCACAAATTGTTAGTTCATGGATTATTTATGTTTGCTCATCATCAAAACCAAATCCGGGGAGTCCAATATTCAACATTCACCCCCTTTTTGGTGATGACAACCCAACATAAATAATAATCAAAAATAATAATTCAAATGTAAAATACTTACTCCCCCTGCATTGATGACACGTTAATTCCAAAATGAATATATATGAATTGCATCAAGCAGACGAGTAAGATAAATAAAGAGAATCGATTTTTGAAATATCGGATTTTGAAAATCCTTATATATATCTTAACTCCCCCTGAATCTAACATATCAAACTAGATTCTTTGAAATTGAGTTAAATTTTCATTTGCGCTATTTATTATCATTATCTCTCCCCCTTTGGCATTATCCCAAAAATGGGGGGCATACAACGACAACAACTAGGAAATGGAAAATCCAACATCGGGAGTCGTAGACAATGACGATGGATCAAATTGACACCAAAGGAAAAGCGATAAAATCAAATCAAGGTGTGCCAAAATTGTCCATTATCAAAAAGCGATAATCAAAATCATCAAAGATACCAAATAATTATTCATTTCTTGAATAATGAAACATACTCTTCAATATTCAATATTCTTGGTTAAATTTGTGCATGGAAAACAATTCTATACAATTATAGAATTTAAATCTATTTAACCAAGTTTTCATGCGTCGAACGACGTATTCACACATTATATGCATTTGAACGAATATTAAATGTGCACGACGAATTAAGACAAAGAGAACGACGATGTATATATATAAATGATAACATCATGAGTACATCCAAAGAGATATCCCAACGAGTACATCAAAATACAAACGACCATGGAAATAAACATCAAAAGATACATCATCATCGTCAACATCAAAATACAACAAAATAACCATCATCACAGCATCATCCAAAGTATATCAAAACAACCAACACCGAAACCCTGAAAGCTTAAAAATACATCAACACAACTCTCAAACCCCATCCAAACCCAAAATACTCTCACTAAAAAATATATCATCCGAAGTGTAGTGGAGAGTCCTCGAAACTGACAATCACGAGGAAGTGGCTGGATCTGCAGTCTCCGTGGGTCCAGTCGACGGAGTGGACTCAGGCTCTGCAGGGAGTAGATGTGTCTCAACAGACGGGATCGTCGGGGTAGGTGTGGAAGCAACAACAACAGGCTCAACATCAGCAGGCACATCAGGAGTGTCAGTAGGCTCAGAAGTCTGAACTACTGCAGCAGAAGTCTCTGGAGCACCGGTAGAGGTGCCAACACCAGGAGCAGAAGATGTGGCAGCAGCAGCAGCAGCAGTGGCCTCATCGCCACGGGCTAAAGAAGTGACAAGCTCGTCAAGATCCTCATCGTCCATCTCCTCGTCCTCAGACACGGACGGAGGAAGATCAATGCCCATCTGACGAGCCATACGACAAACTACCTCCTCGGTACGAGCCAAGCGAGACTCGTGCCGACGAAGTATCCGTACGACATCATCCAAAGTAGCAGGACGAGAGGGGGCACCAACAGCAGAGGGAGTCGCCTTAGAAGCAGATGTGGTAGACCTCTGCACGTGACGAAGCGCCGCTAGAGATTTCTTCACGGCCGTCGCGTTCAGAGGAGTACCCAAGGGACGCTCATCGTCAGGAGGGAGAGGGACTCGGAAATGACGAAACACAAGGGTCAACAGACAAGGATATGGAATGTGCGCAGATTTATTGGTCTTGCGTATACACTTGAAAGAGTCCATCTTATCGAGTATCACGCGAGCCCAATTAATCTCGCACCCCAAGAAAAGAGCGTAGATCAATTTCAAGAACGGCTGGGATGGAAGTGAAGAGGATCCATACTTAGGTAGAAGACATGACTTCAAGATCAGGTTAAGGACCCACGCATTCGGCTTGAAAGATTTCGATGGAACACCAATGAATGCGGAGGGGATAACCTGGAAGATATCTGCAAGAACTGACTGATCCAAGGAGGAAATATCATCGACCGAAATGTCCGAAGGAAGGAGACCACACGACGAGCAACCAAGAATCTCCCCCAAGATTTCTGCCGTGAGAACTATAGGAGTTCCCAAGATAGTAGTCTCAATGGAGTGGCTGGCATCGTACTGGCCTCGACACGATTGGCATAGAACAATTTCACTAGGCGAGGATAAGGTTTGGGATTGGCCTTGGGCTCGTATCGGAGATAATCAAGAAGACCACTATAGGAGAGAAGATCAGCAAGGCCGAGAAAATCAGAAAACTGAACGTAATGCTCTAACAACAGTGGACAGTGCTCAATACGGTTGTACGCTGCGAGACACTGAGGGTCATCACGGCACAACGATATGTCTACACCGCCGACTGGCATATGAGCTTTACCCTTAGCCTTACGGGTCTTCGGAGGAGGAGTAGGTTCCCTAGTAGGCTCATCCTCAGGGATAAATTCAGAGTCGGAATCGGGAGGAGTAGCTGGAGTTTGAAGAATAGGCTTCTTGGTCTTTGATTTTCGGGGTTTAGCTGTGGCCGTCCTCGGCTTCTTAGGAGGAGGCGAAGATGGAGAGGCTTGGGTAGACTTGGCACGACGCTTATGCTTAGGTGGATTCCTAGCGGTAGGTTGTTCTACGGTCATGGGGGAAGCCCCAGAGGGAGTGATAGGAATCCTCGTCTTTGCCATGATCGTAGCACGACGAGTACAACCAAGCAACGGGAAGATCAAACACCCTAGCACACAACCCTAAGAAAAGAGAATCCGAAAAATATACAAACCCTAGGTTAAAAATTGAAACCCTAGTTGCTAGAACCCTAGAAGAGATATAAACAAACCCTAGAGGAGGAAATCGACACCTAGGAGAGGGGGTTTTACCTAGGAGGAGGAGTCGACGGCGGCG
The DNA here is from genome assembly GCA_030789695.1 of Scilla litardierei. Lineage (NCBI taxonomy): Eukaryota > Viridiplantae > Streptophyta > Magnoliopsida > Asparagales > Asparagaceae > Scilla > Scilla litardierei. Next base: position 273,837 of record JAULAV010002288.1, read on the forward strand.
GACGGCGGCGATCGACGGAGAGATGGCCGGAAGTCGAAGGGTTTCGAGTGGGGGTTTGGGAGTTATCGGGCTGGAGATGAGTTGAAGACCGACTAAATGAAAATTTAGTCGAATGAATAAGAGTTTAAGTCGGTCTGGAAGTGAAAATACACAAATGCCCTAACCCACTTAGTCGGTCACAGTTCAAGTACTGACCGACTAGATTACGATCTAGTCGGTCGGTCAATGAGCTTGAACCGACTAAGTCGAAACAGAGGCAAACAGCAAAATTTAGGGCTAGATTTAGTCGGTCGCAGTATACTTACTGACCGACTAGTTTTCAATCTAGTCGGTCGGAAAGTGTACTATGACCGACTAACGAAAGAAAATGATAGGAGATGGATGAAAGCTTGATCTAGTCGGTCTGAGTTCACTTGCTGACCGACTAGATGAGCATCTAGTCGGTTGACAAATGAACTTAGACCGACTAGAAGAGTTCAAAATTTGATAATTGATTTCTCTTCACAAACCACTTGGATGAAACAACTTAACACTCTCATTAGTCATCTAAATTACCCCATAAAACGTCGAAATCTTAAATACGACTTTCAAATACGAATTCGATCATAAATTCAAATATATCACATAAAATTCCCAAAAATTCAATTAATCTATCATGAACAAAATATCGCGAAATCGAATAGCATGCAAGATAATTGAATGAAATATGAATCCTATATCTCGGATTCACCCATAATCCCCAATTCTCGACGCAACCGCACAAAGGAGTCCTCCTTTAGGGGTTTCGTGAAAATATCGGCGATTTGCTTTTGGGTTTCAATGTACACTAAAATGATGTCCTTCTTAGCAACATGATCATCTAAGAAATGGTGTCGGACATCTATGTGTTTTGATCGGGAATGGTGCACCGGATTCTTTGAAAGACAGATAGCACTTTGGTTATCCACCATGATAGGGCTAGTATCACAGTGAATACCAAAATCCTTCAAAGTGTGTCTCATCCAAAGAACCTGGGCACAAGCGGCACCGGCGGCAATATATTCCGCCTCGGTGGTTGAAAGTGATACGGAATTTTGCTTCTTGGAAAACCAAGAGACAAGAGAATTTCCTAGAAAATGGCAAGTGCCACTAGTACTTTTCCTGTCAGATTTGCATCCCGCATAATCGGCATCACTGTATGAGACTAACTCATACGTGCTAGATTTCGGATAAAGTAATCCAAAATCTAAAGTGTAACTTAGATAACGGAAAATACGCTTTACCGCTACTAAGTGAGACTCCTTAGGTTGAGACTGATAACGAGCACATATGCATACGGCAAACATAATATCGGGCCTACTTGCGGTAAGATAAAGTAAGCTACCTATCATACCTCGATATAGACGAATGTCTACATCCTTACCGCCCGTATCCTTGTCAAGATGCGTAGTCGTGCTCATTGGAGTCTTTTTCCCGGAAGCACTTTCCATTCCAAATCGCTTAAGCAACTCCACCGTATACTTCGTTTGGTGGATGAAGATTGCATCGTTCAATTGGCGAATTTGGAGACCTAAGAAATATTTGAGTTCGCCCATGTGGCTCATCTCAAATTGGTCCTTCATAACATTAGAAAACTCTTCGCAAAGAGTGAATTTAGTAGCACCGAAAATGATATCATCAACATAAATTTGAACTAATAAAATATCATTATTCGCATGCTTAACAAAAAGTGTAGAATCGGCTTCGCCCATTTTAAAATTCAAATCCAAAAGAAAATTCTTTAGGCGATCATACCAAGCTTGAGGAGCTTGTCTCAAACCATAAAGAGCTTTCTTTAGTTTAAAAACATGATTTGGAAATTTTTCATTTATGAAGCCCGGAGGTTGAGAAACGTAAACTTCCTCAACGACATCTCCGTTTAAAAATGCACTTTTAACATCCATTTGAAATAACTTAAAATTTTTATGGCATGCATAAGACAATAAGAGTCTAATTGATTCTAATCTAGCTACCGGAGCGAAGGATTCTTCGAAATCGATACCTTCCTCTTGGCGATAGCCTTGAGCTACTAACCGAGCTTTGTTCCGGACGACGACTTGATTTTCGTCGGTTTTGTTCTTGAAGATCCACTTTGTCCCTATGACAGTGTGGTTCTTCGATGGCAAAGGAACAAGCTCTCATACCTCGTTCCTCTCGAATTGAATGAGTTCCTCCTCCATGGCAAGGATCCAAGCACTATCTTCGCACGCTTCAACGATATTCTTTGGCTCTATCGATGAGGCAAAGGCACAATTGGCAAAGTGGTGGACTTGATATCTCGTCTTGACACTATCATTAATATTGCCAATAACTTGGTGATGGGGATGGTCGCGAACGGTATGAAGCCGCTTGGGAATACCTTGATCACTAGGCACATTCTCAACAACTTCATTAGTAGGGTTAGTCTCAATAGAATCAATTGAATCAATAGACTTAGAATTTTCAAATGAATCACATAAAACATCCATAGAATCATTATCATTTGAAATTCTAGAAGTAGTAAAATTCTCATTAAAAGAGACATGAAGTGATTCCTCGATCGTAGAGGATCTTTTGTTGTATATCCGGTAGGCTTTGCTACGTGAGGAATACCCAACAAATATCCCCTCATCCGATCTCGGATCAAACTTGTCCAAATTATCATATGTGTTTTTAATGAAACATTTTGCGCCGAAAACACGAAAATGTTTAACTTGAGGCAATCTACCAAACAACAATTCATAGCAAGTTTGTTTGGTGCCGGGCCTCAAAAGTATTCTATTAAACACATAGCAAGCGTTGTGTACCGCTTCCGTCCAAAATTGATAACCAAGTTGACTATCTTCGAGCATAGAGCGAGCACACTCCACAAGCGTTCTATTCTTCCTCTCAACAACACCATTTTGAGGAGGTGCGCGAGGGAAAGAAAACGTGTGAGTAATTCCAAGATCATCACAAAAATTTGAGAAAGACTCATTCTCAAATTCACCCCCATGATCACTACGAATAGTGACAATGGTGGTTCCGATGAGATTTTGTACTTTCTTTACAAATATTGTGAAGTTTTCAAAAGCTTCATTTTTATTACTTAAGAAAAATACCCATGTAAATCTTGAATAATCATCAACGATGACTAGTCCATATCTTGCATTTCCTAAGGAAGCAACTCTAGTTGGCCCAAATAAATCTAGATGTAATAGCTCTAGTGGCCGTTTCGTAGAAATGCTTTTCTTAGGTTTAAATGAAGATTTAGGAAGCTTGCCACGTTGACAAGAATCACAAAAACTTTTCTTTTCAAAAACGAGCTTCGGAAAACCTTTAATGGAATTTAATTTCGAAAGCTTATAAAGTGTTCCAAAGTTCACATGTCCAAAGCGTCGATGCCATAAGTGTTGTTCACTTGTGTTGGCAACGAGACATTGTTCATATGACTTAGGAAGATCCAAAATATAAATATCTTTATGGCGTGTGCCGGAAAATAATAATTTATTATTATCATTCGAAATATGACACAATCCTTTCGCAAAGCTAACTTTGTAACCTTTGTCACAAAGTTGGCTTATTGAAATAAGATTATGATTTAAACCATCAACTAGATAAACATCACTAATTAAGGGTTTAGAAGGGTTACCCACTTTACCAACACCGACGATGGTTCCACTCTCGTTGCCTCCAAATACGACGTGATTTCCATTTGCAATGGGAACCACTCCGGAGAGCAATTGAGCGTCACCCGTCATGTGTTTTGAACACCCGCTATCGAGTATCCAATTCCCTTTGGAGCTAAATTTATATTTGTTGCTCCTTTTCTTTTTCTTTTCCTTGAGTACCTAAAGATAGAAACTTTCATATCATGGTACCCAAGGTCATTGGGTCCTCAAAGGTTAGACCTTTGGAAGCCAAGTCCAATTGGACTTTGACTTCCCCACATAATTCCTACTATGCACAACATTCGAAAAATAAGCATTCATATACATTTGTTTTTCGTCCATGCTTGTGTCCTTTGGGCTCCAAATAGTGAAAATTTTGGGAGCCATCATCCTATTGGGTGCATGCATGCGACGTTGATTTCTACGTGATGCATGACGTGGATAGGCATACAGAACATGATGGAATGGTGCACAACGAGAATTATTCACATGATGAGGTGGGTGTACATATGCTTGTGTGGGAACACGTGCGTGAGGGTGTCTCACATGGTGTGCACGTGCCCGAGAATGTGTTGCATAAAAATCATCATATGTGTGAGATGGTGGAGTAGGACATGTGTTCCTACGTGGCATGGTATGAGTGTACATGTAGGCATGCCTCTTCTTTGGAGGTTCACCCAAAGTGGGTTTCTTTCCAAAAGAGGGTGTGGACGAGGTGGAAGCACCATTGGTAGATGAACTACCAATAGAGTGTTTGCTCCCACTCGTTGAGGCTTCGGAAGTTGGCCTTACAAAAGCAGTGACCGACTTGGATGAATTTCCCATCATATACCCCAAGCCAATGTGGTGTTTGGCCGGAAGTAAGTCTTTTAGGATATTATTGTAACGTCCGCTTTTCGACCGAATGTTTTTAGCGCGTGTCCTTGGTTGTTTTGTGTGCGTGTTACCGTAATTGATATTATTATTGATTTCCGTAGCTCGAACACGTGTCCGAACCCCGTAGTCACAATCCTCTCGGAGGCGCGATCACCCAGGTATCTTCCTTTTAATTTTTTTGACGCCAAGGGACCAATGAGCAATAACTCACTTTTAATTATTAAAATGTGTTTTATATACATAATTAAACATGTACGTTTTAAAACAAAACAAAATTTATTATTGTTAATCAACCCATATCTTAACCTATTGATAATTATTTTTCTTTTACAAATCAAATCAATTCCTTGAGAGAAATCAAATCTGTGAATAAATCAACTTTGATAAAAATCTAAACCTATTGATCTTTCATAACCTAAGCTACCAACCCAAGCTTGAATTCACGTGCTACACCAGCACACAAGTGAAAACACTAAGGCTAACATATAGCACACAGCCTACTCACACTACAAATTCTATTATATGGAACCCTAGGACTGAACCCTAGCCAGTACTCCTCACGTGAGCCATAGCAACCCTAAAGCAATTAAAAGGTAACACCTAGGCTAGGTTAATAGCTCTCCCAGCCGCCACAAACAAGAGAACCCCGAGCGATACTCTTCCTCTCGTTTTCAACTAGCCCTAGCCTCTTTCCGTCGCGTCGGCCTCCTCCACGGCGATCCCCGTCGACGTCCGGCACTTCCGACCGACAAGCAGGCCGCCAGTGCAGCCCTCAGCCATCTCCCCCTCGCCTGAACCGCCTTGCAGCACCCTTCTCTGGCTGTCGCCGCCGCCAACATCTCACTCACCACCTCGCCGTCGGATCTCTTCTTGCTCCGGCCACCTCCCGACGCAACTCCGGCCGCCCTGTCCTCCCTCTCCTCCTCCTCCATCTCCACACAACAAGACTTCTCCCTCTCCCCCAATCCACGCAAATCTGGACCGCCGCCCTCAGCATACGAACTGCCGCATCGCCGACCTTAGAGCTCCGGCAACCGCCCCCATCAACCACCTCGCCGTCGGTGTTCCCCAGATTCCTCCGACCAAGTTCCCGCGCACTGCAGCTTCTTGCGTGCGCAGCAGCTGCCGCAGAGCTTTGTCCCCGCATGCACATCTGGTGGTCGCCGGCCACCCACGACTGCCGACGCTCCAGCCATGGTGAACCCCCACCTGCAGACATAACATCGTCTCCCCCGCGATCCATCGCTGTTTTCAGATCCGGCGTCGGATCCGTGCGCAATCGTCAAAATACGGACTACCGCGGACGCGACGCCTGGACGAGACGATTCGAGAGGACGACACACTCGCCATCGCAGGCAAGTGTACCCACTTGCGCTTTTGACAGTGCCTTGGTCTTAAACTGCTAGAACTGTTAGACTGTGAACAAATAGAACCGGACGTGAAATGATAGCGTCCGGGACGACCCGTGACGACTCAGACTTGACGACGAAGTCTGAGCCTGACAACAATAAACTGCTGACATCATAGGGCTATCTTGCGTGTGCGTGCGTGTGGACACCCTAGAATAACAATTCCTTACACTTGTCATGTCATGTCCCTGTTACACAAAAAGCCTTCGGGCGTTTCGGATGCTCTCCATGCGAGAGTGATCCCCGTGACTGTTATACAAAAAGCCTGCGGGCGTTTCAGATGCTTTCCTTGCGGAAGTGATCCCTGTTACACAAAAAGCCTTCGGGCGTTTCGGATGCTTTCCTTGCGGAAGTGATCCCTGTTATACAAAAAGCCTTCGGGCGTTTCGGATGCTTTCCTTGCGGAAGTGATCCCTGTTATACAAAAAGCCTTCGGGCGTTTCGGATGCTTTCCTTGCGGAAGTGATCCCTGTTATACAAAAAGCCTTCGGGCGTTTCGGATGCTTTCCTTGCGGAAGTGATCCCTGTTATACAAAAAGCCTTCGGGCGTTTCGGATGCTTTCCTTGCGGAAGTGATCCCTGTTATACAAAAAGCCTTCGGGCGTTTCGGATGCTTTCCTAGCGGAAGTGATCCCTGTACTTCTTGTCCTGAGTTCCTGGGTTGGGGTAGGGTTGAGCGTGCGCACGGCAAGAGGGTCTGATCCCCCTCGAACCGTAAGGCGTGAACCCTTCGTGTCACACTTGTCTTGTCTTGTCCCGTCCTGTTTGTCCTGTCTTGTCCCGCCACGTCCTGATTTGTCTTGACACCTGTAGGTTAGTCCCCGTAGTTGGTAGCACACGCTACGACTACTACTTGTCCCGTTTTACTTTCCTGCTACGTTACTTCCTGTTGTGTTACCCTGTTATAACCACAGCATGTTAATCAACCAGTAAATTGTTGTGTAAAAGAACCTCAGCAAGTTAATCAACCAGTAAACCGTTGTTTAAAGTTCGGTGCACTTGCAGTAAAGTCTAACCCTTCTTGTAGACTTTACCTGACGTACAGTTCCTTTTTCTTGGGTGCTGTACGTCTGGTGTTCAGCCAGAGTTCGTGGACGAGGCAGACTCACTGGAGTACGTGGAGCTGAGGACGTCGTCATCAGAGTACGTAACTGACGAGGACCAGACCTAGCGGTCATTGTTTTAGTCGTCACTTTCTGAGGTTGCTACTTTTCGGTTTGTCTTTAAACTTTTGTTGCCATGCTTAGGCTTCTTTTAGACTTTGTACTTGTTGGATAACATATCTCTAATTCAATGAATGCAATATCTTTTCCCCACTTTTGTTGTTTCGAACTATAAAAATGCAAGAACCTGAAAATCTTTTAATGGTACCTCTACAGACGCTTATTGGGTCCGAGCTTCTCAAGCTCTGGCCTAAGCGGGCCTCGTCACGTTTCGCTTCCGTCCATTTTGGGAAGCGGGGCGTGACAGGTTTTAGTGGTGGCCCATGCAGGTCTTGCAAAAGTTCGGAACAATAAGAGTACCGCATTCAATATCCATGTACAAGTCTAAATTAGGTTCATAGTCTTAGATGGTAGGAAGACTTAGATAGACACCCAGGTTTGATAGTCTGACGCCTTGGTTAAGATTTAGTCATCCTCGTCCTAGAATACCCCTTTGACTCTGACCGTGTTAGATTTCTAGAGCCTTTATTTTTGTCGCTCGCCCAGCTCCATCGACTTCGGGCCCAGCAGAACGTAACCTTGATTCTCTTAGGAACTTTCCCCCTTAAATCTTGATTGTAGTTTAGCTCGTTAGGAAATCTTAGCGCCGAGCTCTCCTGATCTTTAGACGACCCGATGATTAGGACCCCTGACTTCTAGCGTCTCTCTGATCATTACACTTCTGCATTATCGTCCGTAGGGTCCCATCGTAGCCTCCTTGCATCTTATTCTATGTGTAACCATCATGCGATCATTTTTCTTTCTCCCGATTCGCGTGATCGTTTCCGGACGATTATCGTTGATCCTTCGAATCCCTTCCTTGGCCTATTCTGCTTCCCCTAAAAGTATTTTCGAAATTCCTTTATTAAGTTTTTTTTTCTTCTTCGCTCAGCTTAAATTCTTTGAAAACCCCTATATTACATATTTTAAAATTTCTTGTTTTTTTGGTTGAATTAAAATTCTTTCCCTGACTGTGAAACCCTTTTTGTCGTAAATTTTCGTTGTTACTATCTCGTATTTATTTTCAAATCGATATCTTTCATATTTTCAGTTTTAAAACCCTGTTAACATTTTGATAATTCAATTCATACTTTTCTGGACTACAAGATCTATTTCTAATCACTTACCGTACAAACTTTTTAAAATATTATCTAAGCTAGAGGGTACCCCAATTATTTTATTATTATTATTATATCAGTTCTATGTTCTTCGTGACCACATTTCAAAATCTTTGTGTAAACTTAATTTTCATTTGTAAAACAATCGTTTCTCACCCTACCCATCCTTCCTTCGTCTTACTTTTTCAAAATTTTAATTTTCTACATCTGCTCACTTTTAAGTATATAAATATATATAAAAGGTATATGATACCATAATTTGCACAAAATCCTTCTTTCATCGTTAAATCATTTCTAGAATATATTTTTTTCCACCCAACCAACCATCTTCTTACCCCGCCTTATTTGAACTCGTTCTTTCCGATTTATTTCGTTACACTCTTGGTTTCTGTTCTTTTTGGTGTAGACATTAGTCCTTGTAGTTGTCCATGCTATCTCCAGTATAGGAATAGGCCCTTGGTAGGTGATGTTGTCATGATGCATGAGTATAGGTAGAGTGTGTAGACCTGTATGCGTGTGTCATCTTTAGGATCATGATAATTGCCTTTTGTGGCTTGAGTGTATACTCAGTGGTAACCATGATATGATTGAAGTTGTCTGAACGACGGTATTCATACGTATATGAATGGGGTCATAGCAGGCAATTTCCTTAGACGTAGTTTTCGCGATTATAGAATAGCTCACCTTTGACTGCATGTGATTGTATCAAAACCTTGTTTTTTTTCTTTTAAACCAAATCTTTAAAGTTTTTGAAATTAGCTCACAAGATCACGAATCAATTATCCTTCCTCATCCATTACCGCAGCTCCACACGGTTTTACAAAACGTTTAAAATATGTTTTGGCCTTAAACTTCTCTTCTCTTCCTTCTTCCTTAGAAATTTTTGGTGTTTGTAGTTGTTGTACAATTGGGACTAGCTATTATCGTTATAGGATTTTGGTTGCGGGTAGACTCAGGGTGAGAGTAGTTGTATTATAGCAATGATTAATTGGTTTTGGAAAACAAGGATATTGGATTAGAATTTCTTTCGGATGAAAGGAATGAGTTGTCCAAGACTTATTTATAAAACCGAAGTGTGGCGGACTCAATGGAGAATTCTGGTTGAATGAAATTATATGCGTGAAGATGAGAACTTATTAGATTTGAGGCTTAGACGAATGGTAGATAGGGATGGATACAGAGTATGGTAGGAGTTAGGGTGATCATGAGATTGAGTAGAGCCTTTATAAGCATTAAGACTTGGTTGTCGAGTTGACGTGAGAAGGCTTTGAGAATGATACGACGCGTCGAGATAAATGGATGGTTAAGTAGTCGGACTTAATACTGGTTGGGATTAGTTATAGTGGGTAGGATGAGATGTGATTCGGATAGTTAAATTACTTGGCGGATAAATTTAAGAGAAGACATTACAAGGAATGAATTAAGGACACGTCGATTGTCGATTTGTGAAAAGTGTTATGAATTAAACAATTTTTTTTTGTTTAGGATTGATGATTGACTTGAACATCCTTTTAGCGATTGATTAATATTGAGAAGAGATCGAGAGTTTAAAAGATTGTTTTTTTGGAGCAATAATGTTTAGTGGAGTGGTGTGGTATGAGAAGATGATTATTATTCTTTTTTGAAGACTTGGAGTTGGAAATTTGAACAGTAAGTGATGGGTCTATAACTAAGTATTAGGAGGTGAGTTTAGTCGTGGCATTACCCAGTGAAAAGAAGGGTCATGATGGATTATTGGAGGAACGATTTTGAAGTTTTAATGATTAGAGATCATGATGTGGAGTATGAGAGTTGCAGGCGTAAGTGTATATATATATATATTATTATTATTAGTATAAGTGATTCCGAGGACGAAATCATTTCTAAGGTGGGTAGAATGTAACGGCCGCTTTTCGACCGAACGTTTTTAGCGCGTGTCCTTGGTTGTTTTGTGTGCGTGTTACCGTAATTGATATTATTATTGATTTCCGTAGCTCGAACACGTGTCCGAACCCCGTAGTCACAATCCTCTCGGAGGCGCGATCACCCAGGTATCTTCCTTTTAATTTTTTTGACGCCAAGGGACCAATGAGCAATAACTCACTTTTAATTATTAAAATGTGTTTTATATACATAATTAAACATGTACGTTTTAAAACAAAACAAAATTTATCATTGTTAATCAACCCATATCTTAACCTATTGATAATTATTTTTCTTTTACAAATCAAATCAATTCCTTGAGAGAAATCAAATCTGTGAATAAATCAACTTTGATAAAAATCTAAACCTATTGATCTTTCATAACCTAAGCTACCAACCCAAGCTTGAATTCACGTGCTACACCAGCACACAAGTGAAAACACTAAGGCTAACATATAGCACACAGCCTACTCACCCTACCAATTCTATTATATGGAACCCTAGGACTGAACCCTAGCCAATACTCCTCACGTGAGCCATAGCAACCCTAAAGCAATTAAAAGGTAACACCTAGGCTAGGTTAATAGCTCTCCCAGCCGCCACAAACAAGAGAACCCCGAGCGATACTCTTCCTCTCGTTTTCAACTAGCCCTAGCTTCTTTCCGTCGCGTCGGCCTCCTCCACGGTGATCCCCGTCGACGTCCGGCACTTCCGACCGACAAGCAGGCCGCCAGTGCAGCCCTCAGCCATCTCCCCCTCGCCTGAACCGCCTTGCAGCACCCTTCTCTGGCTGTCGCTGCCGCCAACATCTCACTCACCACCTCGCCGTCGGATCTCTTCTTGCTCCGGCCACCTCCCGACGCAACTCCGGCCGCCCTGTCCTCCCTCTCCTCCTCCTCCATCTCCACACAACAAGACTTCTCCCTCTCCCCCAATCCACGCAAATCTGGACCGCCGCCCTCATCATACGAACTGCCGCACCGCCGACCTTAGAGCTCCGGCAACCGCCCCCATCAACCACCTCGCCGTCGGTGTTCCCCAGCTTCCTCCGACCAAGTTCCCGCGCACTGCAGCTTCTTGCGTGCGCGGCAGCTGCCGCAGAGCTTTGTCCCCGCATGCACATCTAGTGGTCGCCGGCCACCCACGACTGCCGACGCTCCAGCCATGGTGAACCCCCACCTGCAGACATAACATCGTCTCCCCCGCGATCCATCGCTGTTTTCAGATCCGACGTCGGATCCGTGCGCAATCGTCAAAATACGGACTACCGCGGACGCGACGCCTGGACGAGACGATTCGAGAGGACGACACACTCGCCATCGCAGGCAAGTGTACCCACTTGCGCTTTTGACCGTGCCTTGGTCTTAAACTGCTAGAACTGTTAGACTATGAACAAATAGAACCGGACGTGAAATGATAGCGTCCGGGACGACCCGTGACGACTCAGACTTGACGACGAAGTCTGAGCCTGACAACAATAAACTGCTGACATCATAGGGCTATCTTGCGTGTGCGTGCGTGTGGACACCCTAGAATAACAATTCCTTACACTTGTCATGTCATGTCCCTGTTACACAAAAAGCCTTCGGGCGTTTCGGATGCTCTCCATGCGAGAGTGATCCCCGTGACTGTTATACAAAAAGCCTGCGGGCGTTTCGGATGCTTTCCTTGCGGAAGTGATCCCTGTTATACAAAAAGCCTTCGGGTGTTTCGGATGCTTTCCTTGCGGAAGTGATCCCTGTTATACAAAAAGCCTTCGGGCGTTTCGGATGCTTTCCTTGTGGAAGTGATCCCTGTTATACAAAAAGCCTTCGGGCGTTTCGGATGCTTTCCTTGCGGAAGTGATCCCTGTTATACAAAAAGCCTTCGGGCGTTTCGGATGCTTTCCTTGCGGAAGTGATCCCTGTTATACAAAAAGCCTTCGGGCGTTTCGGATGCTTTCCTTGCGGAAGTGATCCCTGTTATACAAAAAGCCTTCGGGCGTTTCGGATGCTTTCCTTGCGGAAGTGATCCCTGTTATACAAAAAGCCTTCGGGCGTTTCGGATGCTTTCCTAGCGGAAGTGATCCCTGTACTTCTTGTCCTGAGTTCCTGGGTTGGGGTAGGGTTGAGCGTGCGCACGGCAAGAGGGTCTGATCCCCCTCGAACCGTAAGGCGTGAACCCTTCGTGTCACACTTGTCTTGTCTTGTCCCGTCCTGTTTGTCCTGTCTTGTCCCGCCACGTCCTGATTTGTCTTGACACCTGTAGGTTAGTCCCCGTAGTTGGTAGCACACGCTACGACTACTACTTGTCCCGTTTTACTTTCCTGCTACGTTACTTCCTGTTGTGTTACCCTGTTATAACCACAGCATGTTAATCAACCAGTAAATTGTTGTGTAAAAGAACCTCAGCAAGTTAATCAACCAGTAAACCGTTGTTTAAAGTTCGGTGCACTTGCAGTAAAGTCTAACCCTTCTTGTAGACTTTACCTGACGTACAGTTCCTTTTTCTTGGGTGCTGTACGTCTGGTGTTCAGCCAGAGTTCGTGGACGAGGCAGACTCACTGGAGTACGTGGAGCCGAGGACGTCGTCATCAGAGTACGTAACTGACGAGGACCAGACCTAGCGGTCATTGTTTTAGTCGTCACTTTCAGAGGTTGCTACTTTTCGGTTTGTCTTTAAACTTTTGTTGCCATGCTTAGGCTTCTTTTAGACTTTGTACTTGTTGGATAACATATCTCTAATTCAATGAATGCAATATCTTTTCCCCACTTTTGTTGTTTCGAACTATAAAAATGCAAGAACCTGAAAATCTTTTAATGGTACCTCTACAGACGCTTATTGGGTCTGAGCTTCTCAAGCTCTGGCCTAAGCGGTCCTCGTCACGTTTCGCTTCCGTCCATTTTGGGAAGCGGGGCGTGACAATTATCCAAGTGGCCCTTACCCTTGTTGAATTTGTTGATTCGGCCCAATGTGTCCTCATATTTCTCTTTGAGAGAACGCAAAGAAATATCCAAAGTGGATATTTGCGATGTGAGTACATAAACACGAGATTTAAGATTCTCATTCTCAATACTCAAAGTCGAGTTTTGAGAAGTTAAATCCGCTATCTTATGTTCTTCCGCATCCTCAATGCTAACATGTTCAAGTTTAGATTTGAGATTAACAATCTCATTTCTTAACTCTTCAACAACGGTGTCGTTGTTGGTGATGATAGTCTTAGGCGATGTTTGAATGCTAGCTAGGTCATCTTTTACTTTAGTATATCTATTTACTAATTTAGTGTATTTTGACCAAAGTTGAGAGTTAGCATTCCTAAGATCGTCCATGGTTACCTCATCGCTTTCGACATCACTATCATCGGAAGAGGAGGATCCTTGATCGTGCTCCTCTCTTGCCATGAAGCACATGTGCGCTTGCTCCACGTTCTCATCGTCCGACTCTCCGCTTGAGGAATCCTCAGAGTCGGTGAATGTTGTTCCGACAAGTCCCTTTTTGTACCCCTTTTTGTACTTCTTTGACTTGTCGAACTTCGGCGCCTTCCACTTCTCCTTTTGCTTGTTTTGAGGACAATCCGCTTTGATGTGTCCTGGCTTATTGCATTTAAAGCACAAAGGTGGAGAGGCGTTAGTAGAAGTAAACTTAGATTTTTGTTTGAAGTTACCCTTTCGGAAGAAGCGATTGAACTTCTTTGCCATGAGTGCAATGGATTCCATGTCCATTTCTTCTTCTGAGTCCTCATCATCGGTAGAGGTGGATGAAGCCGCCTTGAATGCAATCGCATTTTTCTTAGGCGCATCTAGGTTCAAATAGGACTTCATCTTTTCTTGTAACTTCACCTTGCTATCTTTGCGTACCTCGTATGACATCAAAGTACCCATTAGTTGAACTACGGTATATTTGTTCATGTCATTACCTTCCTCGATGGCGAAGGTACGTTTTTCCCAAGAAGAGGGAAGTCCTTCAATAAGCTTTGAGCACTTCTCCTTTTGATTGTAGGACTTGCCGAGGGCCTCTAACTCGTTTATTATGTCAACAAAACGAGCGTAATATTCTTTCATCTTCTCGCCCTGTTGCATATGAAACATTTCGTAATCTTTGTTTACGACTACGAGTTTAGAGTCTCTTACCCTACTCGTCCCTTCATGAAGAATGAGGAGGGAGTTCCAAATTTGATATGCACTCTTACATGTGCATATCTTATTGAAATCCTCGGGCTCCAATGCGCATTGCAAGGCGTTCATTGCCTTGGCATTGCTTACCTCCGCGGCGACCTCCGCGGTAGTCCATTTCTCAAAGTCTTCTTCTTTGGGTTCGATGTATTCCTTCATTGTAGTCCTCCATAAGGATGCACTCCGGAGGAAGGTTTCCATCCGACATTTCCAATACCCATAGTTGGTACCGTTGAAGAATGGAGGCCTCGTAGAGGAATGTCCTTCCATCACCGATGACGCTCCTTCACGATTCCTGAAGGTGTCATAGTTGGAAGGTGGAGGCACGGTCTTGTTGTCGTTGGCAGACATAGCTGAGTATCTGGCTCTGATACCAAATGTAATGCCCTACTAGCTACTGCACAAGTACTAGAGGGGGGGTGAATAGTACTTTAAAATAATAAGGAGTATAATTCCAAATTAAATTGCAAACAACTACCAAATCAATTTGCGGAAGCTTAAATTGAATGACAACACAAAATTAACAATGCAAACAAATGATGTTAATGGGTTCGGATCCACCCAAGTCTCCCCGACTTGTTCCCGGTGATCCTACGTCCCAACCACCAGGATCCCCTCCGGATACTTGAGTTAGAAACCCTAACTCAAGATTTCCACTATGAATATCTTGTGAAAAACCTTCACAAGATCAAATCATACAAGCAATAGCAAACGTGAATCCCACAACCCGGGATCACAACCTTCTCTCACAACCGAGAGAATCACAAAGCAATATTAAAGAGTTTAATATGAAATAAACAATCTTACCACAAAATCCTATACCTTGAGTTTTTCTTACCCAAATGGTGAAATGAAGGATTTGAGGAAGATGAAGTCACCAAGACCTAGCACCAAGGAAATGACCAGCAATCGGTGCCTAGGGATGATTTGGAGACTTGGATCAAGCAATAGCTTGAAGAGCTCACCAAGAACAACCTTCTCTCTAGATGGATTCTAGATCTAGAAATGAGAGAGAATGAGTTTCTTGTGAGGAAGAGAGCTTTAGATTTGAGTGAGAAAGGCTATCTCTTTTGATCTCAATGAATCTCTGAATGGAAGCTCTAACCTAGATAGAAATGACCTAGGTTCGTATTTATAGGGTCCCATAAAAACAAGTTAGGTCATTCTCCAACGGATAGAAATCTGTGAGAATTAGTCGGTCAAAGAACAATCACTGACCGACTAGTTCATCAACTAGTCGGTCAGTCAAACAACGTGGACCGACTAAGAGTAGATCTGAGAAGAGATAGAATTTCAGACCTAGAAATCTAGTCGGTCCAAGAAGACTGTCTGACCGACTAGTTTCACAACTAGTCGGTCAGCCAATGAACGTAGACCGACTAAGAGCAAAAAGAATTAGTCTGAGTACAAAGTGACTTAGTCGGTCCAAGAACAAAAGTTGACCGACTAGATTGTCAACTAGTCGGTCACCAAACATTCTTAGACCGACTAACGATAAACAGTAGCTTAGGAGAAATTTAGCATGAACAGTAAGTCACAACTAGTCGGTCAAAGAAGCATCACTGACCGACTAGTTCACAAACTAGTCGGTTGGTGAGTCAACATAGACCGACTAACTGTAAACAGTAAATTCCAAGAAATTAAGGAATCAAACTAGTCGGTCCAAGAACAGTTGCCGACCGACTAGATCACCATCTAGTCGGTCAGTACTTGTTCTTGTACCAACTAACATGCACATACAAGTCCGAATCGAAGCGCGACGCTTCGAGGAAGTTAGAATGAACTTGTACTAAGATCCTAGAGCTACGATATGAGCGTTATGAAGTTAGAATGGTAAGATATACTCAAGGCTTAACATTCTATATATCGAAGCTAAAAAGACTATAAATAAAACCTTAATAAACGGTCTTCGAGAGCTTCGATTGAATCTTCATAACTTCCAAAACGGCGCAAGAGCTTCAACGAAGCTTTAGGCATGAATATGAGCTTTGGGAAGAGTTGAGATGTCGCTTTGAATGTTCTCGTGAATTTGGCGACGATCTCCAATACTGCGCTCACAAATTGTTAGTTCATGGATTATTTATGTTTGCTCATCATCAAAACCAAATTCGGGGAGTCCAATATTCAACAGTAACTAATTTAGATTATTCTCGTAAGGTACGATGAGCTGGATGAGATCCAGTCAAGACATATATTATAGATTCCAAGGGACCACGGGAATTATTTGGATGAGATTCAAATGTGCGGTTTAAAATGAACATAGAAACCCCTTAAGTCTATCAGTAGACGGTTTAGCAGATTCACTCAAGGCTCTGTCACAAAAGGTCTAGAGAGACTTATGTGTAAATGCGGTATGAGATATCGGGATAATGAGCCTGAGTGCAAGTGAAAGGTGTTGGGAGATAGGTATGCACTCGAACTCGAGGCAGTTTATCTCTTTGTATGTGTACAAACATCTTTTTCAAAATTACAGTAAGATGTATGGTAAGAATTTATCTAAGTTAATCTTAATGTAGTCGACATTTTAACTTATGTAAAGTTCTAAGGCTAAATGCAAGATTAAACAAGTATCGAAATAAGGATCTCGATCATGAAGAATTGTTTGACCGTTAGTAGCATAAGTCTAAAATCGTTCGTGGTCATAGATGTTTCGAGAAAAGGATATCAAAACATCGGATAGACCATTGTGTCTTTGTCTTCACCATGGAGTGATGATGATGATCTCATAGTCGTTCGACTTCGGAGACGAGACACAGTTGCTTATTGGAGAATGAGTTCACTAAACGACTCAACGAGAGTTATCATATGGTTAATATTGACCTATCTGTCAATGACAACTCTTAGTGATGATAGGTAAGTTGGTCTTTTAACTTGCGGTCATTGTACGAACCTGAACGTGAACAGTGTCACTTACATCACTGATCTAGCCTTGGGGCAAGTCCCATTGAAAGGTCTTTGGTTGGGTGACATTTGAAGCATGCGAGGAGAGTAATGACCAAGATAGGATTTGTCTCTCCCGGTCAAGGGGAGTTAGTGTCGCACGTGTTAGTTCGATCTTTAGTAAAAACTCTGGCCAGAGTATGTTGGAAGAAGTCCAACTTTATTTGATAACTCTTGGAAGAGCGGGACGTGACAATGAACGTACCAAGCATATCGAAGTTGATTGTCACTTGGTTTATCAAGAACACGAGGCTCAAAGGATTTCCCTTTCATATCTTCCCTCCAAAAATCAGGTGGCTGATATTTTTATCAAGGCGTAAACATAGGATCAACTTCAGCATTTATTATCCAAACTCTCGCTGCTTGACCCCCTAAGTTTGAGGGGTGGTGTTAAGATATTAATTAGTATATTGTTGTATCTCTTGGGCTCCTATGCAGTCCATTAGTTTAGCATGCTGTCTCTTCGTGTAGTATGTTGTCTCTTGAGTGTGGTGTTCTGTCTCTTAGGCTCCTGTGTTGAAAATGATGGGATGCATATTATATATGACGGAACTGTTGGAACATATCCAACATAGTTGGATCTTAATCCAACATTGGGCTTATATACGAAAATAATTATATGTATACAACACTGTCATTAATAAAGCCCAAGTAAGTGATCTAATTACTTCAGTTAAGTGGGATTAAATGAGCCATTAAGTAGGGTGTGGGCCTTTCTGTGTAGAGACATGTAGACGTCAATTCATTGATGGGCTGAATTGAAAACCCTAGGGCTAAGGAGACTAGCATATATATTCAGTGGACGTGATCCCCGAAACACACAAACAAAGTAGCCGTCTTTTCTACATCCCGTCGCTAGAGGAGGAACCTGTTGGGTCTGGATCTAAGCCTAGAGGGGGTGAATAGGCTTATAAAAATTCACGCGCAACCCACGAGAAATCACACGCAGTTATAATCACATGCAGGGTAAACAATAAGCAATCACATATGCACAGCAGATTTACCCTGGTTCGGTCGAACCTACGACCTACGTCCAGCCCCGAAAGCAAATACTATATCAGAAATGTTACCTAGTACAACATATAGCTAGAGCACCCACTCTACACTCACCTGGCTCTCAGTACATGCACTCACCAAAGTGCTCAACAAAAATAATCCTAGTATATGCTCTCACTTGAGTAGTCCCAACTAGCAAAGTCCCTCTTGTCTAACACCCACCAGACAAGAGCCCAAAAGTACACAAAAGTGGTAAAGTTTCCCCTACAGAGTGTTGGATCCTGTGGATGGCAAACAACACTAGAAGGGGGGTTGAATAATGTTGTGTAAATATAATCTTTTTCGTTCTAATTGGTTAGCACAATTCAAAACCTTCTAATGTTGTCTAAAAACCCAAGTAGAGTGATCTACGCTTGGTTCTTAATCAACTTAGGTAATCTTAAATAAATCAGAGAGAAAACACTTCTGGTAGTTAACTCCCTATGAACAGTAGTCGACTCCCAGAGAGATTTTATGCACTGCTCTGCTGAAAGAATAATTAATAAAAATATAAGATTACAAAGAAATACAAGAAAGAATCTTAGCACAGAAGATACAAAAAAATGATCTTGCAATATATTATGACGAGTTACAAGAGATATAATGCTCAACAAATCAAGATATAAAATAGAGACAGGCAATCACAGAAAATGCAAATGCAAACAAACGGATTTTTATCCTGGTTCCCCACAACATGGATACGTCCAGTCCCTGACCAATCCGGTACAAGATTTCCACTATTTACCTTGGCAAATACAAGCACCTAACTTCACTCGTTAGGATTTCCCAAACACCTAGCCTTGACCAGGATTTCCGACTGCAACACTGCAACACCTAGACTTGTCTAGGATTTCCAACACCCTTACAAGAAGGGGCAAAACATAAAATGAAAACCAATATCCAACTCACCACAACGATTAGTGGAGTTTGGATTTACACCCAGATTCTATAGCCAAAGTAATTATAACGTGTATTCGTGGATAAAAGAATTCAAATATGATCTTCAGATCACACAAAGATATGAGAGTAATTCTTTGTGATCTGGATCGTATGTTTTAAAAAATCCTTTTAATAAAATCAAAATATAGAACAAGGATTTTGAAAAACGTTAGCCAAATAAAATTGATCTAACAAAAAAATAACAGCTAAAAATAAGAGATCAGAAAGTTAGAGTAGATTTGGCTAAAATAATGAGAGCAAGAAAATTGAGAAATCTTTGAGACTTTTGGCACAAGAATGAATTCTTCAAATTGATGTGTGTATAAAATGATCTCATATTCTCCTCTATTTATAGTGATAGGAGAGGATTCGAATTTCAAAACAGGTTTGACTTTTGCCCCGAAAATCAAGGAAGCAATGAATTGGAGAGTCAATTAAAACAAGTCAAAACGTTGAAATTTGACAGCTGGTAGTCGACTCCCTAGGAGTGGTAGTCGACTCCTAGAGTGTTTCAGATGAAAATCTGTTTCCAGCTGGTAGTTGAATCTCTTCTTTGGTAGTCGACTCCTAGAGCAATTTTCTCTAAAACACAGCTAGCAAGAGATGTAGTTAACTCCTGGGTGTAATAGAGATTAACTACTAAGATGAGAAGTAGCTAGCAACTGCTCTCAAGAGATTTGAAATGATTTGAAAAACATTTGAAAACATTTTAACTTTGAAATCATTTTGAGAGTGTGTGTTATAATTACTTTTGGCTTTAACATAATCGTAAGAAAGACACAACTCACACAATATAGACTTAGGACGAGTCTTCATGAAGCTTGATCAGATGATGATGAGAATGCAAGTTTCTCTTGAGCTTCTTTTCCATTTGAGCGTGAGCTTCATCATCGAGCTAGCAACGTCGTCCTCGTCTTTGCTAAGTGAGCATAGATTTCGCTTCTCTGAAGTATGCATAACGATTTTCATTTGTCGCACAACCTGCACACTTAATTGTAGTGTAGTTAGTACACTAACTTCATTTGGTGTGCTTATCATCAAAACCACTTGGGGGTGGAATTCAATTTCCATCACTCTCCCCCTTTTGATGATGACACCCAAATGAATAATGAAGTAAGTTTAAATCAATATTGACTTTAATAAAATTACTCACTCCCCCTGCTTAGATGCGGTACTCCCCCTGCATCAAAGCCGTTAGCAAAACAATACATTCATTTTTTCATTTCATACTCTTTCTCCCCCTTGTCATCAATCAAAAAGATGACATACTTATTTCAACAAATATTTCATACAAACTATATTTAGCAAGTATGAAGTTGGACAGAAAGTAAATCAATGATCAATTCTGCAAAAAAGTGTTAGTATATGATATGATCAACATATTTTAGCAGAATATATCAGATAATAATTAAGCATAATGTTCAACCATAAGCATAACTAAAAACATAAGAGTATCAACCACAGTATAAAGTAGTTATTACAGACCAAGAAGTTTTTGAAACACATTGTTTTTAAAAAACATTGTTTTGAAGTTAAGAATGACCAACATCCTTTCCTTCTTCAAAGACTTGATCTCCTTAAGGATTGTCTTGAGAGTTTGCTCGGTCATATCATTGCTCCTTACCACTAGTTTCTTCAGATTATTTGTTAAGAGCTTCAAATCATTCCTTTTAGGAAATCTTCAAGTTTGAAATCTTCTTTAGCAGCATGTCTTGAAGTTCCACAATGTAGGCAGGTGGCTCTTCATCTTCTTCATCTTCTTCATTGTCTTCATCTTCTTCTTCAGAATTTGCAACAATATGTTTCTTACCTTTCTTTTTAGCAGAAGATTCTCCTTGCTCAGCAACAAGAGTTTCTTCAGGGATGTTTTGGTTAAGATCAATATGAAGCCCCATTCCACCGAGTGTGTGTGCATCAAACACAACAGTCGGTTCCAGAATTTCGGTTTCATTGTCAAGAGGAACATTTTGACCAATAAATAGAATTGTAAGATAATGGCCATGAGCTAAGGAGGAAGATAGTCTATCAGATGATGCAGAGGTAAGAATGGAATCCATGATAACTTTAGACCAATTTACGTAGATATTACCTAGCATTGTGTAAATACATTTGGCCTGTTTTTCAGAAAGGATGGAATGGCTACCAGACTTCTGCATGATATTGTAAGATAGGATATTTGCTAAAATTCTTGCTGGGTAGCACAAATCACTACAAGGTAGTTTAGTTTGAAAATATCTACCCGACAAGTACATTCTATCAAGAATATCGCTATCAGCCATTTCAATATTATCAAGCAGTTCTCCAGAGTAATAAATTCCTAAGGTTTACCCAAGGGACTTAACAATAATAGCTATTTTAGAATCAAGAACTTTAGTAACAAATCTAGATTTGACAAGGTCATACTCCATGTTGGTGTAAAAGAGATATACAAGCCAAGGATAGCACATGAAAACATTTTAAGATGAAAATATGGTTAGAAGGTTCTGAAACTCTAGAATATCAACAATTCCATAATTCAGAACATGATCTAAATTAACAAACCTCTCATAGTGGATTTGTCTTTTAGAAATGCTTAGAAATTTGTCATAGGAAACATTTTTGAAGAGATAAGCTTCAATAATTTCCCTTTGAGAAAGAGATGATTCATTGATTTTCCTCTTCTTGGCAATGGTCTTTTTAAAAGGCAATCTAGAGAGAGAAAATAAATTGAATCACAATACTAGAAGATACAAGAATTAAGAATTAATGAAAATAAAGCAAGTTTATAAGAGAAAGATTTTACCTTTGAAGTTCTTCCTTGAGATGAAAAGAATTTTTACTAAGGAGATGAGATGAGAATCAAGAATTTCAAGAGGATGGGTAAAAAAGAAGTAGTCGGCTCCCCTAGGGTTTGGGAATTGGGGGTTTTACCTCATGGGGTGAAAGAGGATGATGAAAGGTGGCCTTTAGATCAAGAAATCAAGGGTTGAGATCATTTCTCCTTATTGGGTTTAAGTTGCCTCTTGCCTTTGAACCCATTTAACTCAATGGAACCCAAAACCAGTAAGAAAGAAATAAGAAAAAAAGAACCCAGATTTCCGCACAGCTCACTGGTAGTCGACTCCCTTACATAGGTAGTCGACTCCCTGCTGGGCTGAGTCATTTTCTTATCCCGAGGGGTTTTGGTCTAAAACCTGAGTGCGTTTCTGTAAAAACTGTTTTATATATATGAACACACATTTATAATCATATATAAAACAATTTAACAGAATTTAACAATCATTCAATTATTTAAACATATCATACATATAGTTTTGCGAAGCAATTTTTGTTGGGAAAAAAAATTTGACGCTGTTCTTGTTTCTCCTCATCGTTCTTTTTAGAGTACCTGAAAAGATAAGCGTTTATGGTACTCTTTGCTTTCGAGTCCAGAGGGTTAGCTTTAGGAAACCAAACCCAATATGGTTTAGTTCCTTCATGGAAAAAATATTTATAATTCTTGTTTAAATGAAATTTTTGAACAAAGTTTGTGGCGTACCCTTTTTGTCTCTGTTCGGACAAGTTCTTCGGTATCCAGATGCTTAAATTTTTTTTGTTAGAATGATGCATCCTAGTATGCTTAACACATTTCTTAGTATGATTTGAAACATATCCAAGTCCTGTTTTGCTGGACGAAGCTTTTTGATTTCAATTAAACTATCTAGCTTTCCATTTCCTTTGTTGAAATTTTCAACAATCTTCATCGTAGTGTCGTACTTGTCTTTGATAGATACGAGAAGATTATTCAAATTTTCAACCTTTTCATTTATGGAAAGAATGTCTTTTTGCAAAGACTCACTCTTTTCTTTTAATGCAATGTTTTCTTTAATAATCTCTTCCTTTTCTTTAGTCTCTTTCTTAAAGTGTTTTTCTATGTTCTTTAATGAGCTTTTCATGCATTTTGCATAACTCCTTATATGCTCCTTTATAATCACTATCACTATATGAATCATGCATGGTGCTTACCTTAGACGATGTGGAAGCCATAAAACACAGATGTGATGTCTCTCTTCTTCCATCGTTGTCGTCTTCTGAGGATTCATCGGATGAAGAAACGTCGCTTTGGTCGAAGGCTGCGTAATCTTCCTTCTTTGGTCGTCGAAACCTGTTTCTTCCATTGTTTCTTCTCTCGTGGCTTTCTCGATTCTTTCCACGTTCTTTGGAATCATGGTTGTTCCTTTCCAAGGGACAATCTCTTTTGACGTGCCCTGGTTTATTGCAGCCAAAACAGATAATACCGTTAGTGGGTCTAAAATAACGTTTACCATACTTACTTGTGATGAACTCTTTAAAGTTCTTTGAGATGAAAGCAATATGATCCTCTTTGTCCGTGTAGTCGGAATCTTCTTCTTGAGCTTTGAAAGCAAGATTCTTCTTCTTTGGTTTTTCTTCGATCTTCTTGTCTTCTTCAAGTTTAATCTCATATGCCATGAGATTTCCCATCAACTCTTCGATGGTAAGATCCCTCACGTTGTGTGCTCCTCGAAGGGCTGTTGTCTTTCCTTTCCATTCGGGTCGGAGAGATTTCAGTATCTTCATCACCTGCTCGTATTCAGGAAGTTTCTTTCCTAATCCTGCGAGCTCATTTGTAATGTTAGTGAAACGAGTATTCATATCGGTGATACTCTCTCCTTCTTCCATTTTGAAAGATTCAAACTTAGAATGTAAAACATTTATACAGGATTCTTTTACCTATTCAGTTTCCTTATGACTTACCTGAAGGGCGTGCCATATTTGATGCGCTGTTTTGCATTGGGAAACTCGATTAAATTCATTGCATGTTACAGAGAAAAATAGTGCATTCATCGCCTTTGCATTGAGATTTGCTTTCTTCTTGTCGTCGGCTGACCATTTTTCGAACTCAACTTCGGTAGGTGTGATGTATGGAACTTTGTGATGGTCCATGTTTCGATGTCTAGTGACTCCAAGTGATCTTCATCCAGATCTTCCAGCTGGCATAGTTTGTTCTGTTGAACAGAGGTGGTCGCACGGTGTTGAGTCCTTCAGAGCGAAACGATGTTGATGCCATCACCTTTTATAACCTCGCTCTGATACCAAGTGTTGGATCATGTGGATGACAAATAACACTAGAAGGGGGGTTGAATAGTGTTGTGTAAATATAAACTTTTTCGTTCTAATTGGTTAGCACAATTCAAAACCTTTTAATGTTGCCTAAGAAACCAAGTAGAGTGATCTACGCTTGGTTCTTAATCAACTTAGGAATCTTAAATAAATCAGAGAGAAAACACTTCTGGTAGTCGACTCCCTATGAACAGTAGTCGACTCCCAGAGAGATTTTATGTACTGCTCTGCTGAAAGAATAAGTTATAAAAATATAAGATTACAAAGAAATACAAGAAAGAATATTTACACAGCGGATACAAAAAAAATGATCTTGCAATATATTATGAACGAGTTACAAGAGATATAATGCTCAACAAATCAAGATATAAAATAGAGACAGACAATCATAGAAAAGGCAAATGCAAACACACAGATTTTTGTCCTGGTTCCCCAAAACTTGGGTACATCCAGTCCCCAACCAATCCGGTACGAGATTTCCATTATTTGCCTTGACAAATACGAGCACCTAACTTCACTCGTTAGGATTTCCCACATACCTAGCCTTGACCAGGATTTCCGACTGCAATATTGCAACACCTAAACATGTCTAGGATTTCCAACACCCTTACAACAAAGGACAAAAACAAAATGAAAACCAATATCCAACTCACCACAACGATTAGTGGAGTTTGGATTTACACCCAGATTCTATAGCCAAAGTAATAACAATGTGTATTCGTGGATAAAAGAATTCAAATATAATCTTCAGATCACACAAAGATATGCGAGCAATTCTTTATGATCTGGATCGTTTGTTTTCAAAAATCCTTTTAATAAAGTCAAAATAAAGAACAAAGATTTTGAAAAACGTTAGCCAAATAAAATTTATCTCACAAAAAAATAACAGCTAAAAATAAGAGATCAGAAATTTAGAGTAGATTTGGCTAAAATAATGAGAGCAAGAAAATTGAGAGATCTTTGAGAGTTTTAGCACAAGAATGAATTCTTCAAATTGATGTGTGTATAAAATGATCTCATATTCTCCTCTATTTATAGTGATAGGAGATGATTCGAATTTCAAAACAGGTTTGACTTTTGCCCCAAAAATCAAGGAAGCAATGAATTGGAGAGTCAATTAAAACAAGTCAAAACGTTGAAATTCGACAGCTGGTAGTCGACTCCCTAGGAGTTGTAGTCGACTCCTAGAGTATTTCAGATGAAAATCTGTTTCCAGTTGATAGTCGAATCCCTCCTTTGGTAGTCGACTCCTAGAGCAATTTTCTCTAAAACACATGTAGCAAGAGATGTAGTTAACTCCTGTGTGTAATGGAGATTAACTACTAAGATGAGAAGTAGCTAGCAATTGCTCTCAAGAGATTTGAAATGATTTGAAAAACATTTGAAAACATTTTAACTTTGAAATCATTTTGAGTGTATGTGTTATAATTACTTTTGGCTTTAACATAATCCTAAGAAAGACACAACTTACACACTATAGACTTAGGACGAGTCTTCATGAAGCTTGATCAGATGATGATGTGAATGCGAGTTTCTCTTGAGCTTCTTTTCCATTTGAGCGTGAGCTTCATCATCGAGATAGCAACATCATCCTCGTCTTTGCTAAGTGAGCGTAGATTGTGCTTTTTCGAAGTATGCATAAATCTTTTCATTTGTTGCACAACCTGCACACTTAATTGTAGTGTAGTTAGTACACTAACTTCATTTGGTGTGCTCATCATCAAAACCACTTAGGGGTGGAATTCAATTTCCATCACAGAGATCGTTACTATTACACACAAATAATAGTAAAAGAGTTTAGAGAATCTCAGTGTGTAGACGTAGTCGTCTCTGTCAATCGGCACGGGCCGGCTCTCATCTGGCAAGATGTAGATGTCTCGTCTCGTCTGCAAATCAAGTTACTGATCTCGCTTGACTCCTCTTTGAATATTGCAACATTATCTTGATGGTGCAGCAGAAGTGCGTGGATAGAACCCTGCAGTGCGTGGACAGAACCCTGCAGTGTGTGGATTGAACTTTGCAGTGCGTGCGCAGCCCCCCGCAGTGCGCGTGCAGCTCTCCTCTTTAGTCTTCAACTTGCGACCAGAGGTGTTTGTATGCTCTTTGGAGACATTGAGGCTGCTCTCTTGTTGTGTGACTAGCACCGATGATGATCCCCTTCTTCTCTTGCAATGGTGTACGATGATGAAGGCTTGAACTTTGTGCAAGGGTGAAGGATTTGGCTATGAAGCAACTTGCGGCACCTTGGCTTGGGATGCAACTTGCGGAAAGGAGATCTTCAAGGATGTTGCGGCCTTGATGTGCGCTTGGGCTATGGAGTTGCGCAAGGAGATGTGGAGAGTAACTTGGAGATGTAGTTTGCGTCCAATGGCTTGGAGGATATGAAGAACTTTGGCCTAGGAGATGATGAAATATATGAAGATATTCAGAATACAACTCATACTAAAATAAATACCACTGATTTAATACAGAGATTAATATCAAAAAAATATCACCATGTTGTAGAGCACTGAGTTGTGATCGTCCTGGCGCAAACGGTTCGTCGATCTGAGCTCTGTGGAGAGAGTTATGCACTTTTTAGCGTCGTCCGTCGAGCTCCTTGCAAATTTGCGGCCATGAAGCTTTCCTCTTGTTGGAATTTCATAATTCCATATTTCTATTCCCATATGGTTTTGATATGACAAACACATACAGTGCTACTTACTCTAATCTATGCAGATACAAGTACATGCTGAGTTCCACACAATCAGATATCTTCATGCATATTCAAACAGATATATCATAGTTCATGAAGCTAGAAAGGCAAAGGCACCTAATCCACGACTTGGATATATAATCACTTGATAAGGATCCCCTGCAAAGAACCTTCTCAGATTCAGTTGCAGATGCAGTCTTATCTACGGCTTTTTGTAATCATTGTAAAATTTACTTTTTTAGAGTTACAAATCCTTGTGATAATATGTCTTAGTTACCTAGGTTCCACTCCTCAGAGATCTACACTTCCCAATTTCGAAAATTCGTACTTCTGAAAATTGGCAACCAATAACCCCATTTTGGTCGACCAATTTTAAACCTTCGAATTTGGCTATAAGATTGCATGAACAAACTCCCCTAACTATGTAGATTCTGGAACAGTCTTCCAATGGTCAAAATTCTCTCTCTAAATTTTGGTCGACCAATATGATCATTTTGGTCGACCAATTTCAAAACTAGCCGTTTTGATCCCAAATTTTCAGGGACGGTTCTTGTCCATTTTCCAACGTTAACTACAGTCCCCAACCATCCTTAAACACTATAAATAGAGGGGTAGACCCTCTCTTTCTCTTCACTCACTTTCCTCTTCTTTACGCTCTTATTTGTTGAAATCAAGTCTTTCATTTTCTAAAGCTTTAGGCCATTAGTTGTTCCTTTTTCTTATTTGTAAGAAGAAATTATTAGATTTCTTTCTTCGTTTAAGAACGGAAGAACTTGGATTTTTCAGCATCATTTTGGAAAGTTGTTTGTGTTCATAATTGCAAGAAGAAATCGATTGATCTCTCTATTCTTTTATGAACCAGAGAACTTCAAGTATTATTCTTCATTACATATCTTATACATCTTGAAGTTCATCTTTAAACACCATCCTTGAATTCATTTTCTGAAATTTATACCAAGGCTATAGGTGTTTTTCTATTTCATTATTTAACAGGTTTGAATCTCTGTTTAGAGATTGTACAAAGTTTGGGACACGGGGAGTGTCGCCATTTTTGTAAGTTTGTGCTTGCGGGAGCAAGTGATTATAATGGATTGAAAATCTCTACTGGGAGTAGAGGACTGGAGTAGGATCAAGAGGATCCGAACCAGGATAAATCTCTGTGTTTGCGATTGATTTATTTTCAGTACTTGTCATTTTATTTCTGTGCCATCTTTGCAAATATTAGTAACGTTTTATTTGCAACATTTTTATTATATACACTATTCACCCCCCTCTAATATTGATCCATACCGGCTAAAATTACATTTGGTATCAGAGCAAGGTTAAGATGGCAGAATCAAGCATGAACGCTGTTCCACACAACTACAACACAAATCAACATCCTGAAGGGCACTCTCAGGTTCGTCCTCCTCTATTTGATGGTTCTAACTACTCATATTGGAAAATACGAATGGAGATTCATCTCCAAAGTATGCATTATGAGATATGGGACATCGTAGAGACAGGATACACTAAGCCAACACCTCCTGTTACTGATTGGTCCGCCAACGACAAAGCAGCAAAGACAAACAACTCAAAGGCCATGAATGCTTTATTCTGTGCCATGGATAAACATGAGTTTAATCGAGTATCTCAGGCCAAAAGTGCAAAGGAGATTTGGCACATATTCGAGGTAACTCATGAAGGAACCAATAAAGTAAAGGAAACCAAGATTGCCTCTTTGGTTCATAAGTATGAGTTGTTCAAGATGCAAGACAAAGAGACGATTGGAGAAATGAACACCAGGTTCACTAATATTATTAATTCTCTTAATGCTCTTGGAAAAGTTTATTTTTCTCTTGGTAAGGTACGCAAGATTCTTAAGGTACTCTCCCCAGAATGGCGCCCAAAGATCACTGCTATTGAGGAAGCCAATGATCTTTCCAAATTATCCATGGAAGATCTAATTGGTAACTTAATGGCACATGAAGTCACATTACAAGATGCAAAAGAGGAATCAGATCAAAAGAAGAAAGTACTCGCCTTCAACACAACATCAGATAATGAAGATTCAGATGATGACATGGCATTCTTTGCCAAGAACTTCAGAAAGTTCTTTCAAAAAGGTAAGTATAATATTAAATCTAAAAATACTGATTCTTCTCTTTGCTTCAATTGTAATAGGCCAGGACATATGAAGAAAGATTGTCCGCTTCTCAAGGCCAAATTCAAAACTTCCAACAACAACGATCAATCCAGAAGGGAAAGGAAGTTTGACAAGATGAAGAAAGCATTTGCAGCAACTTGGGATGAATCTTCAGATGATGAAGATGATGATCATAGTGAAAGTGCTAACATGTGCTTTATGGCACAAAATGATGAAGATGAGGTAAGTTCTTTTAATAACAAAGAACTACTAGATGCATTAAAAGATCTCTATTCTCGTTTCAAAAGATTAAATGGTCAACATAAATCTTTGAAACAGAATAATGATGATCTCGTTCTTAAATATCAAGAATTATCATCTTCTAAAAGCACTACACCAAATTCTATATATGTTGAGAATTCTTCTTCTCAAATTTTAGATCTTAGTAAAGAGAATGATATTCTCAAAACTAAGAATCTAGAATTACACACACAAATATCCGAAATGGATAAAAGTATCTCATCACTAAAGATGAAATATGATGAGATGTCATCTAATGTTAATAAATTTAACAAAGAAAAGACTAATCTCGATGATTTGCTAAAAATTCAATATCCAGTAAATCATAGACAAGGACTGGGATATTCTCATAAGGATGCACCCAAGTCTTATAATACTTCTTCCTCTAGTGGCAAAACAATTTTTGTTAAACCACAAAAGAAGAATCACGCATTCATTTACACGAAGAAAGTAAATATTCATACTGCTTCTTCACAAAGAAATGTTACTAACATTTCAAAACCATCTCCTAGGAAACCTACTACGATTAGTATATGGGTTCCTAAGGATTCATGTTTGAAAGATAGAAATGATTATATTTCTCATTATATACATGCTATAGTTCATTCGTGTGATTACATTAAAAAGCCAAATTCCACTTGGGTTTGGCTTCCAAAAATCTAATCCCAAGGACCCTCAAACAAAGGGTACCAATGCTTAATGTTTTATCTTTCAGGTACCTAAAAAGGAAAGATGGATTTTGGATAGTGGATGTTCAAAACATATGACGGGAAATGTCAATTTGCTTCTAACAGTTAAATATAAAAATAGAGGCACAGTTACCTTTGGTGACAACAACAAAGGCAAAATCATAGGCACCGGAACTGTTGGTAATACAAATCAGCCTGTCATTGAGAATGTTCTCCTGGTTGACAGTTTGAAACATAATTTACTTTCCATTAGTCAGTTATGCGATAAAAATTACAAAATAGTTTTGAACAAAATGATTGCATTATTTATGATTCTGATATGTCATCTGTTTTGTTCCGTGGTAAGAGTAAGAATAACATTTATATATTATGTATGTCTGTTATCATTCATAATCACTGTTTAATGATTACATCTGATGATGCACTTTTGTGGCATAAACATTTTGGACACACTAATTTCAAAAATCTAGCACATATTTCAAAACACAAATTAGTATATGGAATGCCAAATATTTCTTTCAAACACAAACATTTCTGTGATGCTTGTCAACAAGGAAAAATGCACAAATCTTCTTTTAAATCAAAGGACGTTATCTCAACAAAGAGACCATTAGAACTTCTACACTTAGATTTGTTTGGTCCTTTAAGAGTAGCTTCTTTGAATAGAAGTAGATTTGCATTTGTCATTGTTGATGATTATTCAAGATATACTTGGGTTATATTCTTACAAAATAAGAATGATGCGTTTGAAGAATTTTCAATATTTAGTAAAAAGATACAAAAAATCAAATCCTCTAACATTGTCACTATTCGTAGTGATCATGGAGAAGAATCTGGAAATGAATCTTTTACCAAGTTTTGTAATGAAAATATCATTACTCACAATTTTTCTTTTCCTCGTACTCCTTCTCAGAATGGAGTAGTAGAAAGGAAAAATAGAACTTTACAAGAATGTGCAAGAACAATGCTTTGTGATAGTAAGTTACCAAAATATTTTTGGGCTGAAGCTGTCGCAACTGCTAGTTACATTATAAATAAAGTTCTTATAAGGCCATTGCTTAATAAAACTTGTTTTGAATTATTCTTTAATCACATTCCTCGTGTATCATATTTTAAAGTGTTTGGATGTAAATATTTCATTCTTAATACGAAGGATGCACTTGATAGGTTTGATTCAAAATCTGATGAAGGTATTTTTGTTGGATACTCAACACGTAGAAAAGCCTACAGAGTATATAACAAAAGAACTTCAAGAGTTGAAGAATCACTACATGTTACATTTGATGAGAACCCCTTATCTAATTCTCCCATCATAGATGATGAAGAGAATATATTACCTTTATCTAATTCTTTAGATAACATTAAACTTGATGAAATTGATGCTACTAAACATTCTGTTGAGTCTATTTCAAAAAATACATATCTTCATAAGGCATTTGCAAAAGTTCCGAATCATCCATCAGAATTAATCATTGGAGATATTACAGATGGAGTTAGAACTCGTCGTCAAATTGAACAAATGACGCATTGTGCTTTCCTTTCATCCATTGAACCAAAGAACATCAAGGATGCATGTGAAGACAGTTCATGGATTATCACTATGCAGGAAGAACTCAAACAATTTCAATGAAATGATGTTTGGGAATTAGTTCCCAGACCAATAGATCATTCACTTATTGGTACCAAGTGGGTATTCAAAAATAAATTGGATGAATCTGGTCAGGTAATTAGAAGCAAGGCACGATTAGTTGCAAAAGGTTATAATCAAGAAGAAGGTATTGATTATGATGAAACCTATGCACCAGTTGCACGTCTTGAGTCTATTAGAATGTTGTTATCATTTGCATGTTTTAAAGATTTTAAATTATTTCAAATGGATGTCAAAAGTGCTTTTTTAAATGGTTTTCTCAAGGAGGAAGTTTATGTTGAACAACCTCCTGGTTTTATTCATGAAAATTTAGAAAATCATGTTTTCAAATTGAAGAAAGCTTTATATGGTCTCAAACAAGCACCTCGTGCTTGGTATGAAAGACTTAAAAGCTATCTTTTAAATTTTGATTATTCAATTTGTAAAATAGATTCCACGTTATTTATTAAGAACATTAAATCTGACATAATTATTATTCAAATATATGTTGATGATATTATTTTTGGTTCTACTAATGAATCTCTTTGTCAAGATTTCTCTAAGATTATGCAGACAGAATTTGAGATGAGTCACATGGGTGAACTCAATTACTTCCTCGGTCTTCAAATCAAACAATTGAAGGAAGGAATCTTCTTTCACCAAAGCAAGTATTCTAAGGAACTCATCAAGCGTTTTGGTTTAGAAAGTTCTGCAAAAAACGTACTCCAATGAGTACATCTACTTCTCTCGACAAAGATTTAAATGGTAAGAGTGTTGATCAACGTCTTTACAGAGGTGTGATTGGCTCTCTACTCTATTTAACTGCTAGTAGACCAAATATTATGTTTTAAGTATGTTTATGTGCACGCTTTCATGCAGATCCTAAAGTTTCACATTTAACTACCGTAAAAAGGATTATTAGATATGTTAAGCACACTTCTAATTTTGGTTAATTTTATCCCAAGTCAAGCACATTTGATTTATTATCATATAGTGATGCAGACTTTGCTGGTTGCAAATCAGATCGTAAAAGTACCAGTGGTAATGCCACTTTTTAGGTCATGCTTTAGTTTCTTGATTTAGCAAGAAGCAAAACTCTGTTTCATTATCCACAACCGAGGCAGAATATATTGCCGCCGGTTTAGCATGTGCTCAAATCTTATGCATGAAACAAACTATTTCAGACTATAGTATTGATTGCTCTACTTGCCCTATTATGTGTGATAATACTAGTGCTATTAATCTTTCTAAAAATCATGTGCATCATTCTCGTACAAAACATATTGATGTCCGTCATCATTTTCTAGATGATCATGTTCAGAAAGGAGATATTGTTCTTAAATTTATAGCTACTAAACATCAGATTGCTGATATTTTGACTAAACCGTTGAAAGAAGAGACTTTTATTAAGCTTCGTAGGAATTTAAGGATTATTAGTGAATCGGACTTATGACACATTCTTATTTTTATTTTTAGAATTTTTTCAAATTTTTTTCAAATTTTTTGGCTGTTTTTTAAAAATTGGTCGACCAATTCACAAATATTGGTCGCCAATTGTCGATTTTTTATTATTATTTCGGTAACTGTCGCTAGCTGTTCCCTCCATTTTTCGTTTCCAAACTGAGCCCATCCTTTCGTTTTCAAATTTGCGTGGGTTCCGATTTCCAACTGCTCTGCCAATTGGAATTATTTCAGTTCCCCAAACTTCTCTTAACTGAATTTATTCTCTCTATTTAATTCTTATCCTGCCTAGGGACTCTCATTCACACAAATATCTCCCAAGGCCTTCTCGTTTTTCGCAGTATCCTTTTCCCCCAAAAAATGACCCAGCCCGCCTTCTTCCCAAATCACCGACGCCTTACCCCTAAATCGCCGGCCTCCACCCGACATCTCGCCGATGCCTCCCTCAAACCCCCAGCCCCATCGTCGATCTTCCCTCTCCTTTCATCGATCGACCCTCCGCCTCCCTCCATCTTCCCGATCGACGATTTCGACGGCTCCGCCCACATTCTCGCCCCTCTATTTCGACCCAGTTTTCTCTCGATTGGCTCCGTCTACCTCAGATCGGCCCTATTTCTCCCTCACCACCAATGGATCCGCACTCCCTCGACTTCGTTGCGACAGCCTCTCTGGCTTATTTCCGTTCTCCGACGGCTACACAGCACTTTTGCCTCATGGAGAATCTACCGTTCCATCCGGAATGCCATGTGGACTTCGACGATCACGGCTTCTCCCGGATCTTCGGCCCTCTTCGATCCGCCGGCCTCGTCTCTCTCTGGTCGACTGCCAACCACACTCCTTACTTCCCTACTCTCGTCTGAGAATTCTATGCAAATTTGGATTCCTCCATGCAGGCTGGTATGCTTTCGATCACTACCATTGTCAATGGATTTTGCTTCCGGTTGACTGGCCCGATGCTGTCTCGGCTTCTGAATCTACCCCCCGACCCATGTCCAGCCTCTCCCTGAAAATCTCACTGACCCAGCCATTAAGCTTCTTTTGTCCACCGATTTTCGCCCAAACCGTTCCGCTGCCACCCTTCATCCCCCTGCCCGCATGATGGTTAAGATAATCCTAACCAACCTCGCTCCAAAGATTGGTTCCCTAAATTACGTCAGTACAAAGACCGCTCGTTGCTTATATGCATTGATGGGCGAGCTTCCAGTAGATTGGGGATCTGTTCTTTTGGAAACATTGGTCAAACCTGTCCGCTCTCACATTTTCTTGCCTTCGCTTATCACTCTGATCCTAGAGGCGTTTCAGGTTCCTTTTTCCAATTCAGTCCCGCTCCTTAACCCAATAGATTTCAACTCTGAGACACTTACACATATGCAGTTGGTTATTTCTGACACTTCTGATCCTGAGGAGGAAGACAATGCCGATGCCTCTGTCCATGACACATCTCCTATTCCATCCCGTCCTACTACCCGCTCCATGTCTCGCTCTCCTCGCACCCGTACCCGCTCTCCCCGACCCCGTACCACTCCTAGCACCCGTCCCACTCCCAGCACCCATACCACCGGCTCCTCTTCTCGCGCACGTGGTCGTGTTCCAGTTAGAAGGCGGTATTCCCATTCTGGTGCTTCCCCTAGCACTCATGTTACACCATCCTCCTCCCGTGGTGATGAATTGCTTGGTGAAGTCCGTGCTCTCCGCGATTCCATTACACGTGGTTTTTCTGATATTAGAAATGAAATGCATGATGGATTCCACTGCATTCAGTCTCATATGAGTTCCAGTGATCATACCATGCGCGAACATAACAAGATGATGGACTCGCTTTAGATCGTCGTAGCCACGATTGCTACTCATTTTGAGGATTTGCATTTCCGTGTCCATCGCCCGTCGTCCGAAACACCGACCTCTCCTCCTGGGCCATCATCTCGGCCTTAGATCTTCCTTGCCCCTTTGGATATGTCTCAGATATCGGTCGCTGTTTTCATAGGTTTCGTGGTGTTGTCTCCGATGTTGGTTTCAGTGGCTTCAGATGGTTGTTGCTTGGTCGTATTTTGGTTATGCGTTCCGCTTCTGTATTGGTCTTGTTTTTTGATGTTTTTCTCTGCCACTTTTGGGTATGTACTCAATGTGGGTTGTAGTCGTATTTTCAGAACTTTGCTATGCTAGTCTGTAACCGATATGGGTTGTCGTTGTATTTTTCGAACTTTGATATGCTAGTCTGTACTCAATGTGGATTGTCGTTGTCTTTTCAATATTTTGACTATAATGTTCTGTAGAACTTTGGGTTTTTGTTATTCTGTTGTGTGGTGTTGTTCATAGGTTCAGACGTTGGATTGATATATGTCCTCTGGTTATCTTTTGATATTTGTTTCGGTGCTGTACTCTGTTCATATTTATTATTATATCTGTATTCTCTATTTTGAATAATATTCTGTGCATTTTTTTTCTCTCATGACCTTCATTCATAATTGGTTCTGTATATGGCTCTTTTGCCTAGTTCACTTTGCACTATATTACTTTGTTCTATATTTTGGCCTATCTTCTGAAGGCAGGGCTTTTCTCCTTAAATTATGACACACATTGCTCTCCTACGATTGCATCAGAATTTTAAGGCTAATATCCTGCCTGATTGCTTACACTTCATCCAGTCATGCACTTTTTCTAACAGAAATTTTGATTTTTTTTCTTCCATTCCCTAGCGTTTCTAACTATATTACTGTACAAGATTTCTTCCCAGGCACACATTTTTTTTCCTCTAGGTTATATATATATATTTTTTGGTCCCAACCTAACTTTGTCAACACTGGGCATTTCGCACTGGTCACACCATACGGGCCTATTGTTACCTCTTTCAGAATTTTTTAAACTACAATATGCTTCCTCTATTCCTTTATTTTTTTTCCTATACTACTACCGTCAGTGGATATCTATATATTGCCCTTCCAATTTTTGTCCTGACTTAGTATTTATTTTGAAGTGGCCTGCGCACTCATTCTTTTTAACTGGCCTACTCATTATTTCGGCCTATACATTTTTTTGCCCTACCCTTCTTTTTTCCAGCATGAACACACTTTGTTCATTATTTTTTAGAAAGGCCTCTTTTGACCACAAGTTTTATATCTCTACTATTTTCTCACTTACTTTTCCCTGATCATTTATTTGCCTCTTTTTGAGGATTCCAAAGGGGGAGAATATATTTTATCTACTCAGGGGGAGTATCCACATATTCAGGGGGAGTATATCTGATATGTTCAATTTTAAAGATATATATTTACATATTTGTCATCATCAAAAAGGGGGAGAATGTTGGAATTTCATAATTCCATATTTCTATTCCCATATGGTTTTGATATGACAAACACATACAGTGCTACTAACTCTAATCTATGCAGATACACGTACATGCTGAGTTCCACACAATCAGATATCTTCATGCGTATTCAAACAGATATATCATAGTTCATGAAGCTGGAAAGGCAAAGGCACCTAATCCACGACTTGGATATATAATCACTTGATAAGGATCCCCTGCAAAGAACCTTCTCAGATTCAGTTGCAGATGCAGTCTTATGTACGACTTTTTGTAATCATTGTAAAATTTACTTTTTTAGAGTTACAAAGCCTTGTAATAATATGTCTTAGTCACCTAGGTTCCATTCCTCAGAGATCTACACTTCCCAATTTTGAAAATTCATACATCTGAAAAATGGCAACCAATAACCCCATTTTGGTCGACCAATTTTAAACCTTCGAATTTGGCTATGGGATTGCATGAGCAAACTCTCCTAACCGTGTAGATTCTGGAACTGTCTTCCAACGTCAAAATTCTCTCTCTAAATTTTGTTCGACCAATATGGTCATTTTGGTCGACCAATTTCAAAACTAGACATTTTGATCCCAAATTTTCAGGGACGGTTCTTGTCCATTTTCCAACGTTAACTACAGTCCCCAACTGTCCCTAAACACTATAAATAGAGGGGTAGACCGTCTCTTTCTCTTCACTCACTTTCCTCTTCTTTACTCTCTTATTTGTTGAAATCAAGTCTTTCATTTTCTAAAGCTTTAGGCCATTAGTTGTTCTTTTCTTATTTGTAAGAAGAAATCATTAGATTTCTTTCTTCGTTTAAGAACAGAAGAACTTGGATTTTTCACCATCATTTTGGAAAGTTGTTTGTGTTCATAATTGCAAGAAGAAATCGATTGATCTCTCTCTTCTTTTATGAACCAGAGAACTTCAAGTATTATTCTTCATTACATATCTTATACATCTTGAAGTTCATCTTTTAAACACCATCCTTGAATTCATTCTCCGAAATTTATACCAAGGCTATAGGTGTTTTTCTATTTCATTATTTAACAGGTTTGAATCTCTGTTTAGAGATTGTACAAAGTTTGGGACACGGGGAGTGTCGCCATTTTTGTAAGTTTGTGCTTGCGGGGGCAAGTGATTATAGTGGATTGAAAATCTCTACTGGGAGTAGAGGACTGGAGTAGGATCAAGAGGATCCGAACCAGGATAAATCTCTGTGTTGCGATTGATTTATTTTCAGTACTTGTCATTTTATTTCTGTGCCATCTTTGCAAATATTAGTAACGTTTTATTTGCAACATTTTTATTATATACACTATTCACCCCCCTCTAATATTGATCCATATAGGCTAAAATTACACCTCTAGGGTTGTGGCCAAATTTCTTTGGTTGCCTCTCTCTCTCAAAATCCCTCTCTTTGAATATGGGTTTATATATGAGAGAACGGGATATGATAGAATCAATTAGAATTCCATATTTGATGGAGATGGGAAGGAATCCTAATTTGATTAGGATTTGAATGAATCTTTTTGGATATGGAGTTTGAATATGAATATCCATGGAATTCAATTTGTGTAGCTATAGGATTTGAAGTAGATCTCATTTAATCACCTTTAATTTGCATGAGATTCTCCATATCTCTCCATCTTTGACCAAGTCTCCAATTTGCATGACATTAGAATTTGAATATATTGTTTGGAGATTTGATTTGATCTCATAGGCATACAAATAGGAATAGGAGATGAAGAATGATTTGAATTGCAATGCTAATGGGATTAGGAATAGAATCATATCTTTGATTGATTTGAATCAATCCAAATTGATTTCACCATCGCTATCCACAATTGACCAAGTCCAAGTTGCTATATGAATAGCAACTTCTCCATCTTCCAATTTGCTATGTGAATAGCAATTCCTTCATTAATTGACTTAGTCATCACTTTGAAGATTTACAAGCATGCCACTCCTAAAAAACACTTATCACACACATTAGAGCGTTCACACATGTTTGTTATCATCAAACACGAAGTCATCGATCATTGAATCCAACACACGTTGTATCCAACAATCTCCCTTTTTTGATGATGACAAACTATTATAAGATTTGTACCAACGTTCCAAATAATACATTATGACATGTGTGTGTGAAGTGTGATAATAGGAGGGTATGCAACGATATAACACTTGATGTACAAGCATACAAGCATGCAACAATATAACAATGCTCCCCCTATTTTCATGCTCCCCCAATGAACATATATTCACATACTCACATATTCAATTATTCATTAATGCTCCCCCTTAAACCAATATTCATATATGCAACATATGAGCATTAATTCACACACCAAATCAATCAAATCTTGTTCCATATTTTCTTCCCCTTTTGTTATCATCAAAAGTGTATAAACGAAGTCTAATTTATGTCACATGCACAAATAGAGTATTATAGATTACAACTAGCACTTGCATGTCATTTTTCTTAAAATAAGCACTTCAAATTCAATGAAAATTGTAACCTAGACTTCATCACCATCGTGTAAGTGTGATGATCAAATAATTGAAACACAAAGGGAGAAACTCTTTAGAAATCAACCAAAACCAATCCACATTTTCCAATATATATGATATCACTAGGATTGATTTTTCCCACCTCATTAAAAATGAGTTCAAGTTACCACACCTGAAAAACATAGCCTATAAGAACTCTTAGATGTAGGGGTGGCATTGCTTGACGAGTAAAATACACCAACACTTAAGATTACACATATAGCTTAAGTTGGATAATCGTTAGTAGTATACTTGCCATGAATTGTATCCATTTTACATACGAAGCAATATTCTATCCTTTTCATTTTTCTTGTTTCATATTCAATTATTTTGTGCTCAATTTTTATTCATGGAAAATACACATCATATCCATTAGATTTATCAGTTATTTTCAACCTACATTCACTTTCCAACATTTCATAAAAGATTCTCCACTTGTGCAACAATATTCAATACTCGTGGAAGTGAAGGTGTAGGTGTAGAAATCACGTTATTCAATTCATTAAGCATGTCATGTCTACTTAGGAATTCTAACATGCGCATGTAGCTATAACAATAATACAATGATTTCTACAAGGATATGAATGATATTCAATAATAATACTCGAATGATACAAAGAGAAAAGATATTCATTAAGCACCCATTTTTTTTGCTTTTTATCCTTTTCATTTTTTATATTTATAAATAATGACTCAAGCAAGGTAGAATTAAGCAAACTAGCACGCAAATAAAAAATAGTTCAAGCATGCAAAATCTATGAAGGTATGCATTAATTTCAAAGAAGAAGATATACCTTTGCGTCGCTGTTTGGTTAAGGAGCTATATAATGAAAATGTTCAATCCAAAACTCCTCGCCAAATCTCCATCGCACCTACACGGTAAATGCTATGTGTGACCTTGGAATCTAATAAGGTCCACTCATGTTAGCCAATAAAGTTTTAGCAACCCACACTTGTTTAAACTTTATTTTCGTGTTCCTAAACTTGCAATTATAAGATGTATGACCAACACTATCAAAAGTAAAGCACTTTGGACGCATATTTTTGACAATAGTAGGCACATTGTGAATTTTCTTAAATTTGGCTTTTCAACATGTTTCAAACCAAATCCAAGTCCTCGTCTATTATTGCCATATAATTGATTTCCAAGAATGATATCTAGAGATTGTTAGATTGTTTTCCTATGGAAAATTTCTTAATATGCAATTCAAGACTAGAGACTTTGGATTTTAATAATGCATTCTCATTCACAAGCAAAGTACATTTACTAATAAAAGCTTTCTTATTGTCATCTTCATTCTTTTTCATGATTTTAAGCTCGTTATTTAGCATGCACAATTTATCATTAAGCTCTTTAATCACATAATATTTTTCAGTTTCAAGCTTAATTAAATCTTGCGTAAGCATGCTAACGTTATTCAATAAAGAAGGACAGGTAAGACAAATAGCTTTTTCATGCAACCTAGAGTTCTCTTTTTCCAACAGCGCAATGGTAGAATTACAAGCAACAAGTCTTTCTTTCAATTCATTTGTGTCATGAAACATGTCGCAATTTTCTTATTGTAGCTCACCGTTAGAATTTTTAAAAGCTTCTAATGTGGATTCACGTTTTTCTAGAGTAGATTCTAGGTTGTCAATTTTATCTTGCATATCATTAATAGTACATTTTTGCTTATCAAGTTCAGCTTGCATTTCTTTACACAAATTCAGAAGATCAACTCTTTTAGTGCAAGATGTTACCTCATCGTGTTTTCCTATCAAGCAGACGAAGGAGTGCACAACTTCATGATCCTCATCCTCAGCTTCACTGTCCATGTCCCACGTTAGCACTTTGGCTTTTCCTTTCTTCTCTGCAACATTAGCTGTTTCTTGTGTGCAATGCTTCATATAATGTCCATTCATGTTGCATTTAAAACATGTGACATGGTCAGTAGCAGTCTGCTCAGAAGATTTTTAGCACAATTAAAGTTATTGGAACGATTAAACCCGTTTTGCATTTCTGCTCTTTCTTGAGGAGTTCTGATGAATTTCCTGAAATTTCTGACCATCAGCGCCATCTCCTCATCGTCATCCTCGACATCTTCTCTAGCTTGAAGAGCTAGTGGTTTTGCTTCTTTGTCCATCGCCTCTGGTTTCTCTCTAGCCTCCATATTCTACAGCTTAAGCTCGTGAGACATTAAATTACCTATCAAGTCCTCCACCCTCATCTGAGATATATCTTTCACTTCTTGGATGGCAGTGACTTTAGGCCTGAACGAGCTTGGCAGCGCCCTTAAGATTTTCCTGACATGTTTAAGGCTAGAGTATGGCTTACCGAGGAAGCTAGACTTGTAGATGATATCGGTGAACCTTGCAAACATCGCTGCAATAGATTTTGATGGTAGCATGCGAAAGCCCTCGTACTCTATACTCAGCAAGGCAAGTCTAGACTCCTTCACTTGTGACGTTCTCTTATGCGTCACCTCCAGCGTATGCCATATTTCCTGTGCAGTTAGACAATGTGAGATACGATTGAATTCAAATTTATCGAAAGAACAAATGAGCACATTCATGGCTTTATTATTCAAGGAAAATCGTTTTTATCATTGTCATCCCATTTATCTTCAGGTTTTAACATTTCAGTATCTTGAATTTTAATCATGGGAGGACTATAACCTTTTTCAACATATTCCATATATTATAATCAACAGCTGCTAAGTATATTTTCATTCTAGATTT
Organism: Scilla litardierei; assembly: GCA_030789695.1. NCBI lineage: Eukaryota > Viridiplantae > Streptophyta > Magnoliopsida > Asparagales > Asparagaceae > Scilla > Scilla litardierei. Next base: position 315,628 of record JAULAV010002288.1, read on the forward strand.
CCAATAAGCATAATCTACACCATTAAATCTAGGGGGTCGTGATATGGACTGACCTTCAGCAAAAGCATAATCAATGGAATTCATGGTCAATCTAGGCTAGATCCAATATCTTCTCTGATACGACTTATTGGATCTGGATCTAAGCCTAGAGGGGGTGAATATGCTTATAAAAATTCTCGCGCAACCCACGAGAAATCACACGTAGTTATAATCACATGCAGGGTAAACAATAAGCAATCACAGATGCACAACAGATTTACCCTGGTTCGGTCGCACATAGGGGTGGCAAAATGTGCGCGACCCGACCTGAACGCGGCATCCTTAACCGGGTATGGGTAGGGGCCAATCCGGGTCAAGTAAGAAACGGGTTGACCCGACCCGACCCGGATAAAATCCGGGTCGGGTATGGATTTGGCATGTCAACCCGGATGACCCGATATCGACCTGGTTTACTTTCTCTCTATATATAAAAAATTTATAATACCTTTAATACACAGTTGCAATGTGAGTTGTGCTTATACAATTTGAATTGTTGTTCTCTTCTTTAAGAGTCTTGGATTCAATTCCCTTCACACAACTTTTTTGTTAATTCTATTACTTTCGTTAATAAAATGGTAACATTAATTATACTTCCTTGCTGTCATCAGTGCAGTTTAAGCGACGAGCTACTAGAAATTATGCAACACTTAATAAATTGTCAGTGGCTCTTAATAACTAGCTGGATATCGAAAAGGAGCAGTAGTGTATAAGTCAAATCTTAACCCGACGGGTTAACCTGAACCCGACCCGAAAATTTTCCGGGTCACCCATCGGGTTAGGGTTTACCCATATCCGGGTCTGGTCGAATCTGACCCGACCCCACCCGACCCGTTTGCCACACCTAGTCGCACACACGACCTACGTCCATCCCCGAAAGCAAATACTATATTAGAAATGTTACCTAGTACAGCCTGTAGCTAGAGCACACACTCTACACTTGTCTGGCTCTCAGTACCTGCACTCATCAAAGTGCTCAACAAAACTGATTTTAGTATATGCTCTCACTTGACTAGTCCCAACTAGCCAAGTCCCTCTTGTCTAGCACGCACCAGACAAGACCCTAAAAGTACACAAAAGTGGTAAAGTTTCCCCTACAGAGATCGTTACTACTACACACAAATAATAGTAAAAGAGTTTAGAGATCTCAGTGTGTAGGCGTAGTCATCTCTATCAATCGGCACGGGCCAGCTGTCGTCTGGCAAGATGTAGATATCTCGTCTCGTCTGTAACTCAAGTTACCGCTCTCGCTTGACTCCTCTTCGAATATTGCGACCTTATCTTAATGGTGCAGCAGCAGTGCATGGCCTGAACCCAGCACTGCATGGACTAAACCTTGCAGTGCATGGACAGAGCCCTGCAGTGCATGGACAGAGCCCTGCAGTACGTGCGCAGCCCCCCGCAGTGCACGCACAGCTCTCCTATTGAGTCTTCAACTTGTGGCCAGAGGTGTTTGTATGCTCTTTGGAGATGTTGAGGCTGCTCCCTTGTTGTGTGACTAGCACCAATGATGATCCCCTTCTTCTCTTGCAATGGTGTACGATGATGAAGGCTTGAGCTTTGTGCAAGGGTGAAGGATTTGGCTATGGAGCAACTTGTGGTGCCTTAGCTTAGGATGCAACATGCAAAAAAGGGATATTCAAGGATGTTGCGGCCTTGATGTGTGCTTGGGCTATGGAGTTGCACAAGGAGATGTGGAGAGTAACTTGGAGATGTAGCTTGCATCCAAGGGCTTGGAGGAGATGAAGAACTGTGGCCTGGGAGATGATGAAATATATGAAGATATTCAGAATACAACTCTTGCTAAAATAAATACCACTGATTTAATACAAAGTTTAAAATCAAAAAATATCACCATGTTGTAGAGCACCGAGTTGTGATCGTCCTGGCGCAAACGGTTCGTCGATCCAAGCTCTAGTGGAGAAAGTTATGCACTTTTTAGCGTCATCCATCGAGCTCCTTGCAAAGTTGCAGCCATGAAGCTTTCCTCTAGGGTTGTGTGATTGACTGCGAGGCATGTACAATCCAAGTTGGATGCACACGCTCGCATCCCAAGGGTAGGAGTGTCAAATGCAATATAATCTCGTGAGTACGGGGACGAATCCACAGAGACAATTCGTTTCACGTTCACAATCTCGATTGGTTAAGAAATGCTAAAGGTGTTGGTGCAACCAACTAATCTAACAAGTGCGGTGAGTGGAAGTGTGGGGTGACAATGTCGAGCCAAACCCAAGGTAGGTAGGGTGGAGACGAGGTAGGAGCTAATCAAGTAAGGAGAAGTGTGTGGAATGGGATGTCATTAGGGTATTGAGTTGATTAGCAATGTGTTCACTCCAAATGAATCAACCCACACATCCATTTCAAGGCATGCGGGGTTGTGCATGTAGATAATGCCCTTAAGGCACACCACCGTTCTACGGCCCCACCAAGGGTAATGCACGATTCATTCGTGTGTTGATTAGTAGGTTGGAATCCCTAACTTAAGCTCGTGAGTCAATCCTTCCATCCGTGTCAATAGAATGCAAGGATGGTGCACGTAGGTGTGACCCTTAGTGTACACCACAGTTCTACGGCCCCGCTAAGAGTGATGCACGACTCAATTAAACCTAGGGCACAACCCATCAATCAACACTACTAGCATCCATTTTAAGGCATGCTAGGTCTATTAAATGCAAGAGATGAGCAATAACTATTCAATCACACAAGCCCTAATTAACCCAATTCCACACACTATTGGCTCTAGGCCTTCATAATGAAAACAAGATAATAATCATTCAAAATAAGAGCACAAATCTTCATTACAAGAGATTAAGAAAACAACTATCTAATGAATCTCACTTTCATTCAATAATCATTCACAAATTCATACAAATCATTTAGAACAAAAGAGGGGAAGAAATCACCAAGAGAAACCCAAGATTTCCCCTCTTTTGCTCATCCTCCAAGCTTTCCTAGCCTTAAGCCTTTGGGGAAGAAGATGGGGCTCTCCTAGCCCCAATGGCATCCAAACCCAAGCCCTACCCTTTGGGGAAGAAGATGGGGCTCTCCTAGCCCCAACAGAACAGTAAAAGATGGGGCTCTCCTAGCCCCAATGGAACAGTAAAAACCCATATGGCTGAAGATCCCATCGCTGGAAACGCTACAGGCGCACAAAACCCCCAAAAATCAGCCTATCGGGTCGGATATCGGGCTTGCGGGTCAGGCACTGGCCGCCCGACCCGCCCAAAACAAAGCCGCGCATGCCTGGACTCAGTTGGAGGCGTGGCCGGGTCAGATCTCGGCCCAGTCTCGCCCGCTCGCCTGCATCAGTGGACGGGCGCTCAGCCCGCCTCGAAAACGGGCGGCGCCCGTTACCAAACGGGGGCACGCGGGGAGTGCGTGTCCCCGCCTTCTAGATTCGCCCACAATCGAACGGATGTGATGGCGCCGCGTGGCGCCACGTGATTACGCCGCGTGGCGCCACGTGATTGCGCCACGCGGCACCCCCATTTAATTTTCTATTTTCCCTTTTTAAACCCGCTTTTCTCCTCCAAATAATTCACCAAAAATACCTAGAAATCCCAAAAAAATCCCAGAAAATTCCGGAAAACCCCAAAGACTACCAGGAGTACCAAAAAATAGGAGAAGTAGAAATTAGTCCATATAATGATGTTTTGTGCAAAGAATGCAAATAAGCTCTAATATGAAACATAAAGCAAGTTTATACCCAAAAGATTAAGGTTAAGCCTAAACCTTAGCACAAAACAGGGGTAGTTAGGGGGTATAAATATACATTTTTCACCATGAGTCACACCCCCAACTAGCATTTTGCTAGTCCCTAGCAAAACAAGCGATAATTTCGGATTAAATGGAAAAACATGCACCAAATTCAAAATGTCATCATGGTATACTTCATATGTTATTTCCAATTGATTACAAAGCTAATATACACAATGTATGAAATAAAATAACAAATGACATTCTCCTCAATCCAATTCCAAGAAAAGTAAGGAAATAAGCACCATATGGCATTCTTTGGGAAGATGCGCACATGGCAAAATTTTCATAATTCAAGGAAGTGGCCAAAACCAAAAGAAATTTCTTCTGAGTTATGGAAGATGAGATTGAATCATTCATGAAGCTTATTCTTTCATTTATTCATTCAATTTTTATTTTTCTTTTCATTTTCTCTCTTTTTTGTATTCTTTTTGTTTTAGTATGTTTATGTTTGGCATTCACGCAATAATGCCATGAAATGCAAACAGGGCCACATTTGCATACACATGATAACGCTATTTAGGCAAATGGATGTAATGATCTCCCTAAATCTCTTCTTTGGCGTCCTTCCCAATGTTTCGTGGGGCACCGGCTACTCAATTTGATTAGAAAAACCATTCACTTATGTTAATTCTATTTCTCATTCTAAACATGAATTATGAACTCATCCACCCACTCCTTAGGAGGAAAACAAAACATAACTAATGGCCACATCCTATCCAATCAAAAACTAAGCCATTCATTCCAATTCATGCAATCACTTACACCAAACTATTCCCAAATTATTTCAAAGAGAGTATCAAAACATATAAAATCGTTTCATACATGGCATATTAGCATTTGACTCCAAAATGGAAAAGAAATTAAAACACGCCAATCAAACATCTATAAATTTGATACTAAAGTAATAATCTGAAAAAATTGCATTCATTAAGCATGTATGGACTAAGCAAAGGAAATGTGATGGAGGCAAGGATGGAGGCATCAAAATGGTATGCTCAAAATGAATGAATGATGATGATGAATGAGAAAATTTTTATTAACATCAAAATTGTTCAAAACTACCTAAAACTAGCATCCAACTTCATAGTTTACTCCCCCAACTAGAAATGACCATTGTCCGCAATGGTTGAAGTGAAACTAGATATTATTCAATGATGCTAGAGGTAAAACACACATACTAAAGCAAATATGCAAAAACAAACTAAACTTAAAAGTTTATTTTTTGTCTCTATTTACACTAAGGAAAGGAAGGAATACACCTTAGTAAAAGGCTGATCCCGAATGTGTAATGGTGGAGGCAGCTACTCTAACATCTCCTTCCGTTCCTCCGCCAGCTGCTTTGGAAATGAAGCTCCTCCCCTTTCATTGGATCCAAGCAACACAGCTCCTAGCATCTCCCTAGAATATGCTCATGTGTCCCGCGGGAGACAATCTGTGTGAATCCAAGGAAAATAAGCAAGACTTCCAATGAAGGAAGTCCAAATAGGGTCGTCATAATAAAAATAAGGAGATGAATATATATGATGACAATCTGAATATAAGATATATGGAAATGAAGCTTGAGATTCAGATATGAAGGGAAAAGTATGATGAGAACTTCCCTGAATGGCGATGATATCGTCTGGCTGATGCGACTCCTCAGGAGGAGGGTGAAATGGTTGCAGGGGCAAGTGTGGAGGAGAAGGCAGCACAGGCTCAACGTAGATCATCTCACAGTCACTGTCGCTTGCCTCATCCTTGCCATCGAAGGTAATGGCCTCTGTAGTAATCCCTGGACTCTGTGGTCCACCCTGAATAATGTCATCCTGGATGACAGACTGATGTGTATCCTGAGGTGTCTGAAGTGATGGCTGTTGAACTGAATCTGAATGGAGGGAGGGCGCAGGCTCCAAAGTAGTCTGTAGGCTGTGTCCCGTGCACTCATCCTCCTCAATACCACCATATCAAACCATCTCAGCAGTCCATCCAAGATGCTTGCACACCTCCAGCTGTGGTAATGGATTAGACAGGTAATGTGACTCAGGCTCTCTGATGTCATCTATCTCACTCTCGCCTGGACACACCATCTCATCATCACCACCAACACAACAAAACTGCATCGTGTCGCCAACATGGGTGACACACACTCCATCATCTGTCTCCTCCTGATCCTCAATACACAATCTCTCAATGTCCTCTACCTGGCTCTCATGCAACGCATCCTCCTGCTCTGCTCTGTATCCTATGGTGTCACAAGAAAAAGAGCCCAAAAGTGGCTCCTCAGACTGGCACTGAACCAGCTGCTCTGCATCCTGAAGTGGAACTAGGGGCTGGCCACCATCCTTATATCCAAGTGATGGCTCTCCAGATGATGCAGTCTGCTCCCACTCTGTAAGGTCCCTCAGGTACAACCATGCATCATCTGTCGTGTAGGCAAAGAAATCTCCACTGCTGCTCATCTGCACAAAGTCCCGTGTCGACGGCTTCAACCCTGTGTAGAAAATCCGAAGTAGATCCTCTGCGCTGAAAGCATGGCATGGACACCCAAGCACTAAATCATCTAAGCTTTCCAAAACCTGACAGTAAGTCTCACCGTCAAACTGGACAACGCTCGCCATGAGCTGCTCAAATGCCTGGTGCATCTGTACCCGATTCCTGTAATAAATAGGAAAGAAAGCTCGAAGGAAATCAGTCCGAAAAGAAAGCCAAGTAGAAAAAGAATCTCAAAGATAAGCATCAAACCAAATCTTAGCATCATTTCTCAAAGTATATGGGAACACTTTAAAATAAATAAAATCTGCACAAGTGTTCTTATCAAACAAATCCCAAAACTATTCTCTATACCATTTTTCAAACTTTTGCATAAATGAACTAGGATTTTCCAACCCCATACCGTGAAAGAACGGTGGTAGTTGGGAATCCTCCATATAAGCATCGCTAAAGTTTGAAAATGAATCCATAAGAAAAAAAATTTATACAAAAGATTTATAAAATAAAAGAAAGAAAGAAAGAAAAATGACTCAAAAAAGTATAAAATAAACAATAAAAAAGACTCAACACTAAGCTGGAAGTACTACACCTAAAGTGTCCAAACCCAACCAAAAATGTGAGTGTGAAAACCGTTGTCCCCGGCAACGACGCCAAATTGATTGACCGCGATGCGTGGATAATCCAAGTAGGATGCACACACTCGCCTCCCAAGGGTAGGAGTGTCAAATGCAATATAATCCCGTGAGTACGGGGTCGAATCCACAGAGACAATTCGTTTCACATTCACAATCTCGATTGGTTAAGGAATGCTAAAGGTGTTGGTGCAACCAACTAATCTAACAAGTGCGGTGAGTGGAAGCGTGGGGTGAAATGTCGAGCTAAACCCAAGGTAGGTAGGGTGGAGACCGAGGTAGGAGCTAGTCAAGCAAGGAGAAGTGTGTGGAATGGGATGTCATTAGGGTATTGGGTTGATTAGCAATGGGTTCACTCCAAATGAATCAACCCATGCATCCATTTCAAGGCATGCGGGGTTGTGCACGTAGATAATACCCTTAAGGCACACCGCCATTCTACGGCCCCACCAAGGGTAATGCACGATTCATTCGTGTGTTGATTAGTGGGTTGGAATCCCTAACTTAAGCTCGTGAGTCAATCCTTGCATCCGTGTCAATAGAATCCAAGGATGGTGCACGTAGGTGTGACCCTTAAGGTACACCACCGTTCTACGGCCCCGCCAAGAGTGGTGCACGACTCAATTAAACCTAGGGCACAACCCATCAATCAACACTACTAGCATCCATTTCAAGGCATGCTAGGTCTATTAAATGCAAGGATGAGAAATAACTATTCAATCACACAAGCCCTAATTAACCCAATTCCACACACTATTGGATCTAGGCCTTCATAATGAAAACAAGATAATAATCATTCAAAATGAGAACACAAATCTACATTACAAGCTATTAAGCAAACAACTATCTAATGAATCTCACTTTCATGTAGAGGAATATGCCCTCGGATCATTTGTATTTGATGCAAATGATAATTTAAGCTTAGATAGGGACTATTTTGCATTTGATGCAAAAGAGATTAAATGTGTTTTAAATAGTTTAAGACAATATTTAATAAAATAAATGCAAGGAAAAGTTCACGGGTAAGACGGGAATGTCCCGGTCTAGACCCAGGTTCGAACGGCGTCCAAATCGGACACCAAATGCTCAAGATATGCCCAAAAGAGTTCAACAGGTCAGTCCAGGCTGACCCAAGTCAGACTGGGTCTGGCCTGGGTGCCTGGCTAGACCCAGGCACAGCCCAGGCTGACCGGGCCTGAGCGTCGGGGCCTGGGCGCCCGGCCCAAGCCAGGGCCAGGGCGCCCAGGCGCCCAGGCGACCTAGGCGGCCCAGGCGCCCAGGCGCCTGGGCTCAGGCCCAGGCTCCTGGGCTCAGGCCCAGGCGCCTGGCCCTGGGCCTGGGCCCGCCCAGGCGCCCTGGGCGCCTGGGCCAGGCGCCCAGACGCCAGGGCGCCTGGGCCAGGCGCCCAGTTTGGGCGCGCCAGTCTGGGCGTGCCCAGACCAGGTTCTGACCTGGTCTGGGCTCGTCCAGCTGGCCTGGTGGGCCTCGCAGAATAGGTTTTCTGAAACCTAAGTTGGGCAGTTTTTGACGGCTTCGTTTTTGCGAAAAACTAGCCATGGGCTGAACTTTGAGCGGTCAATTGGAGGGTCAATCGAACTCCGATTGACAAACGGTTTTTTCTTATGCATTCACCGTTGAACACCCTTCGAATTGATAGGTTGTATCAATCCTGAAGTTCAACGGTGAGTGAGTTAAAATTCACGGAAGTTTGCACTTTGTGAAGTGCAAACTAACTTGATTTTAATTAACTCAAGATTAATAGTCACACATTGGATTTTGAGAAAAGGGGAGAGTCCGCCGCCTATATAAATAGGGGTCTGCTCTCCTCCTCAAAACTCGTCCCAAGCTCTAGATCTGAGCGGCTCTCGTAAATGTTGGAGCACGCTCGGATCTAAGCTAAATTAATATTTCTCCTCTACCTATAAATTTCTGCCTTGCTCCTGAGGGCTCTAGCAAAGCCGCAAAGGAGTTCGGATTCAGATCCGAAATCTAGGCGGAGGTTTCACTCGCGTGAAACTTTCTTCAGCGCGTGGTTGGCTCGGCGACACGGGATTGATCGCCTCGGGATGCGGAGCGGTTCGAGGAGCGGTTCGGGGAGCGGTTCGAGGAGCGGCTCGGCGTGGGACGGGAGCGGCTTGGAAGACGGTGCGGAACATCTCGCCTGCCCCATGGTTGAGATTCCGGGTATGTGTTTATTAGCATTAGTTTAATTTAATCGCAGTAGGCTAGATCCTTTTTGGGATGGTCAGACCCATCCCAAGTCGGCATAGATCTTGGATTAGGGTCTTGGACCTTAGGGTTAAACGTTAATTAGATTAACATGATTATTTTCCGCTGCTATTTCTGTCTATGTTCCGTCTGACTTAGGACGGGCATAGAGTTTTTGTGCCCTAAGGGTCCCAGAAATCCCTACAGTGGTATCAGAGCGTAGGTCTGCATAACGATCTAGCTTGCGATTATTAAACTTTAAAATGCTTTTAAATACTTTTAAAAAAATGTTTTTAAAGTTATGAGATAATTTTCAAAAATGGTTTAGATGTTCAAAAATTCTATTTGATAAATTTTGAACATGGAAATTTTTTAAATGCCGTTTTAAAATTTATGTGATAATTTTAAAACTAATTTTATATCTTTTAAAATTTATGCGATAAGTTTAAAGTGCCTAAAATTTTTATATGATGTTATGAATCAACTCATGAGGGGAGAGCCCTCAAGTCTATATTTATAGCCAAAGGGGAGAATACAAGTGGGTATGGGCCCAACCACTTGGGTTGGCCCAATAACTCATCAACCCAGTAAATACCCATTCACAACACTCCCCCTTATCCAGCCATGGTTGTGGACCCCGCTCATGAATACTTCAGGATTCTGAGCCTGTATGGGTCTCACATGGGGTGGATACTTCAGTATCCTGAGTTGGTGAGATTTGCCTCGTTAAAACCTTTGGCTATGGAAAACCCAGTGGGAAAAACCATAGTTAAGGAAAAAGAGTGCAAACGCTCTTTAACTCCCCCTGATTTGTACAAGTGACTCTGCTCATGAATACTTCTGGATTCTGAGCGTCACTGAGGGGTGGATACTTCAGGATCCAGAGTTGATGTGATTTGCCTCGTTAAAACCTTTGGCTATGGAAAACCCAGTGGGAAAAACCATAGCTAAGGGAAAAGAGTACAAATTCTGTCAACTCCCCCTGATCTGTAAAAGCTCTTAGGCTTTCAGATCTCTTAGGCTTATCTCATCACTCCTATTTACGATATTCCGAAAATGTACACAGATTACAAATTTTGTCACCATCAAGCAGCTGCTGAATCCAGAAACTCTGGAGAGGTGTGCTAAGTTTCGTCGCCTCTGATGTGGTCTTCAGACTATATGGTCAGCTCCACGGAACCAGCCTCTATCCAAATCGTCACTGGGATGTGATGTACCACCAGGCGCCCTTAAATACACCATTGGTGTGATTCTGGAATGGTGAGGATCTCGGAATTATAGGATGATGTTGCCTTCATAAGTTGCTTTGCATATTTGCAGTAGATAGTCATCCCACTGTTGGTACCTGTTCTGTGATTTCACAGTATAGGGACCGGACCTGTAACCTGCATTTGCACAAATATTGGAGGATACTACTATAATTTGTAAGTCCAAATCTTTCGACCCTTGGAGGAAGCGCAGAAGGCTTGACTCCGGTCTAATGGCCCTAGTGAGGTGCCAACTATCTCTGGCTAATGAGTTAACTGCAACTGCTATATCGGGACGCGTGCAGTTTAGCCAGGAGTGCATGATTTGCACTTAGATAAGGGACTTTAGGACCAGTTATATCCTCCCCCTCTTCCAGCGATCGGAAGGGTTCTTTTTTGTACATCCATTGAGTATACCACCGTAGGTGTACTTTGGATGACAATGGTCCTTTTAATTTCTCCAACGCACTTCTGGGCGTTTGTAACAGGATTCTATGAGCCATGACTTTATATTTGCCTAGGTCTTTTTATTTCATGTTTTAAAAGTCAGGCTTGTACATTTATTTCGGTTTTCTCTTCAGGAGATCCGATGAGATGTTAGTTGTCTACAACTAAGATCTCTAATCCTGATGCAAAGACAACCTTCAGAAGGAATCATTGACTTGTCAAGTGATTCTCTTGGTTGTACATTTATTTATACTTATTGTTTTTCTTGAATAGACGTCCCGAAGTCTATTCAGGCATTTTAAGGAGATGTGGAAATTATCTTTACAAGATATCCACGAAGGTATGCCGTCACACCATCCAATAACAGCATATCCAAAATTTTCCTTCGCCAAATCGTAAGGTATTCGCTTTTGATAACTTAGGGAGACTGATGCATCATTTATGAGACATGCTTATTTGAATTTGTTCGATCCCTAGTTTCAGCGAAATTTTCCTTGGGCTATAGGTTGTACCGTATAGCATACGATTTTGTATTTATTTTTCTTATGTTTGCAATACTTTGTTTTATCCACAGGTTTGACACCCTTTGGTGTCTGGACTTCAGGTCCGAACATTTCACGTTTCATAAGTGAGTCCAGCTCATCTTTTATTGCCACGTTCCACGTTTGGCCAATCTCTACGTTTGCCTTCTAGCAACGGAGTGTGGAACGATAATTTATAAACATCATCGCCATTGCGATGTATATGGCAATATGATACGTGAATACATTATCGACAATTTATGTTCTATCTGTCCAACACCTCCCCAGTACGTACAACATTTACTTAATTTCACTTTTTCCCGGCAATTCCTCTGCAGTGGATTCCGGGAAGGGTGATGGTGTGGACAGGAGCTCATTGTCCTGTGGTAGTATTGTCTTAAGGTCTCCAGGAGTTTCTTGTCCTAGGAGCCTGGTGGTCTGCCTCTTTTCTGTTAAGGATCAGCCACTTCTGCTGCTGGTGGATTGCATCCATTCTCGGGGATGTCAATCCTAGCTGGAGTTTTTGCAGCAGGGATGTGTGATCTGACAATCTTCTGGTTGTCAATAAATGATTCCGGTAATTGGTAGACAGTGTTCTGTATGTGGAGGATCTTCGGGATCTCTTCTACACATTGTATTGTTACCGGATCATAGTGGGGTCAAACTTTTTGTATCCCACATTATAATTTTCTTCGCGCCAGATTTTCTAGTATCTGGGCATATTTTTGGGAAACTCGTCTCATCGAAATCACAGTCTTCAAGATGTGCCTTAAATGCGTCCCCCGTTTGGGGTTCTAGGTATCTTATAAGTGAGGGTGAGTCAAACCCTGCATGGATACCTAGACGACGTTGAGTACCGTTTTGGTCCCTCTTTGGTGGTGCAATGGGGATTTAAGACTGCGCGACCGAAGATTCTCAGATGAGAAATGTTCGGTGGCATTCCATATGCAAATTGCATTGGAGACTCTGACCTCCAGAGGGTCTTATTTTCATTTACGATGCAGCATGCAGAGTTTGCATGTCCCCATGCATCCATAGGCAATCGGGATTTAATGGACGTTCAGTCCATTGGAGTCTACTTCTCAGTGACTCTGCCGACCCATTTTGGGTATGAACATGCGGCACTTGTATGTTCATTTTCAATTCCCGTTGATTGGCAGTACTCTTGAAAAGACTGAGAGGTATATTTCCCAATATTAACCATACTTATTTACAACATTTTATTGTCTGGGAAATGTGCCCGCAACATTTTTATTCTTATGCCAATAGCTTTGTAAAAGCTAAGTTGCGGGTCTTGTAGTAGACATACGTACGAATATTCTGAGGATGCATTTATCAGTACAATGAAGTACCAAAATAGCCCACTAGGGGTGGTGGATTTTATCCACATTTGTCTCCTTGTATTCTTTTTGAGGAAGCGTGGAGATCCTTTTTCAACTTTTCGTGGAGATGGCCTTGTAATTAATCTTCCCTTATAGTAAGGGATGCGAGGGAAGTTTCCCTTCTGAAGAATCTTCTGGTTCTTCAAGTCATACCCATAGGATAAGATGTTGTGCATCATCACAAATCCAGGGTGGCCAAGTCCATCATGCCAGAGTAAAGACTCGGCTGATGTAGGGCACTTCAGGTGCTCCGTTTAATTCTGCTTCCTTTCTCTGAATCTTCGTATGGTAGAGGCCTATAAGGCTCTCAAAACGTTCAAGTGTGGATTTTACTCCTTTTTCTTGAGACGTTGCATACGGTAATTTTTCATTTACATTTGCTGTTTCCAAGTGGGATCCGTTGAAACGGATGTCCTTGAAACTTAGAAAGTTTCTTTTTGGAATTCGGAGGGATTAGTGCATCCTTTATTGTTGTGTCGTTAGGGGGCAACCGTGTTGCATTCCCTGGATCTTCAATATAGCCCTGATATTGGGCTTTGTACTGAAAGAGATCGTACGTGTTTATTGTCTACTAATTATTTATGAGAGCAGTTTCATCTATTAAAAGATGAATCGTTAGGCACATGCATATTCAGATAAACATTTTCATTTATTGTCTACTAAACATTTTCATTCAGAACAAATTTTATAATTAAAATGCTCTCATAAATTATTCTCAAAACAAATTGCTAAGATAAAAATAAAGGCTAATCAAGCAAGTCATCATTTTTCGAAGTTGTCAGCTGAAAACTTGACTGGAGCATCAGAGGTCACCAGGTTTGTTTCAGCTTTATTTTACTTGTTCTCTTTATACAAATCCTGGAGGTGCTGCGAAATTCGGCACATTTTGGACCAGTGGCTTTTCATGCCACAATTATGGCACTGGTCTTCCCATTCCCTCTTGGGTGGGGGTGAATCATTTTTGTCATTTATGTGCCACGTGAACTTCCGCTCACTTTCATTATTTCGCTGCTGCTGTGCATGGCCCTTGGCATTTTTCTGTTGACCCCCCTTCTGTGGTCTTTCTTTTCTTTTATTATCTCTCTTCTTTTTGAAGGAAGAGGAATAGTGAGCTTCTGGTGGGGGGCAGTGCCGGGGAGCGTATATTGTGAGTGGAGAGAAGAAGCTCTCTGTTTTGCTCGGCCATGAGTAAACATGACAGCAGCTCGGAATACTTGGTGAACTTGCGTTCACGGTATTGCTGCATGAGTATCGCATCTTTTTCATGGAGGGACGTATACGTCTTTTCCAGTATGCGATTTTCTGAGACTTTTTCACCACACAACTTCAGGCGTGCGGTGATGATAAAAAGTGCTGAGTTGAACTCAGCAATGGACTTAAAGTCCTGTAGTCTCATGTTCTCCCACTCATATCGTGCCCTTGGGAGTATAACATCTTTCTGATGTTATACCTGTCCTCAAGGGAAGTCCATAGCTCAAGTGGATCTTCGACCGTAAGGTATTCAGCCTTTAAGGTCTTGTCCACATGGCGGCAAATATATGTGACGGCTTGCGCCTTCTCTATATCGCTAACATTTTCTTTTTCAGTCACAGCAGCGATGATGGACTTTGCCCGCAGGTGAAACTTTACATCTAGCTGCCAGCTTAGATAGTTTCTACCTGATGCGTCCAGTACTTCGAAATTAACGCTTGCAATATTAGCCATTTATCTAGCAGAGCACAAACATGCATGAATTAATAATTAATTCAGAGAAAACATTTTCATGCGGAGGCAATATTTAATGGAAAAACTAAATGTGTGGATCGGCCAGTCCCACAAGAAAGAGTCCAAAAAAGTCCACAATCCAAATTATACAAATTTGCAGCTTAAAGAAAATGAAAATACAACTTTGGAAACCCCGTGGGTCCCATATGATATCTCCATCTTCAAGCGTGGCCTCCGTCTCCATGGAAGTTGGTCTTCTTTCTTTGACATTTACATAAATTCCTCACTACAATTTCTCTCAAAAAATAAAAGAAAAGTGCGGGAAATAAACTGTGGGACTAAACGGCCGATCCAAAAACCACATTTAGCAATTCATGCAGAAATATTGTGCTCATCAACATTTTCATCAGACATTTTCATCACAGGCATCACAGGCATTTAATATTCGCAGAGATGGATAAATAATTTTAAACACTTAATAATTATTGGACCACTGGGCAACGTCATACACCGTTAGGTTAGGTTACTAACGGCAGAGCGGTCGCAGGATCTTCCTAATTATTAAGTTTTAAATACAATGCACAACCACGCATATAATATCCAACAGAATATACCAGAGATGCAAAGCATGTAAATATGATTTTTGCAGAAAAAATCATTACAATGCAAAGGTTGTAATTTGAATGGGTTTAATCAATTAAATTGATTAAGAGCCCAAAATAAACATTTTCTTTGTCAGAGGGAAAAGTTTCCCTCATCATCCCAAAAGCCCCCCCAAGAATCCCCAAAAAGTCCTCGCCTGCCCGATATTTGTCCCGTAATTTACCGTGATTTTTCACGAATATTTTGCCCTTAAAACCCCTTTAAAATAAATTTTTAGGCTAGCAAGTTGCCTTATAAGGCTTGGTAATAGCCTTTGCCTCCCCCAAATTTTTTTTTTCAGATAAAATAGACTGCGGGTCTGAAGCCCGAAGTCGGCCTATGGGCTTCAGGCCCATAGGAATTTTTTTTTGAATATATATATAGAAATCTGTGGGCCTGAAGCCCACAGGCCGGCTGTGGGCTTCAGGCCCACAGATCTGTATTTTTTTTGAAGAAGTAATTGGCCTGTGGGCCTGAAGCCCACAGCCGGCCTGTGGGCTTCAGGCCCACAGGCTTTATCACATTAATTTTTTTTTGTCTCTCACGGGTTAGGGTTGGGGGGGGCCGGCGCCGCCGCCGCCCCCTGCAGGGGGGGGCGCGGCCGGCGCCGCCGCCGTCCCCTGCAGGGGGTGCGGCGGGGGCCGCCCCCCCGCAGGGGGGGCGCGGCCGCGGAGGCCGCCCCCCTGCAGGGGGGGAGCGGCCGGGGCCGCCCCCCTGCAGGGGGGCGCGGCCTCGGGGGCCGCCGCCCCCTGCAGGAGGGGCGGCGGGGGCCGCCCCCTGCAGGGGGAGGCGGCCTCGGGGGCCGCCCCCCCTGCAGGGGCGGCGGCGGGGGCCGCCCCCCTGCAGGGGGCGGCGGCCAGGGTGGTGGGGGGGCGGATTCCGGCGAGGGGGGGTTCCCCTAAAAATTAGGGTTCAAAATTAGGGTTTTTACCCCTAAAAATTGGGTTTTTGGGATGAAAAATCCGTCGTTTTCAAGGCGACGATGAATCCCCATGACGATCTTGTGAGATCTAGGGGAGGGGTAATCATACGTATGATAAGTTTAAAGTGCCTAAAAATTTTATATGATAAATTTTTAAGCATGAAAGTTTTTAAAATGATGTTTTAATTTATGAGATATTTTAAAAATGATTTTAAAGGTTAAAATTTTTATGCGATAAATTTTTTTAAAGTAGCATGCAAATTTGTGATTTTAAAAACAAGTTTTTATGAGATAAAAATAAAATATTTTAAAATCATATTTTAAATTTAAATGTTAAATTTATGTTTGCATGCTAAAATTGTTTATGTGATAGACATTGTTCTATTTAAATTGTTAAATAGTTGTACACTTTTATTTTATGCGATAAAATTAGTGTAATCTTATGTTAATGGCTATGCATAATCTTGTCCCTTATTTGATAACACAAGACAACCCTTTAGGTTAGCCATTAAGAAATGATTAAAATTTATTACTTGAATTTTAATGACATGATATGTTTTAATAAAACATTAACAACCCTTCAAGACCTAATTCCTGATTAGGGTAGTCCTTTTAATGAATTTTTAATTCTAAATTGTTATAATTAATTCTCATTAAAGGGCTTTGCTTTTGGCGTTGTTAATAAAGTTTATTAAAATCCTAATAACGATTAGGATAGCACGTGAACCTTATAGTTGATAAGGTCTTAATAAAAGTTATTAAACAAATCCTAAAATTTTGAATTTAAGGATGCAACTAGTTGATAGGATTAATTAGTTGTTAATAAAAGCTGTTTAGTCTATGGCACACATACAAAAATGACAAGCTTCATTCAATGGACCATGATCCAGTCAATGTGCTTGGCTAAGAGTTCTGGATCACCCTTTAAGGGATAGTGATCCTGGCTTGGTCAATTCCCTGGCTGTGTTCCGCTGGACCGCAATGTCACGAATCATGATTGTATGACACCCTGGACTATATCTAAGTCAAATACGTTAATAATCTTTTTCAAGATTAGCCGTAGCCCTCCTTGTTTTAGGGGTTAGCTACTATAGGACCCGTGTTACAGTTGTTGAGATACCCTCAAGCTGTGACATGTCAACCCTGTAGAAACCAACTCCTTAAATACACAAGATGAAATCTTGACTGACCCAAACCGTCGTCCCGTACCCCGAGCGCCGGCGTAAGTTAAGTCAATGATGTAGTCTGACTAGATGTAGTCTAAGTCCTGACCCAAACCGACGTGTCGTGAATACCCCGAGCGCCGGAGCAAGTCAGGTTAGACACGAAAACAAGGGTCCGACTAGACTAGACATTGTGATTTGGATGAGCACCCTCATGATCACAAATGGCTAGGGGTAAAAACCGATTAGGAGGGTTATATCTGATATGATCGATGAAGAGTCATCTTCCGATCGCAGAGTCAAGCAACTTGTTGAGCTACCCTCAAGGTTGTTAGGCTCAAGGTGATTGGACCTCTTACCCATTAATTTTAATTTGATTAAATCGTTCGTCATTAAGCTTTGAAACGATCGTAAAAATAGTGGGAGGATATAGATAGATAAAAGCCATCCTACCTATATTTAATTTTGAACATATGCCAAAACTAGGGCAAGACTATGTTTACCGAAAGAATCAAAATATAAATTTTTAATGGAATTAGTTAATTGGTCAAATAGGTTGATTAATTGAATATCAAGTTAAATTCTAATTGATAGGATTAAACTATACTCTCGTTGACATTAAAATGACCTTCTAAAAATACGATTTCCTTAAGTTCTGGGTCCAACAAATAAATTCACGCTACATGTCACCCGTCTCTATATGAGGCAGCTTGAACATATATGATATTCAAAATATGTTTCTCCCTACAACTTGTCGAGCTACCCTCAAGGTTGTATGGACAAACAATTTTGATCCGCAAAGTTCGAGAATTCGATCAAACTGTTTGAGTCGAATACGAGTGCATGATCGGTGCAAGACTATGTATCCCAACCGGATCTTGAGACAAGCAACTTCTTGAGCTACACTCAAGATTGCACCTCTCAGGCGTTTGGATACATAAGATGCTTGCATAGCTATTTATTTATGTTGGGCTATTTATATCTAAATGTGATTTAGAAAAGGAAGAAGGCACTCCGAAAAGTCAATCGAGTTTAATAGTTTAATTTATCATTAGTAAAGGCATAAGTAGGAGGAAATGAAAATGTGACATATTTTGATGTCACGATTTTATAATTATTGTTATACAAAAGACATCTAACACAATTTGACGAATGTCGTCACCTCGCTTCTGAAGCAATGTTTTGCGTTAGTAATTTATGTATAACGATAATATATATATTAAATGTTAATATATATAAATACACAAGATAGTAGCAAACTTGTATGGAAAAATAGACTAGGCCGTATCGAGAGACTAAGCTTCACAAGTCACATAAAGAGGGGTCTGACCTCTCGTATTATGAAGTCTGCGGACACTTGTGAGTCTTATCCTCTTAGATAGAATGGCCGAAACCCATCTGTAAGACAGTGGGAGAATGAGTTGTCGAACTCAGTCTGGTACATACTGATGAACCCGAGTCTAGATGAACCAAATTAAGTTATTCGTATATTTTATTAAGACCCGTGTTCTTGATGAAATACAAGTCTGATAAAATAAAGAACGAAATGACTAAAGTATTTAAACTGATTCGATTAGATCGAATGGTCAAATACTTAGCTATAGTAAATCTTGTGTAATTAAAAGAAAATGTGATTTTCTCTCAGGTCAAGTCTGTTAACACATCCGTGTGTCAAAAGGTATGAATCACACTTAGTTAGACTTGGTGTGATCCGTTGTAAGTGACTCTGAGTTAAGTCCTCCTTCTGGTTTAAGTCCCAGATAGTAATGGCTAGGTTTTGATAATGTTCTGTGAGTTGATAGTTTGACCGTACCCTAGACTTGATCTATACGACATAGTTTAGACGAAGAGACTATAACTGCGGAATTCATCACGGAAACAGTCAGGGTGGTCCCGACAATACTCATGTCAATGAGTCAACCACATAATGATGATTCCTAAAGTAGGAACGACAACCACTGCTCGTGGTCACTGCCGTATAGGGCTTCGAGCCCAACCTGTTGTAAGGGTCAGGCTGTAGGGTCTCACACAGAGTGCGATCTTCGTCTAGTAATAGGTAGAAATTAGTTAGGGAGAATAATTTACATTTGATGCAAGGGATAAAATATTGCAAAAGATGTTTGCAATCATCTCCTGCATTCGGGATAAATGATCCTGAGTGTAAGTGGGAGATGTAGAGGAATATGCCCTCGGATCATTTGTATTTGATGCAAATGATAATTTAAGCTTAGATAGGGACTATTTTGCATTTGATGCAAAAGAGATTAACTGTGTTTTAAATATTTTAAGACAATATTTAATAATATAAACGCAAGGAAAAGTTTATGGGTAAGACGGGAATGTCCCGGTCTAGACCCAGGTTCGAACGTCGTCCAAATCGGACACCAAATGCTCAAGATATGCCCAAAAGAGTTCAATAGGTCAGTTCAGGCTGACCCAGGTCAGACTGGGTCTGGCCTGGGCGCCTGGCTAGACCCAGGCACAGCCCAGGCTGACCGGGCCTGAGCGCCGGGGCCTGGGCGCCCGGCCCAAGCCAGGGCCTGGGCGCCCAGGCGCCCAGGCGCCCTGGCGCCCTGGGCGCCTGGGCTAGGCAACCAGACGCCTGGGCTAGGCGACCAGACGCCTGGGCGCTTGGTCCTAGGCAGGCCCAGGCGCCCTGGGCGCCTGGGCCAGGCGCCCAGACACCCTGGGCGCTGGCCTGACTGGGCCAGGCACCCAGTTTGGGCACGCCAGTCTAGGCGCGCCCAGACCAGGTTCTGACCTGGTCTGGGCTCGTCCAGCTGGCCTGGTGGGCCCAGCAGAATAGGTTTTCTGAAACCTAAGTTGGGCAGTTTTTGACGGCTCAGTTTTTGCGAAAAACTAGCCATGGGCTGAACTTTGAGCGGTTAATTGGAGGGTCAATCGAACTCCGATTGACGAACGGTTTTTTCCTATGCGTTCACCGTTGAACACCCTTCGAATTGATAGGTTGTATCAATCCTGAAGTTCAACGGCGAGTGAGTTAAAATTCAAGGAAGTTTGTACTTTGTGAAGTGCAAACTAACTTGATTTTAATTAACTCAAGATTAATAGTCCCACATCGGATTTTGAGAAAAGGGGAGAGTCCACTGCCTATATAAATAGGGGTCTGCTCTCCTCCTCAAAACTCGTCCCAAGCTCTAGATCTGAGCGGCTCTCGTAAATGTTGGAGCACGCTCGGATCTAAGCTAAATTAATATTTCTCCTCTCCCTATAAATTTCTGCCTTGCTCCTGAGGGCTCTAGCAAAGCCGCAAAGGAGTTCGGATTCAGATCCGAAATCTAGGCGGAGGTTTCACTCGTGTGAAAATTTCTTCAGCGCGTGGTTGGCTCGGCGACACGGGATTGATCGCCTCGGGATGCGGAGCGGTTCGAGGAGCGGTTCGGGGAGCGGTTCGAGGAGCGGCTCGGCGTGGGACGGGAGCGGCTCGGAAGACGGTACGGAACATCTCGCCTGCCTCAGGGTTGAGATTTAGGGTATGTGTTTATTAGCATTAGTTTAATTTAATCGCAGTAGGCTATATCCTTCTTGGAATGGTCAGACCCATCCCAAGTCGGCATAGATCTTGGATTAGGGTCTTGGACCTTAGGGTTAAATGTTAATTAGATTAACATGATTATTTTCCGCTGCTATTTCTGTCTATGTTCCGTTCGACTTAGGACGAGCATAAAGTTTTTGTGCCCTAAGGGTACCAGAAATCCCTACATTTCATTCAATAATCATTCACAAATTCATACAAATCATTTAGAAACCAATAGCTACAAAAGAGGGGAAGAAATCACCAAGAGAAACCATAGAAAACCAAGCTTTCCCCTCTCTTGCTCCTCCTCCAAGCTTTCCTAGCCTCGTATGGCCTCCAAGCCCTAGCCCTACCCTTTGGAGAAGAAGATGGGGCTCTCCTAGCCCCAATGGAACAGTAAAACCCCATTTGGCTGAAGATACCCTCGCTGGAAACGCTACAGGCGCACAAAACCCCCAAAAATCAGCATATCGGGTCGGATATCGGGCTTGCGGGTCGGGCACTGGCCGCACGACCTGTCCAAAACAAAGCCACACTCGCCTGGGCTCAGTTGGAGATGGGGCCGGGTTGGATCACGGCCCAGTCTTGCCCGCCTGTCCGCATCAGCGGATGGGCGCTCAGCCCGCCTCGAAAACGGGCGGCGCCCGTTACCAAACGTAGGGCACGCGGGGAGCGCGTGCCCCTGCCTTCCAGATCTGCCCGCAATCGGATGGATGCGATGGCACCGCGTGGCGACGCGTGATTGCGCCACACGGCGCCCTCATTTAATTTTCTATTTCCCCGTTTAAACCATCTTTTCTCCTCCAAATAATTCACCAAAAATACCTAGAAATCCCAGAAAAATCCCAGAAAAATCTGAAATTTCCCCAAGACTCCCAGGAGTACCTGAAAAATACGAGAAGGAGAAATTAGTCCATATAATGATGTTTTGTGCAAAGAATGCAAATAAGCTCTAATATGAAACATAAATCAAGTTTATACCCAAAAGAGCAAGGTTAAGTCTAATCCTTAGCACAAAATAGGGGTAGTTAGGGGGTATAAATATACATTTTTCACCACGAGTCATTGTGGCCGAATTTCTTTGGTTGCCTCTTTCTCAAAATCCCTCTATTTGAATATGGGTTTATATAGGAGAGGATGGGATATGATAGAATCAATTAGAATCCCATATTTGATGGAGATTGGAAGGAATCCTAATTTGATTAGGATTTGAATGAATCTTTTTGGACATGGAGTTTGAATATGAATGACTATGGAATTCAATTTGTGTAGCTATATGATTTGAATTAGATCTCATTTAATCACTTTTGATTTGCATGAGATTCTCCATATCTCTCCATTTTTGACCAAGTCTCCAATTTGCATGGCATTAAGATTTGAATAGATTGTTTAGAGATTTGATTTGATCTCATAGGCATACAAATAGGAATAGGAGATGAAGAATGATTTGAATTGCAATGCTAATGGGATTAGGAATAGAATCATATCTTTGATTGATTTGAATCAATCCAAATTGATTTCACCTTGGCTATCCACAATTGACCAAGTCCAAGTTGCTATATGAATAGCAATTTCTCAATCTTCCAATTTGCTATGTGAATAGTAATTCCTCCATCAATTGACTTAATCATCACTTTGAAGATTTACAAGCGTGCCACTCCTGAAAAACACTTAGCACACACATTAGAGCGTTCACACACGTTTGTTATCATCAAACATGAAGTCACCGATCGTTGAATCTAACACACGTTGTATCCAACAAAACCAGGAGAAGGGTAAAGGAATTCTCCAACGGTTGATTCGTGTGGATCTGTAAGATCATCCGCTGTGTCATCTAGATCGTCATGGACTCAGGTATGATTCCTAATCAGAGGAGGTAAAGTTTTAAGATTCATCATGCCTACATCTAGATCTGTATGTTTAGGGTTGAATACATATCTAGATCTTTTGTTCTTCCAAGTGGTATCAGAGCCAATGTGTCTGGATTTTATAATTTTGCCTGCTCATGCGAAGATTTGATAAAAATGGGATTTTAATCTATATGAACTCAAATCTGGATGTTTTATGGGGTTTTAAATCAATTTTTCTTGTTTAAAAAACATCAAACCCTAGATCGGGGGCGGCCCGCCGGCCGCCGTTCGCCGCAGATCAAGAGGGGTGACTCTGCTGTCCCCGTCAGGAAGATCGACGCTGGCAGTTTACTGGTGCCCGATGTGGAGAGGAAGGGGGCAGCCTGGCTGCCCCCTTTGGGAAAGCAGGCGCCTTTGGCTCCTGCTGCAAGTTCAAGGGGGCGGCGCCCTGCCGCCCCCCGTTAGAAAGCAGGCGCCTTTTGGCACCTTTCGTAGGATAAGAGGGGGCGGCGCGCTATCGCCCCCATTCGAAAAAGCAGGCACCCTTTGGCGCCTACCGCAGATGCAGAAGGGGGCAGTGCCCTGTCGCCCCCGGTCGGTCAGAGCAGGCACTTGTAGCAGTAAAGAGAAGGGCGGTGCCCTGCCGCCCCCGTCTACAAGGCAGGCGCTTGTTGCGGCGCATGCTGTATCTCACAAACAGGGGGCGGCCTCGCCGGTCCCCGTCGGGAGATTTGGCACCTGCCACCGGTCGGTGCCCGACGCAGAGAGAGGGGCGACGGCGGCCACCACCCTGGGTACTGCCTTACTAGGGTTTCTGAAACCCTGACAGACCTTGGCCCAAAATGAGGCCCAATCAGATTTTAAAAAATATTTTCAAAACAGTATATGCGCTGATTCTATTTGGGCCTATTTTGGCTATTTGCAGAATTTTGGGCTTATTTTTGAGTTATTTGGACATTTTGAACCCTATTTTAGGGCTATTTAAATTCTTTCTAAGCCCTCTTTGGTTACATTAATACACAAATAATACGAGGAAATAAATGGCCATCTTATATATGTTTCCTCATACGTTTTATTTTGTGTATTAAAGTTTAGTTATTTAATTTAAATTCTTTTAGGCATGTTTGTTTATATGTTTCGAAATAATTCTAATTAATATAATATCCCACCAAAATGGGCTCTAATGTAAAGATTATTGTTATTTCGAAATGTAAATAGTTATGGACATATGTTGTATGATTGGTTGCCTAATATTGAATGTAAATTGGATTGAAAGAGGAAATAATATGCTTTAACGTATATTTCTCCTCAAGGATAAATTTTATTAATTGTGGTAAAATCCATTAAATTCTAAATTCATGGCATAAGTACGTATATATATTTCGATATATAACAAGATGACTTCATGCCTTAGTATGAAAATGCAATTTGCCTTGATTTGGATTTAATTCTAGACACAAAATTCAAGTTTTATTTCTTCCGGAGGAAATAAAAGGCCTAAATTAAAGATATTTTCTCCTTAAAAGAAATTCTGTGTTAAAGCTTTGATAAATCCCATCAAGTAAATGGCCTTAAGGAAATTTGACACATTTTAAAGTTATACATAAAATGGGATAGGGTGTATATTTACATATATAAAGTTTTTTTTGAAGAGTAAAAAGTATTTTATTGTATCAAAAAACTGAACAAGGAGGAGACATATGGGTAATCGAAGGATCAGAGCGGGGAGAGGGCACAGGCGCCGTCACCCACTACCGAGCAACCAATTCCCATACAGTCAGCCTCCACCCATATTTACAATCATCATAAAGAAACTTGCGCCTAACTAGGTTCAATGCTGTGACCTGCTGTTACAATCATCAGCCATTGGGACAAACTCACATGTTCAGGGCTCAATGCAACCCAACATAGCCGAAAAAATAGAAGCCATTTAATCCCTGTATCGTAAGCAATCAACCCACGCCATCAGCCCCCCAGTTTGAGGACGCTATTCTGGCGCTTTCATCTTCCGGATCCAGCCTGAGTGTACTCACGCGAATGTCTGCAGATATGTCATCAAACAATGCAGTTTTGGTCTTGCTAATCCCCTCAAATTTTCGTCTGTTACGTTCCTTCCATAAGTGCCAAACAACGGCACCAAGAGTAATTTTTGACAGGGAGCTAATGGCATTGTTCTTACTGAATTCCCCCAAGAAATAGCTCCCTACAGCATCTAAAGAAGGAGCTGGCGATGGTTGAATTCCAAGTTTTAATAGGCTTCGATGTAAGATGTACTTCGAGTATTCACAGTTAAAGAAAATATGGGAGTTGGTCTCATCAGTACCATCACTGCACAGCACGCAGTTGGGAGATGCAGTCGGTTGCCACTTGTACACATGATCCATAGTTAGGAGTTTGTCAAGGAAACCCCTGAGAAGTGTCAAGGAGAATTTCGGAACCTGATGTTTATGCCAAACAAGGCGATAGAACTGGAATTTTGAGTTTTGCTTCCTAGCTCCCTCCCAAGCGTCGGAGAATCGAAATTGACTACCCGGGATCCAGTCCCAACTATCCCCTCCAGGCCGCAGGGTAATATCCTGTAGTAGAGGCCGTATATCATGTAGGGTAGGCCCCAATGCCCAAGCCGAGTCCCTCCAGTAATCCACCACTTTTTTACAACTATCAGCAGGCGGAACCTCATAAATGTTTTTAAGGGGGCCACAGGAAAGCCAATTATCATGCCAGAATAAAGTCGATTCTCCATTACAAACTTTCCGCCGAATAAGTTTGTTAGCTATTTTTTTACAATGGAGCATGAACTTCCAGGTCCCTGATTGAGTAGGCTTACTCTTAGCGGCAAAAAATATCTCGGTGTCTTCATACGCCCTCCTCATTTTTTGAGCCCAAAGTCCTTCACCCGTGAAAAGCCTCCAAGTCAATCTAACTCCAGAAGCAATGTTGAGATCTTTCAGCTGCCTAAGCCCAACCCCTCCCTCTTCCTTAGGTTTGCAAATATCACTCCAGGCCCATATTTTAGAATTCCCCATAATAAACTTTCTGCAAGCTGAGCTGATGGCACGAATGACTGTATTTGGAATGCGGAAGGCTTGCATCCAGAAACTGACCATACCGTATATAACAGTTCTCACCAACTCGATCCGACCAGAGATAGATAGAAGTGAAGAAGTCCAACCAGCCAGTCGCTTCTTGCATTTGTCAATTAATCTGCTGTACGTTGAGGTCTTTGGGTAATTTGCTGACAGAGGCAGTCCCAAGTAAGTAGATATAGAAGATGCCAGTTTTATACCCATATAATTTGCCAAGTCTGTGGGATTTTTGGTCCCCTTGCTGAAAATGGCACTGCTTTTTTCCCAATTAACCCTCAGTCCTGTTAAGTTTGAAAAGTCGTCCAACAAGTTCTTAAGCCCTTCGAGGGATTTTGCATTTGCACGGTAAAAGACTAGCATATCATCTGCAAACAGAAGATGAGAAATGGTACCTATTCTCTTCATTGGATGAATAGTCCTCGAAGCCATTGCCTTTGCAATCAACAGCGAGAAAGCTTCCATGGCCATAACAAATAGGTACGGGGATAAAGGGTCTCCTTGTCGGAGGCCCCTGTTGCCCTCAAAATATACATGCGGTGAGCCATTTATCATGATAGAGAAGGTTGGAGTGGAGATGCATTCTTTAATCCAGAGGATAAACTGTCTGCCAAACCCAAACTGATGTAGTATATAGTAAATAAACTCCCTATTAATACTGTCGAAAGCTTTCCTCAAGTCAAGCTTGATGCAGGCTCTCGAACCCATAGGGTTGCTGAAATCCCTAATCTGCTCATGTGCTAATAGGGCACTATCGGAGAGGAGTCTGCCTTGCAAGAAAGCCACTTGGTTTGGCGATATTAGCTCTTGGACCACAGCTCTAACTCTGTTGCATATGACCTTACTAATGATTTTGTAAATCACATTACAGCATGCTATAGGTCTGTACTCACCCAGACTGCTAGCATTCTTGCTTTTTGGAATCAACGTAAGAAATGTGTGGTTAACTTGCTTCAATAAATTGCTAGTTCGGAAAAAGGATTTGACTGCCTCCATTACATCTCCTCCAATTATGCCCCAATTTTGCTGATAGAACCATGCATTGTAACCATCAGGACCAGGGGATTTGTTGGGGTTCATTTGAAACACAGCCTCTCTAATCTCCATGTCCGAAACCCTCCTGTCCAACCAATTAGTGGCTTTTGTAGTTAGCTTTTTCTTCGTGGTCAGTTTAGGAAAAACTGTCCAGTAATCTTCTTGCGAGTATAAAGCTTTGTAGAACATGGGGGCTTCCACTCTGAGCTCATCAAAAGAGTTATTTCGATTGCCGGCAGCGTCAACTAAGTGACACAAGCTATTGCGGGCCTGTCTGGCTTTCATGGCAGTGTAAAAGAATTTTGTGTTCCGATCTCCTAGATGCATCCAGTCCTGCCTACTTCGTTGGCGGAGCATCTCTTCCTCTAGATCTATATGCTCCGAAAGCTGTTTCGCGAAAATTCGTTCTTTCCTCTGGAGTTCCACATCATTGTGAATGTTTGTGTCTGATCTCACTTCTTCAAGCATTTTCCGGCTGGCCATGATATTAGGAGAGTTTCCAGCGACCCATTTTTTGAGTTCACCCTTCAATCTTTTCAATTTAAAAACAACCCGCTGCATAGGCCCCCCATAAGCGTATGAATTCCAGCTGGTATCAATTAACTTCCTGCAGCCATCCATTCGTAGCCAATGATTAAAAAACTTGAATGGTTTAGGTAAGCCGGGTACCTGAGAGTGGAGTCTAATCATCATAGCCGAGTGGTCGCTAGTTAGAGGATCGAGATACTCCACAAAAGCGTCTGGTAGTTGTGCAAACCATTCAGGGCTTCCAAGCGCCCGGTCTAGTTGAGCAGCTATTCTTCCAACCCCCAGCCTGTTATTGCACCAACTCAGCCGATTCCCGACACTTTTGATATCTAGTAGAGCACATTTATTTATACAATTATTGAACTCCGCAGTAACACCTCTCTGTAACCTGCGGCCACCAATCTTTTCCTTAGTGTAACGGACACAATTGAAGTCTCCTCCTACTAGCCAGACTTCCCCTTTGAATCTGAGAGAATCGGATATTAAATCAGCCCACAGCATCTCTCTGTCCGTGCTCTGATTTGAAGCATATATTGCTGTGAAAAAAAGAGTGAACCCTCCAGCATTCAAACATTTGCAAGTAATGCGCTGTGCAGATTGAACTATGACACTAATATGCCAGACAGTGGGATCAAAACCCAAAAGGATACGACCTCCCTTCTGGGTCCCAAAATTATTGATGCATCCCCAATTCTTGGGAAACAAAGATTTAGTCTTCTCCGGCTCTTTTTTTAGCTTAGTTTCAAGTAAAGTAACCATAGACAGATTCAACTCCCTGATCCTATCTCGGACATTCCTCTTCCTTGCATAGCTGTTAAGTCCTCTAACATTCCATATGAGGCCAGACATGGATCAAGAGTGGGAGGGTTGATTTGTGCGCTGACTTCCCAGTCTTGCGCTTTTCCTGCTACCAGCAGGTAACATTTCCGTTTTCTTTGTGTCCTTCAGTGTAGCCGTTAATTCAAGCAATTCTATCTCCGCTTCCCATTCCTGGTTGTCTTCAGCTATGACTGAGGGAAGGTCATCTACAACCAAGGCTTCAGGGTCCTGACAGTTTTTGATTCCGCCAGGCATAGAGGTGGGAAACTGCTGCGCAACATTATCAAAAACATCAGACTTTGGGATGTCCTCTTCCGCATATAGGGGTTGTGTAGTGGTTGCTTTGCCAGACCCCTCATCCATCATGTAAGCTTTATCTCCCTCATCTGTAGTTTTGATGCTGCTCACCTCTTCCATGCCTTTCTCAGTTTCAATTGATACTAAATCAGCAGTAGTCCCCATTTACAGGACCCCACCTATCGGATGTAGCCCTCCCTGTAGTATGGGAACGTCAGTGACCATCCCTCCCTTTGCCTTGCTCCTGGCTAATACCTGCCTTTCAATCCCAATCTTACTTGATGCGTCTGTAACTGCAGAGGAGAAGTTATCATCACCTGCCTTCATTTGAGCTATTACATTCCGTTGATCCCCTGCACTGATGTGTTCCTGTTTCCGTTCATTTTCATTGTCTTGGATTGAAGGGAGTCCCTTTAAATCCGGACACTGCTTATCATTGTGTCCAAAAAAGACATATTTCGTACACCTTGGTGGTTCCCCCTCCACCTTGACTTCTATTTCAACTGTGTTGCCATCATCCAGCTCAACTACAACTCTTGCAGGTAATGGCTTTTTGGCTTCTATGTCGACCAAGCATCTAGCATAAGAAATCCTGTCTTTCCTGGCCGTCAGTCTATCTAAACACAGAGGAGATCCCACTCCTGAAGCAATTGCATTGAGTATTTCGAGGGTCCACATATCTAGTGGAACTCCATGAAATTGAACCCAAACGGGAACCGAAGAAAGTATGTCACGTTCATGCTTGAGATTAGAACTCCACTTCTGAAGTACTACCAGGCGGCCTTCAAACAACCAAGGTCCTCCCTGCAAGATCCTTTCACAATCCTCTGCATCTTCAAATTTAAAATAAAAGAATCCATTTTCCCTGCTGTATAGTTGATAGCTCTTTTTTAGCTTCCACAACCTTTCAACCCATGATTTGATCTGACCATAGAAAGGTATATCACCTACTACATAGCCAACCAATTTGTTCACCCACTGCTCAGCACCCTTTGCACGTTGTGAATTTGTTACACGTACAATTTCCATACCGTTCTCCTTTAGTATTGGGGGAACAAACGACATTGTCAAGTCAGCTTCATAAGTTCTCTTATTTGCACACACATCGGACCAAGATAGTTTTGGGGCTTTTGTATCTATTTTAATTGCAGCATTGGTTCTCACGGGCAATTTATCAAACAGTTTACGGTCTATAGGACCTGTACCCAGTTTCCGTGTTGGGATGAAGTTGAACCCACGCCCACGATTCCCGGTAGTAATCCTACTATCAAAATTGGTTTTACCTGCTCCCAGAGATGACCTGACATCCCCCAGTCTCCCATAGGTCCTGTTGTTACCCGCTCCCTGAGGTTTACCTGCTCCCTGAGGTGGCCGATTTCTTCTTGTCACATGTTGCCAACCATCCCCATTGTCGATGTCAGCCACACGATGATCCAGTACCCTCGCTTTACCATCTCCAATGACCTTTGCGTTATTTGTTTTTCCGCCTCCTTCCGATTGTGAAGTTCCTCCTCCATCATAAGGAACGCCGCCATGGTCCCCTTTTTCGCCAGAGCTCATTTCGGGATTTTTTTACATATATAAAGGTATATATATACATGTTCATATACACATTAGTACACCTATGTAACCCATTTTAAAGAAGAAAATTTGTGTTGAAACTATGGATTTAATTTAACTCAAAATAATTGTTTAAAAGGTGGAATAAAAGGTTTATATATATATTTCCACTTAAAGAAATCATTTTGTGTTAAATTCAGTTAAGTTTAAAATTCAAATTTTGGCATATTTAATTATATATTTCGAATAGAGATTAGTTTCAATTTCGAAATATAACAAGTTATATACATATTTTTGTATGAAAATTTTTGGTTGCCTTAACTTTGATTTTGAATAAAAGTGGACATAAAGGAAAATTGAATATTTGCACTTAAAGTATAAATTTATGTATTAAAAATGCTACACAGATTCAAATTTTGCAAAGGTATATACTTCTGAAATGAGTTGATGTATACATCACCCCGCCAAAGTGGGCTCTCTTGTCTGCGTTAATTTCGTTTCAAAATTATAAAAGGATTATGTGCATATTATCGTATGGGTATTAATTGGCCCAAAGGAAGATTGATACTCAATATTATTTATGCGCACCTGTGGCAAAAGACAAGGTGATGATTATTGAGACAATGTATGCAAAATTTAATTCGGCCCAAAGGAAGTTTTTTTGTCATGTTATTATTGTCATTGTCGGATTGTTACAACAACATATCAATAACTAGTCAATAGATTATCCAAAGATAAATGTTGAGCTAGTACAAGATGTCTTGAGATGGGAAAATAGCATTACTTTGAATTTGGTGGTGTTGTTTAATACTCATATGAACATGTTGCATTTGTTTTTTCTTGTTCTCTTTTCAGCTATTATTCCTGAAAATTTTCTGCCCACATCAAATCTATTCCAATACTTAATGGCTCTAACTTCACGGCATTGAAGGAGAATCTTTTGATAATCCTCGAAGTCATGGATCTTGATCTGGCATTAAGGACTCATAGTTCTCTACCACTCACTGAAGAGAGTACCTCTGATGAAAAGAGGGAGATGGAAGAGTGGAAGAGATCAAATTGCATGTGCCTAATGCTTGTGAAGAATGACATTCCAGAAAATCTCAGGGGCACTATTTCAGACAAAATTGCCACAGCTAAATGGTTCATTATTGAGCTTGAAAAGAGGTTTGTCAAGAATGAAAAGGATGAGATTAGTACACTCTTGACAAATCCAACTTCAATGAAATATGAAAGTAAGGGAAACATCTGGAAGCACATATTGAAGATGTCTGATCTTGCTTCAAGGTTGAAAGCACTTAAGCTAGACTTCATTGAGGACCTGCTAGTGCATTTTTTTCTAATATCTCGTCCATTACAGTTTAGCCAGTTTAAGGTGAACAACAATCTAAAGGAAGAGACTTGGTCTCTGTATGAGCTCATCTCATACTGTGTCAAGAAAGAGGAAAGGCTTAACCAAGAGATGACAGAAAGTACTCACCAGACCTTCACCTTCAACAAAAGAAAGAAGGATACTGAAGCTGCAGATACAGCTTCTAAAAACAATAAAGGGAACTGAAAAGTTCAGAAGGTTATGGTTGTTTCTTCTGTGGAGCTGAAGGGCATATAAAGAAGCATTGCACAAATTATCACGCTTGGCATGCTAAAAAGGGTATGCTTCTTTAATTTGGTTTAAGAATAAAGTTAATTTCTTTTTTTTGTAAATTTTGGTACTTATAGACACGTGATGGAAAGATCATGGTATATCCACTCACATCATTGTGTCTATACAGGGTTGCCTAAGATGCCAAGAGCCGAATGATGGTGAAAGATATATCGATATGGGCAATGGCAAGTTTGTTCAAGTAGAAGCAAATAAAATTTAGATTATTTTTAAAGGGTGGATTGTATTTGAATCTTTTATGAGACTATTATGTATCATTTTAACGGAATTTGGATTTCTATTTCTATTTGGAAAAAATTCGGTTATTATTGTTCAATTATGAATGGAAAATTTGGTTGTCTCATGATTCAAAATTGGTTTATTCTGGTTCTTTAAAAAGTTCATTGTAATCTTCATTTATTTGGAAATATTGCTTCATTTATAGAATTCCTGCATTCAAGTACATGTGTTATAAAGATAGAATTAACAATTATGAATTTAGTTATTTTGATTGCAGCTTATATACTTGATAAAGTTTCAACAAATAAACTTAAATCACTCCCATGTTTGGAGATGTCCAACTAAATCAAGGCTTTAAGATCTTAATAAAGAAACTGTACATAATGCTAATGATTTTCTAGTTTTGTTGAATAGTTTAAAGATGATATATTATATGATTATACATAACCCCGCTATTAAGTTAGTTTACGAATTAGGTTATGCACACCTATTTGAGGATGCTGAGTTTGAGGGAAAATTTAGTTATTGACATTATTCTTGAAGAGGATTATATTACCAGAGGTGTTGTTGGCTTTGCTCAGGATATTATTCATGACATCATTCAAGACACAATAAATTCAAGATAATGTTGCAATTCCTCCTATTCGAGAAATTGTTCATAATGACAAACTCTAGCACCTCAAAGCACTAATTGTCATTCAGGAAATCCATTAAAGAGATGAGAAGTACATTGTTATGGTATTACATTGTAATTCTCAAGAACATATGGTTGACATTAGAATAATGGAAGTTCGACTTACATCAAGTCATAAAAGTTCTAAATCTCTAAAATGGATTAATGCATTAAT
Organism: Scilla litardierei; assembly: GCA_030789695.1. Lineage (NCBI taxonomy): Eukaryota > Viridiplantae > Streptophyta > Magnoliopsida > Asparagales > Asparagaceae > Scilla > Scilla litardierei. The sequence goes on from JAULAV010002288.1 coordinate 348,200, forward strand.
TAAGAAAGTCTTTGAAGGATACTTGAAATCTTATCTCATTGCCATAAGTTTGAAACCAATTGATTGTAAATAGATTTTTATAATCAAAAGGAATTCAAAAGGGTAATAAGAAAAGATTTAAAGCGTATCACACATGACTTTATACAGAAAAGAATGCATCAATTATAAAGAGGCTTTCTATTCAGTTTTCATGAAAGACTCTATCATGTTTATAATAGCATTAGTGGAGCATTTCAATACCGTTAATGATAGATTAAATTTCATTAAGTAATCACATCGTTTGGTTTTGAGATGATATTTGATGATGTGATATATCTTAAGTTCTGTGAGAGTATTTAATTTCTATAATATCTATGTGGTAATGTATATTAAATTCTGTGGAAGACAAGTTTAGTCTCAACAAGTGCCCCAAGAATAATCTTCAGAAGATTCCTTATATCTCATTAACAAGGAGTCTAAAGTATACTCAGGCTTATATGCATTTGGTTATTGCATATATTACAGGTATATTGGGTCTAGATTCTTAAGTTCAGGAGTAGACCATTTGATAGCAGCCAAATGGGTCTTACGATATTTATAGAGAACAAAAGGGGTTACATGTTCAAGGATCAGTAGTCAGAAAATTTTGGGATCACTTTGGTATATTGACTCATACCATTTACTAGATGCAGAGGATGTATGAAATCTATGTTAGTCGCCATCTCCTATAAGAGATCTAAATAGTCCCTTATATATAGTCTCTTCCGACATGGCTTTAGATTTCATGTCATATTATGCGACATCCAAATCTATCTGCAAATTTTGTCACTATGCTGCAAATTAGGGATGATATTAAAAGAGCACACAATTTATTTTGTGACAATAAGTTTGCAGTAGTATATTCCAGCAACAATAGGAACTCGACAAAGTTTAGACATTCAAAGATCAAGTTCCTAGATTGTTGATCAATAATTCGGAGTGTATAATTGTCTAGTGAGCACATCAGAACAAACCATATAATTACGGATCCGTTATACTGGGAATGTCATCCAAAAGGTTTTGTGAGCATGCTCCTCATATGGATGTCATTTCATTAAGAATATTCGGTTTTGTGGGAGTTTGTTCTTTTGGATTCTCATATGATAGGCAAATTAAGTCTTCAGCTTAAGCTTAAGGTTATTTTCTAATCAGAAATAAAGTTTTGGTTCAGTTCGGCTTCACTTCGATTTTGTTAATTTTATGATCTCATTAAGGTTAGAGAGGATCAGTTGGAAATAGACATGTTAGATTACATTACATGTAATTTCCATACTACACATCCACGTCATTAATCCATGTCATTCCTTTATATTTGTACAGTGACCACTGTCGGGTCGAGCTGCGATCAATATGGCGCAGATCTCTTTGATCCTGTGCTAATCTAATTGATGGACCAGATTGGTTTAGACACATTACAGTAATGACAGTAGGTTAAGATCTTATTCGGTTTGGTATGCATAATGAAATATAATATAAAGTTTAGCGTATAGCCCAAGTGGGAGATTGTTGGAACTTATCCAATATAGTTGGATCTTAATCCAACATTGGGCTTATACGCGAAAATAATTATATGTATGCTACACTGTCATAATAAAGCCCACTATAAGTGATATAATTATTTTAGTTAAATGGGCTTAAATGAGTCATTAAGTAGGTGTGGGCCTTTATGTGTAGAGACATGTGGGCTTCAATTCATTGATGGGCTAAATTGAAAACCCTAGGGCTAAGGAGACTATATATATATATATATATATATATATATATATATATATATATATATATATATACACACACACACACACTCAATGGTCGTGATCCCCGGAACAGACAAACAAAGTAGCCGTCTTTTCTACATCCCGTCCCTAGACGAGAAACCAGGAGAAGGGCAAAGGAATTCTCCAACGATTGATTTGTGTGGATTTGGAAGATCTTCTGCTGCGTCATTTGGATCGTCATGGACTCAGGTATGATTCCTAATCTGAGGAGGTAAAGTTTTAAGATTCGGCATGCCTACATCTAGATCTGTATGTTTAGGGTTGAATACATATCTAGATCTTTAGTTCTTTTCGGAACACCATTGTATCAAGTAACATCAAGTAATACAAAATATTTCATCTATCTAAGTTAATAAATACATTGGAATTCTAGCAACAAAATGTGTTACATTTTAGGCAAAACAAAATGCAAAACAGACTGCTCATGATATCTAGTTGTTACATGATCCTCATAGTTCGGCTAATCTTCTTGAACATTGCATGGTCTGACATCACTTATCTAGTCCAAATTATAAGCCAAACTTTGGCTCATTCAAGATAAACACATTTTGATGCTGCACACAAAATTCTTCGCAATCTTAAGAAAATGCCAAGTTAGTGCATTTTTATTTATCTTCTAGTACATTAAAGGTGCAAGATTTATGTAATTTATATTGGGCTAGTTGTACAAAAGAACTATGCTTAGTGCATGTCCAATCTCTTATAAGTCCTAAAACAATCTTTGGCATCTTGTTCCTTAGCTAAATCCTAATATCGTACCATGGCAACAACACGTTGTGGGCACTTTGCTCTTCTACTTCCTTAATGATTTGATGATTTGTACACACCGACCAAAATGCCGTACAAATAGACCACTTTACATACATGCTCAAAAAAAAATTTAAAATTTTGTTTTACTTCACACAACTCCATATCCCTACATTACACTCTATTTTTCCAACTCCCACTCACTTTCCAGCGCTGCAGTATCCCTGCAACCTCGCCCGTCGTAAAATCCCCTTCCTCGTCGCCTCCCATCTCACTCTACTTCCTCCTAACCATTCTTCTTTAATCTCACCCTCCCATATTTCACCGTCGTCGCCTGCTATGACAATGGCAGATGTTACACCAATTAGGAATGCCTTTATGGCTGTTAATCCAACAATTATTGCATACCCTCATGGCCATTATTCCATCAATTATTGCCTGTCCTCATGGCCATTAATCCAGCAATTATAGCCTGCATTCATGACATTCATTTCTTCATTAGTGGTGACAATTACTCCGGTCAATACTTCCTCATCTATGTCTCATCAGCAATGACGACAATAAAACTTCATTATTGGCCCAAATGCCACGAGGCAATGGCTTACCTATAAGAACTCCTGAAAGCGACTGGAGAAAGGGAGAGATCTCCGATATCCAACACTAAGGTAGTCTAACACTCAATACATATTCTACAAAATTTCATATTCTCCTCCTCCACAGCTTGGTCGGAGGACTAGCAGACAACCTCCCAACACGTCGGTCATAGCCCCACCGAGCCCTTTTGAGTCAGCCATCTTAAGCATCGAAGGGGGTTTGGTCGGGCCCCAAACTCGACCCGGTGACGATCTTCCCGTGTTGCATATAGCTAGGGAGATAGCTCGGTCCCAGATTTTGTAGTGCAGATCAGAGTCCCGCCAATCGAGAATTAGCTCATTCTGTTGTCCATTTGCTACGTGCCCCGGCTACTCCAACCAGGTTCAATCAACAAATATCATACACCTTTGATGCGCGTGATTTATCTCGTAACATTTGGTGCCATCTGTGGAAACGAGTCGACATCCACGTCGTCAACCACACTAGTAATGACTCATTCAACTTATCAAAGGCCTGAAAGGTTGACTCCCAAATGGGTGGCAGACATTGCCCTACTCCTGAAGGATCCAAGTCCAACCCCTCAATGCTCAAGCCACTATAACACATCATCACTCAAAAAGTTCATCAAACAGTCGGACTAAATCCTTCGATTATTCCTATTTCCTTTACCAGTGGACCTTTACAATCACCGCCACCGACATCACATCAGGATCTATCACCAAGGGAACCCAGTTCGTCGCCTACATGATCTACTCCTCATTCCTCACTAATTTCGTCTACCCGATGGTGGCCAACTGGTTCTGGTCCGGTGACAGGTGGGTCGATGTTGCTGTCCGCAACCCCAGCTCGTCCCTTCTTTTCGGATAGGGGGTCATTGATTTCACCAGATCTTGAGTTGTCCACATGGTCGATTGGGTCACTGGCCTCTGGGGCACCCTGATTGAGGTCCCTCGGATCGGTATCTTCGACCATGCAGGCAGATCCGTCGCTCTCTACAGCCATAGCACCCCCTTATTGTCCTTGGAACCTTCCTCCTCTGGTTCAGCTGGTACAGATTCAACTGGGATCCTTCGTCACCATCCCCAAATCCTATGGCCATGTTGGCTCCATCAATGGACAGCGGTCCGTCGCCAGCCCGGGTTCCATGAGACAAGAACAACACTGGCTTAGGTCTCTGATCTTCAAGGAGAGGATGACTTACGCTGAGATACTCCTATGCCAGAATGCCGATCTATCCATTATCATCTTACCATGCTGCTCCTTGATAGACTCATCGAGCTACTCTCCCCCTGCCGAGGATGTCGAGCTGCCCCTGCCATCCTGTCAAACTGCCAAGGATGCCGACTACCCTGTTTCGCTGCTAAGCAGCTTAATTGTCGAGTAAATCCAGCTATCGAGCTGCCCCCATAACGAAGCGCCTTCCTACCAAGCAACTCACTTTACCGAGCTGCCCCCAAGTCGAAGTGCCCATGCTGAGCAACACCCAATACCGAGCTGTCGCCATGCCAAAGCGCCTCCCTGCCGAGCAACTCCCCTTGTCAAAGCTTGCCAAGCACCCTGCCCACCCATCCAAGTCTACCAACCAACCGAGCTCTCATTACCGAGCTTGGGCCATCTTAGTTGCCCCAGTCAAGCCATGCTTGATTGGTGAGCTCCAAATAACCAGTTCGAGGCAGCAATCACGATTGTAAATTTTTGATATAAAAATTATAGAGGATAGAGAGATGCGGCGTTGATGAAACCTTCTGTGCTCATTTCTCCTACACTTGACTCAGCTCTTCTCACCTTTTCTCACATCCCGATCTCTCTGACGTCCCTGATCTCATCATCATTGAGCTCTTCTTGAGAACTTTAAGAACAATAAAGCTGACAGTGAATGGTCTCAAGTTATTTGGACTGACAGGCAACGAAGAAATTCTATGCTTTGTGTAGTCGCTCAACATCAAACTGGTTCTCTCCCCCAATCCTTCCCACAAGAATGTCTGTCTAGATCGACGAAAACAAGTTGCCGATTCAAACATGATTCTGAGATTCATCTTCTGATTCTCACAAGACTTTTTCCGATGAATCTTCCTTCTTCTCCGATCTTTGTTCAATCTTTCCATTGTTCGATGCCTTGGTGAGGTCATTGAGGTTATCACAAGCTCCTCTTTCAAGATTCAAGACCCTTTGTAGCTGCGCTTCAACTTAAGTTAGCCTTTGATTTAGACCGTTGAGATCAAAGATCTAGTTATTCTTGTCATCTTCGACTTCACGAAGGTGTTTATGAAACTCATCAGTATCTACACCATCTGCGACGATACCATGATTTCCAGGCTGATGACTTTCTCCATAAGCTGTTTGATTTTTCTGACCAGTTCAGATATGGTTGACTCTAAGCTCACCACAATGAGGGTTCAGTGACGTATCTCTGTATGTAATCGATTTGGTCTCCTTGCCTTTGAAAGCTTCCAGCTTCCCTTTCATAGCCTTTATCCTTTCGGATCCTTTATCCATCTGAGGGTCGTCGCTGACCTAATCAGGACAACCTACATAGGACGACACACACACGGGACAACCTATACCACAACTATCACCCACGCTTGCTCAATAGCCTGGAGAAAGTATTATCAATACAGTAGCCTAACCAAACAAACTCTTTAACTTATTTTGATTTCTATTTATACAAAGCTAACATATTTCTTATCGAGCTAACATATCTTTGACAAATGTACACTAAGTGGGCATATTATCGGCATTCTTTCCCACTTTTTCTATTAAAGTGTGCATGCTCATAGATCAACTCAGAACACTTCACAAGCTAGTCCGTCGTAAGAGAGGGTTACTCCCCCCGTACGCGGATCTACTTCTCATCGGACGTTAGTTGAGGGGCCACTCCTCTCACTGCCAAATGAACAAGTCTGCCTTTAGTTGGGGGGCACTCCCTCTGCGGGCCAACATATCTCCAAAGTCTGTAGTAAGGCGAGGGCTACTCCTCCCACAGGCCGACTCATCTATAAGACTGTCGTAAGGTGGAGGGCCACTCCTCCGTGGACAAACCTACTTCTTGTCCGACGTTAGACGAGGAGCCACTCTCCTCACCGCCGAACGAACAGGACCACCGTAGGGTGGGGGGGCCACTGCCCTGCAGCCAGACCTTCTTCTAGGCAGACGTTAGTCAAGGAGCCACTCTCTTCACTACCGAATGAACAATTCCTCTGTAAGGCAGGGTTTACTTCTTCTATGGGCGGATGTGTCTCCAAGTCTATCATAAGGCTAGGGGCTACTCCTCCCGTGGGCCGACCTACTTCTCGTAGGACATTAGTTGAAGGGCCGCTCTGCTCGACACCGAATGAACAACTCTACCATATGGCATATGGCCACTCCATCCCGTAGGCCGACCTATTTCTCACCGAACGAACAAATCCACCGTAAGGCAGGGAGCTACTCCCCCCACAGGCCGGCATATCTCCAAATCGGTCGTTAATCGAGGCGATGCTCCCCTCACAGCCGATTGAAGACTTCGTTTGCGATAAGACTATAAGCCACTCCCCCAGCAGGCCGATCTACTCCAAATCAGCCGTAAGTCGAGGGGCCACTCCCCTTGCAGCCGATTGAAGACTTTGTCCACTGTAAGGCTAGGGGCCACTCCTTCAGCAGGCCGATCTACTCCAAATCAACCGTTAGTCAGGGGCCACTCCCCTCGTAACCGATCGAAGACTTCATCCGTTAAGGCTATGTGCCACTCCTTCGACATGCCGACCTACTCCAAATTGGTCGTTATTCGAGAGGCCATTCCCCTCGCTACCGATCAAACAAGTCCGTCGTAAGCCAGGGGACCACTCCTCCCGCGGGCCATACTTCTCATCGGGCCGACCAATTATCACCTCAAGTTGATTTCACAAGCAGACATAATTATATGACATGAGCCACTTCACTCACTTACTCACTCACTCTCTCATGCCACATCACCTAACCTCAACTTTGCAATGGTTGAGCTCGAGAGATGTGGGCCATTGTTACATCAATTATGGCTTACCCTCATGGCCATTAATCCAGCAATTATTGCTTGCCCTCATGGCCATTAAGCCAACAAGTATAGCCTGCATTCATGGCATTCATTTCTTTATCAATGGTGACAATTACTCTGGTCTATACTTCCTCACTGTGCCTCCTCATCAATGACGACAATAAAGCTCCATTATTGGACCAGACGCCATGAGGCAATGTCTTACATATAAGAACTCCTGGAAGCGACGGGAGAAAGGGAGAGATCTCCAAGATCCAACACTGAGTTAGTCTAACACTCAATACATATTCTACCAAATTCCATATTCTCCTCCTCCATTGCTCAATCGGAGGACTAGCGAACGACCTCTCAACAGTTCGGTCCTAGCTCCACCGAGCCATTTCGAGTCAACTACTGACTTAAGCATCGGAATGGTTTTGGTCAGGCCTCAGACCCAACCACTTGACGATCTTCGTGTGTTGCAGATAGCAGGGGAGATAGCTCGGTCCCGGTTTCCATGATGAGATCGGAGCCCCGCCAATCGAGAGTTAGCTCGTCCAATCGCTCACCTGCTGCGTGCCCCGACTACTCCAACCACGTTCAATCAATAACATTCATAAATCTTTGATGTGCGTGATTTATCTCGTAACAGCAGCGGCAGAAGAGGGGATGTGAGGAGGAAGGAAGAGTGGGGGTGAGGAAGGGGAGTGAGCTAGGAGGGGATGCTAAAGCAGGGTCGGCAACGCGTGGGGGCAGGTTGCAGTGTGGGGATGCAGGATGTTACAGTGACAAAGGCAGCCGCCGGAGACGGCGGCAGAGACGAGGGATGAGGAGAGCGGATGAGGGCAAAAGAGGAAAACCTCCGAATGGCAAACTTGTTAATAAATGGTCAGTATATTCAGCAATTAGGCCTGTAATTATAGCAACTCCCGAGAATGAGCTTGCCACGAACCCGTCGAGATTGATCGGGCCTCCATCATTTTGTCGGATTATTACTGCCTTCGTGGGAAAGAGCAAACCACACCATCTGTGAGAACACTCAACGCTAAAAGCCAATAATCTAAACAGCTTGGTCCAACACGTACTGTTAGCGCAGAACATGGTTGTGGCCATTACCGAATGGTGACCCGACTCCGTTCAACAATTTCTTCGTCAACCGGTCAGATTCACACTGATGTCGGCCCTGGATCTTGACTGATGTAAGCTAAACGAGATTTATTTGTAATGGAACACAGTAAGATTTGAACTTAGCTGTACGATTAATATGAAACTCTTATTGATAAAAAAAACTAATTATAATTAGATGGTTGTCTTACTTGATTACTTGCGAGTTATGTGAGCTGGTAGAAAGGTAGTGATTATTTAAATCGTACCGCCTAAGAAAGCCCCAACTTGCATTGAAACAAATCCTATTTGCCACAACTTCGAATTAAAATGGAGCATAATCGTGGGCATGAAAGATCAGTATGCTTGGAAGGTAGGATATTTTCAGTGGAGATAACCCCGGAACAATTTCTTAATCATAGGATAACAAGCATGCTCCCCTCATGGACACAAGTTGAGATATTAATCTTTGTTTCTTTTTAATGTTTATTGTTAATGACGGGGGTCATCACCAATGTGAGTGCCTTCCTTGGATACGGGTAGCTCCTGTCAGCATCAATCTGTCATTTGGGTTGTCATCACAAGAGCAACTCACAAAGCAGATTGTGGATGTCACTAGAGTTAGATTGTGCAAGAAACAACCGCGGCATATTTTCGCATTTTCTAGCCTCAAATACTCCAAGTTGCATGACAAGTCATGAATATTTGGCTATGGAATGATTTAGGGTCGCAAAATGCATCCGATCCAAACCCGGCCCACCCGGCCTCTTGGGCCGGGTATGGTTCGGAACCAATCCGAATGGGATAGAATTCAGATCGACCCGATGAAACTTGTTACATCATTGGACCGGCTATTAATAAATTGGGCCTTGTCACATCTTTTCGGCAGACCCCTATATATGTATATCTGTCTATGCGGAGTATTATTAACACCCGCTCGGGCCAAGCCCGTCAGGGAAAACAAAGCGGCCCATCAAGCCTGTCGATACCAAGTGAATGCCAGGCCTCTTACTCGGTCAAAGACGATTCGAATCACGCCAACCAAGCCCCCATGTCCCTCAGGAAAAGTGGGGAAGTTTGCCCAATAATGGTGTGGTGGTCACTCATCCACTAGCCCCGAGATGCAGGCACACACGTGCCACGATCGGAAGGAAGCAATTATCCCACGACGAGATTGAAAGGATGAGGCTCTTATAAAAGGACCAAACCTCGGAAGAACAAGGGGCGATAGGAGCTACTAATTTCTAAGTACTCTGACAACACTTGCCTTTTACTCTGATAACATATGTCTTCCTCCTTAACTCGGTCGGCCAGCCTCACAGGCGATCTCCTACTAGATCGGTCTCGCTGCCCGAGCATCCCTTACGTTTATTACTAACTTAAGCATCGGAGGGGATTTGGGTCGGACCCAAATCCGACCCTCCTTACTATTTCTTGTGGTGCAGATGGCTCAGCAGGTGATCCTCAACATGCTGGGAGCTTCTCTGAGCTAGATCGGACTTCTTCCAAGTAGCTTGGCTGCCACCTTGCAGACCTGAGCTACCCAGCAGGAGAGCCTGATCACACCGGCTGATGAAGGCACGCGTTGACTCAAGGCGTCAAAGTCAGCCTACTTATTATTGACCAGAACCTAACCGTCAACAGTTGGTGCCGTCTGTGGGAAAAGGAGTCTGCATCCCGGTCTCCACCAAACATAGAGATCATGCCGACTCATCCCGTCGATCACGACACGAAGACACTTGACTCCTCCGTGGAGGACCACTCAACTCCTCCAAATATCAATGTGTTAAACATGATAATTGGTGGACCCACTCCCCACGATTTCTCAGCCACACTGCATAGCCACAGCTGTGAGCGAGTGATGAGGACATCGGGAAGAAGCGATCGAGAATATCAACACCCCCTATATCATTTTCAGATGAGGATCTGGAGGGTGTGGAGCTGCCGCACGATGACATCGTCGTCATCAGCTCTTTCATCAACACATTCGAAGTTCTTCGACTACTCGTTGACATGGGAAGTTCATGTGACGTCCGTTTTTGGACCACACTCGAGAAGATGGGGCTGGCCTCATTTGAACTGAGGGAATGCCCCGAACCCATCGTCGGCTTTACTGGCCATTCTGCTCATGTTGCATGTATGCTCGTTCTACCAGTTACACTTGGCCAATCCCCCCTATCAGGTGACCCGAATGACGCCATTCATGGTGGTCAAAATCAACTCGGCCTATAACGAGATTATAGGTCGACCGCTTCTCAACTCAGTAGAAGCAACATTCTCCACTTTTCACCAGATGGCAAATTCCAAACCATCGAAGGGGTCGGGCAGGTAAAAGGAAATCAAATACATGCCAGATCATGCTACCTCATGTGTGCTGCGATTAGAAGGGTGGAACAAGCATCCCCAAACGATCTTGTTGACGACGTGACGGATCTGGAGAACTAAAGGCCGGCCCCGGTCGAGGAAACAGAGTCAATACCATTACCTAGCGGAGAGGGAAGAATCGTCACCATCGGGTCCCGGCTTCCCCCACCCTGAGAGAGCAACTGATAGCAGACTTCTTGAGGGCCAACACAGACGTATTCGCCTGGTCACCCGACGACATGCCCGAAGTAGATCCTCGAGTCATCTCCCAAAAATTGCATGTCGACTCAACTTTCCAGCCGGTGAAACAAAAAAGAGGAACATTGGTAGTGAAAAGATGAAGACGGCCACCGAAGAGGTCAAACGACTGCTAGAGGCCGGCTTCATTAGATAAGTCCACTACCCTGAGTGACTCTCTAATGTTGTTATAGTGAAGAAGGCCAACAGAAAGTGGAGAATTTGTGTGGACTTCACCAACCTGAACAAAGTGTGCCTGAAGGACAGCTATCCCATGCCTCGGATCGACCACCGGGTGGACAACGCGTCCGGATATGAACTCCTCAGTTTCATGGATGCCTTCTACAGGTACAACCAAATCCAGATGGCACCCGAGGATGAGGAAAAGACTTCCTTCCTCACGAACCAAGAGATCTTCTGTTATAGAAAGATGTCGTTTGGGTTGAAGAATGTCGGGGTGACCTACCATCGGATGGTCAACAAGGTCTTCAAAAGGCAAATTGGGCAGAACCTTGAGGCATACGTGGATGACATGCTAGTCAAATCAAGAAACCTAGCTGACCACATCACCGATCTCGTAGAAACTTTTGCAGAGATCCGGCAGTACCACCACCGGCTGAATCCTACGAAGTGTACCTTCGGGGTTCGGTCGGGAAAGTTTGTCGGTTTCATGCTTACAAACCGAGGAATAGAGGCTAATCCCGATAAAGTGGCAGTGATAACCAGCATGAAAGAGCCAACCACTATAAGGGAACTCCAGAGGCTATACGGCAGAATCGCAGCCCTTGGTTACTTCCTGTCTGAGTCGATGGAGAAGTCGCTTCCCTTCTTTATAGTCTTAAGGAAGGCGATCGCTCTCTGTAAAAAAGGAAAAGAAGACCATCGAGTGGGACATGGAATGTAAGCAAGCTTTCTTCGAGTTAAAGGAGTACATCTGTAGTCCTCTACTTCTAACTAACCCCGAAGACGGAGACCAGCCGATCCTTTATTTAGCTGCTACCACAGAAGCTGTATGCTCAGCCCGAGTAAAGGCGGACTCGGGGGTTCAATGACCAATTTAATATGTAAGCCAAGTCCTCTGAGGCACAGAAGTTAACTACAGAAGGATAGAGAAGCTGGTGTTCGCCCTGATCCAGTCGGCATGGTGGCTACAGCCTTACTTTCAAGCACACAGCATCTGTATCCTTACGGACACACCTCTGGAGCAGACCTTGAAGTGGCTAGTTCAATCAGGGAGGATGCTGAAATGGGAAATTGAGCTGAGTGAATTCGACATTCACTACAAGCCAAAGGACTACCATCAAAGGGCAGGCCCTGGCAGACTTCATTGTCAAGCTCACCTCCGACGACGACTCGCCGATAGAGGTACCCTCGGTAAACTCAGTAACCCACCTTCCCTTTACTTCCTCAGTAGGTAATGGTCTGACTACGACCGCCTTGGAGGGAGTTAGAACGTGGATGGTCCAGGTCTATGGGTCGGCTACCAAGGCCGGGAGCGGCACAGGGATAGTCATCCAAACAGCAGAGGGTAACATCCTCGAGTATGCCCTACGCCTTAACTTTTCGACCACTAACAACGTGGTAGAATACGTGGCTGACATTAACGGCCTCAGGCAGAATGTGGCGTTAGGGGTGCGAATCATCAACTTGTTGGTCATCTGACAACTTAATGGGGAATACGAGGCATGCGATAAAATGATGTAGAACTACCTACGACTCACTCGAGCCGAGTTAAAGCTGTTCGAACAATCAGTAGTCTTCCACATGCCTCGGCCATAGAACCTCCGAGTGGACGCCTTGTTGAAGCTTGCCTCATCCTCACCCGCAGAGTTAGGACGAGCAGTGTACGTGGAGAACCTTCCACAACCAAGCTTGCGAATGGAGGAATCATTCAATGCCGATCAAGTGTCGAATTGGATAAGCCCAATAATCAAGTACATTGAGACCGGAGAAAAGCCGACCAACCCAATCGAAGCACGAAAATCGGAAAGGCAGGTTTTTCGGTTTGTTTTACATGATGCGTCAATCTACAGGAGACAGTGCTGTAGGTATGACGTGCTCCCTTACCTCAAATGTCCGAGCCCGCAGGAGGCTGATTACGTGCTTCTGGAGATGCACGAAGGATTCTATGGAAACCATCGTGGAGGAAAAGCAATAGCCTTGAAAGCCTTGAAACAAGGCTACTACTGGCCGACAAATGGATAAGGAGGAGACCGACTATGTCAGGATGTGTGATGTGTCGTAATATTCCACATTTCATCTATATGTTTACATGTCAAAATGATTGCTTAAATCCCGATTTTATACTCTTTTACGCTAATAACTAGAACTATTTGACTCTAAGATCGTTTAGTTGCATTTTAGGGAATATCGAGCAATTCGAGCATATTGGAGAGGAGGGCACGAGCATCGATGCCAGAGCACCGACGGTGCCACATTTGACGACTCAAAGCCACTGGAGAGAAATGAAGGAGAGAAGAAAGGAAGAGAACAGAGAAAGAGGAGAAGGAAGAGAAGAAGTGAAGGAGCGGCCAAGAGCTCAAGGGGTGCTCGGACGAGCAACTTGGCTCGCTCGCCCGAGGGACCAAGTCGCTCGTCCGAACTAGCTATCAGAAGAGCCCAAAAATGTGCCTTCAACTCTCTGGAATTTTAGAGTTTAATTCGCTCGGGCGAGCGACCCAAGCCGCTCGGGCGAGCAGAGTAGAATGGCGCAGATTTCAGGATAGTCCTTCACTCATTCAAGTTCGTTTATCACCAGGAATTTTACAGTATTTTTCTTATATTTTTCTCAGATAGTAAACTTCATAAAGATTCCAACTCCACCAAGAACTATCCAATCGAAGGTCGGATGAGCCTTAGGAAATTTTAGCAAGTTGGCGAATCTGTACTGGAATCTGTGCTCAGGCAGACACGTATCCGTGCTCGGCCGAGCGACCTGTAGATGCTTGCCCGAGCTACCTGGGCAGCAAGCACAGGTCCAACTCAATTTAGGGTTATTTTGGGGGGTTTTGGGGGCTATATATAGGGATTGAGCAGCCATTGTTAGGGCAACTTCTCTTTTGTTGGGGGAACTCGTTTCTAGGTTTGTAAACGATCTTTCGGAGGTTAGGCTACGCATCGGCCCCTCCTTGCTAATTTTGTATTGAATCCTCTTTAGCTAAGCATTTCTCCTTTGTTGAATCTTCTTTATTGTATTTCTCAATTGTTTTTGTTGTCGAATTTTTCATTGCTTTCATTTTACTTGCTTGTGATGTTGATTTTCATTGTTCCTATATCTTTTCCTATGATTGAGTAGAACTATTGCTAGGATTAGGGATGAATCCTAGGATTCTAGGGTTTGGATGATAGGTTAAACCTTAGTTGGATGAATCTAGGGTTGTCCTATGGTGTTTGAACAAGGGTTTTGGGGGATTAACATCGGGATCGGAGTATCGCGAAGGCGGCTCCATATCCCAAGGAGAATCTCCACGAATCCGATTTGGGCTTAGGGGCCATTTCTAGGGCTCGTAATTACGAGAGTGACTCGAGAGCTAGGGTGACCATCCATCCTCGATCTGCTAGTCGGAGACTACAAGAGTAGCCCGATTGCTAGAACCAACCATAGCGTGGCGTTGCAATCCATAGATCACGAGAGTGGATACGGAATTACGAGGCGGAACCAGGTGTCAAGCTTAATGCACGCATTCCCGTGCAAAGCCGACTGCGAGAGCACGACTTCGCATAGAGATGCGTTAGACGAGTAGGAACAATGAAAGTTAAGTACTTGTTCTCATCTACGGATGTGACACTCCTACCCTCATCCATCGTCTAACGAAGGGACCCTTAACCTGTTATCCAAAACCGAAAGTCCTAGCGGGGATTCCCGACACCCTAGTGATATTTTCCTCACTCGTTCTCTTTGTTGTGTTTGTTTTCTTTTGTGTTTTGATGTGCCTTGCTGACATTGACACCCTCGCATTCCACATCCACCACCATTACGACACTCCATAATCCATCTCCACCTAAATAAAGCGTTCGTAGCCTAAGTCAACCTAGGATCGATAGGTAGTGTGACAACTGCCTCCCTATGGATATGATACCCGCTCTCACTGTTTACACTGTGCACTTGTGGTAAGACGACATTTAACCACCGTCTCGATTGCATGAGCAAAGGGACGACCGAACAATGTGTCGAATGTGACAAAAGTTTGCGAAGAATGATTCGGCACCGCCAGCTGATCTGATTCCGATCATCAGTCATATTCCCTTCGCTAAATGGGGGCTGGACATTTTTGAGCTCTTCACCCCTGTGAGCGGCCAATGGAAGTTTCTGATTGTGGCCATCAACTATTTTACTAAGTTGATCATGGCAAAGCCCTTAGAGTGCATCACTTGGAAGAATGTCAAGAGCTTTGTATGGCAGTCAATCATTTGTAGGTTTGGCGTCTCTTGCTCTCACGAAAAATGGGACATATTTCGACAACACATGATTCAAAGAATTTTGCTCGAGCTACATTTTGCCTCCGTAGGGCATCCACAAGCTAACAGGTTGGCCAAAGTGGCTAACAAGTGCATCTTGTAGCCTCTGTGAAAGACAGTCGGGGAGGCTAAAGGCGCATGGCCAGAAGAACTTCCAGAGATACTATGGTAATATAAAACCACCCGGAAGGACACGATACGAGAAACTCCCTTCATGCTCGCCTACGGGTATGATGCTGTTGTTCCTGTCAAAGTAGGGGAGAAGACGCTTTGCCTCGAATACTTTGACGAAGAAAGGAATTCAAATGACCTTGGGATAAATTCCCATCTACTCAATGAGATGAGGGACCGAGCCCTGATCACTCTCATCAGACAAAAGGAGCGCTTGGCCTGCTAATACAACTCCAAAGTTAAAGCGAGAAGCTTTCGCATAGGTGATCTAGTGCTTCGGAAGGGCGGTCTTCTCCCCAGGTATCGTTCGTCAAAGAAAGCTTGCCGCCAAATGGGAGGGTCCCTACAAGGTGACCGACATCCTCAGTCCAGCGATATATCATCTTTCCACTAATGATGACAAGGAGCTCTCCCACCCCTGGAACACAGAGCACCTACAAGAGTACTACCAGTAATGGTGTGAAGGAAACAAATGACTAATGTTTCAAATTCGTGCTTCATTTTTTGGTTGTACTTTTCCAAGGGCTTTAAGTATGCAATTCATGCTGCTTCACTTAGTTCATTGCATCGTCTTGGAATATCTTCCTTTGACTTATTCCTACCTTCGTAGGCCGCTCGGATACACGATCGGAAGGGACACCCCTTTGCGGGCCGAACGAGCTACACGATCGGGGGCCAAGTTTTTCTCCTTCCCGAGCCACCAAGCTATGCGGTCGGAGACAACTCTACCCTTGTGGGATGCTCGGCTACACGATCAGAGGGGCCACCCCTTCGCAGGCCAATCAAGCTACGCGATCAGGGGCCAACTTTTTCTCCTTCCTGAGCCATCAAGTTATGTAGTTGGAGACAACTCTATCCTCACGGGTCGCTTGGCTACACAATCGAAGGGGCCACCCCTTCGCGGGCTGATCGAGCTACAGCATCGGGCGCCAACTTTTTCTCCTTCCCGAGCCAACTAGGCTATGCGATCAGAGACCAACTCTATCCTCGCAAGCCGCTCAGCACACGATCGGGGGGGGGGGGGCCTCCTCTACGCGAGCCGACCGAGCTACACGATCGGGGCAAGCCCTTTCTCTCTCTCAAAAGCAGCCCAAAGCTATAGAATTCTCTCCACCATCGCAGGCCGCTCGGCTACACAATAGAAGGGGCCACCCTTTTGCAGGATGATCGAGCTACATGATTGGGGGAAAGCTCTCTCCTTCTCGAGGATCGACTAATCCATGAATATCACTCTACCCTCATGGGCTGATTGAGCTTCATGACCGAGGATGACTTAAGTTTCATAAGACCGACCGAGCCACACAACTCGAAAGGCTTATTTCTCTAGATGAATCTGTCCACTACCGCCACCTCAAAAATTTCAACGATCAAAGTTTCATACAATTCTCATTTACGTACTCAGTTCACCGAGGGGGCATGAATGGCTATATTTACGACATCTGCGAGAGCTAAGAAGGTTGTTCATTCAGCATCAAAAGACAACTATATTTACAACACATCTATAACATTCCAAGGGGAAGTTTTTCTACATAAAAGGGGGGCTCTCCACATCAAACAAATATCCATTAGGCGACATCGCGGAAGGGCTCACCCGGAGCAGCTTCAGCCTCAGCAGAGGTTTGAGACGGTCCCCCGAACTCCCGCTCAAGCCACTGGTGTTTACTCAAGATCTTCTCGTGAACTTACGAGATAGACTCCTTGAGCATGTCAGTGAACTCGACAGCGACCTCTTGCCTCACGTCTTCGATGGAGATCGGAGGAAGAACATTTTGCTAGATAGATTCCTTGAGCATGTCAGTGAACTCGGCAATGACCTCCTACCTCACATCTTCGATGAAGATGGGAGGAAGAGCATTTTTCTCTAACTCAGCTATGCGAGCCAAGAGTTTGGCCTTCCCTCTTCTCCGTCGCTCTTCGGACTCCTTCCGCACGATAAACGATGAGGCAACACTTTCTTTAGCCTTCATTACATCCCACTCAGCTTGGGACCTAAGGTCCATTTCTTTTCTCGGTTGTTCCTCCAGCTCCTTGATTTTGTAGGAAGATATATGCCCTCATGGAAATTTATCCTAGAAAACATCTTGTTAAAATATAAATGGTACTAATTATCCTAAAGTAAGGTCATAGAAGAATCTAGATGCAGATGAAGTGAATGACCGATAGAAACTTGAGTCTTAAAACGTTCATGGTCATAGATGTGTCGAGTAAGGGATATCGGTACATCAGACAAACCATTGTGTCTTTGCCTTATCCTAAAGGGTATTGATGATATCATAATCATACGACCTAGCAAAGTCGGAGACAAGGCACATGGGCTCATTAAAGAATGAGTCCACGAAACGACCCAATAAAGAGTTATCAAATGGTCAACCTTAACTAAACTGTTATTGATAACTCTCTAGTGATGATAGGCTACTTTGTCCTTAAGACTTGAAATCATTGTACGAACCTATGCGTGTACGGTGTTAATTAGATCCATGATCTAGCCTAGAGTCTTCACTCGTTGAAAGGCCTTAGGTTGGGTTACACTTGAAGCGTACGAGGTAAGTAATGACTAAGATATGATTCGTCTCTTCCGTTAAAGGGAAGGTAGTGTCACAGGCTCAGTACGGTTCTTTGTGCTAAACCTCGGTTGGGGTATGTTGTAGGAAGTGCAACATGGACATACTAAAGACCGATGTATACTGACTAGTGCTAACTAGTAGGGTTGACGATTTACCATACCCTAGGCTATGTAGTAACAAAGTTATGACGAAGGGACTAAAACTGTGGTATTCATCACTGACACAGTCAGAGTGATCCCGACGACACTTTTGTCAATGGGCCAATCACGTAATTACGATGCCGAAACAGGGGTGACACCCGCTGCTCGTGGTCACTGTCGTCTACGGGTTTCGAGCTCCAACCTGTATTAGGGTCAGGCTGTATGGTCTCACACCAAGTGGGATTTGCGTCTTAGTAATAGGAAGGATTCAGGAGGAGTGCACTTGGGTACACGAGAATAATTGAAGTCACAAAAGAGTTTGTGACAAATAAATCTATATTAAATGGGATTTAATAATGTCGCAAAAATATTAGCGATTTTAGCATTAATAAAATGCTATAAGGGATTGTTGCATTATTATGGAAAATGGTTGAATATATTTTGTAAAATGTTTACAAGAATATTTCACATAACAAAAGACATAGAAATGGATACATGGCTTCTTGGGATAGTCACATTCGAACCATGCTTTCAAACGGATCTGAAATCGGCTCAATCGGAGCTGTAGAGCTCAATAAATAGCCAAAAGGCCAGAACTGGGCTTTTGCCCAGTTCTGGCCCAGCCCAGCCTGGGTGGGTGGGTCCAACCCGCTAGGCAGGCTCAACCCGCCCACAAAGGGACTCAGTTTGCGGGCCAGCCCGCTAGTCGGGCGGATCAGACCCGCCCGCCCAGCGCGGGCAGGCACGAAAATGGGCTGGGCGTGCCCAGTTAGCAGGTGGGCCCCATCTGCGGGACCCACAATTCAGAAACCCGAAGGAGTTAATGACGGCTGCATTTTTCAGCCAAATTGTGATTTTTGCTCAACTTTGAGCAATTGTTTGAGGGTCAAACGAAGTCGGATTGGAGCGTCATTTGTTTATATGTGTTCACCGTTCATAGATCTTCGAATTGATACGTTGTATCACTTCCGAAGCTAACCGGTGAAGGAGAGAAAATTAGTTGAAGTTTAGCATTAGTGTAAGGTAAACTAACTTAATTTTCTCCCTTAATTTTAATTAATCCCACATTGCTCGTGAGACGAGCAAGGGGTCCGGCTTCCTATATAAAAAGGGGCTGACACTCCTTGGAAAAAACGCACCAAGTCTCCGAATCAAGTAGCTCTGAAAAGTTTTGAGCACGCTTGATCTGAGACAAAAATTTTTCTCTCTTTCTCAATTATTCCGTTCCTCCATTCACGTCTTAGCAAGACGAGGAGGAGGATTGGATTTGATCCGAAGTCTTCGACACGGATCACACTCACGTGAAACTTTCTTCGGCGAGTGATTTGCTCGGAGGCGCAGTGTCGGCTCGCTTCGTGTGGACCAGTTTCGGAGGCGCGGAGGCGGCTAGCTTCGGGGAGCTAAAGTTGTTGCTGAAAACGACACTTTGTTTTCTGTGGAAGCAAAGTTCAGGGTATGTTTTCTAAAGCTTTCAAATTTATATTGTTGCAGTAGTTTAGATCTATTTTGGGGTTGGTCAGACCCATCCCAAGATAGTAAAGATCCTGATTAGGGTGTTTGATATTCTTAGGGCATTTTATTAAATTGTTTAATAATTTAATTTTTCTGCTGCTGTTTATATTTCTATCGTCCGTCCGAAGTAGGACGGGCATAGATTTATGCCATAAGGGGCCCTCAAAACCCAACAGATTTGGGATTCAAATGTGGCTGCCCTCTAATGCTCGGCGGCCAATTGGGACTCAGCTCCCATCATCCCTACAACTCGACGACGCAGCTCCGCGCCGACTATAGATATCTACGAGGAGTCAAAAATTAGTATATCGGATGCACTACAACAAAGAGAAGAAACAAAAGCCAACCTGATAACTGCAATAGACTATGAAATTTGCTAGTCTCTCACCATCAATCTACCGAAGAACATTCTGATCCCAGGGAAGGACAGAATTCTCCACCAATCGTGCGGTCACCCCCATGATCTAAGAGGGCATATTCCTCATCCCTGACAGGGAAGGTGGGTTGATGACGCTCCCTTTAGAACCCTCCGGAGGATCAGATGGCCGTAGATTTAACAACAAAATCCCCTCGTATTCTCGAGGGATGGGACTGGGCGGAACACGACTGCCCCAAGGTCATGTTTCCTGGGAGCCACTCGGTAATGACTTCGGCTCCCTCGGCTCGGAAAGGAGGGGAAAGGTTTTGCTACCCCTCCCCTCGACAACGGCTGGCTCTGGATTATGGCTTCGTCTTGCCTACTTCTTTTCTCCTGGCCCCTCCTTAGGACGAAGAGACGACTCTCTTTGCAGGGCCCATCAAGCTCGGACACATGGGCAAAGTTGGGGCTCATGGGCCAATGATTGGAGGCACGGACGACCCGACCTCAGGCACCAGTGCAGTAGGGGTCGAGACTGGTAGCGATGATATCGAAATCCTCTCGGATCGTCCTCTCTCCTCCGAAGACACTCGACTGCAACCGGATGGTGGACGAGTGGACGAGCTGCCGGTTCTTCTATGATGTTGCTCTGTGAAGATCATCTGTAGCTCAGGCGGCACCTTCTCAAATTCTTGACCAGCCATATCTGCAAAAGGATAGCTCGGCAGATAGCTCGGCAGCTGATCCTCAACAAGCTTGGAGCTTCCCTGAGCTAGATCGGACTTCTTCCAAGTAGCTTGGCCGTTACCTTGCAAACCTGAGCTATCCTGCAGGAGAGCCTGATCACCTCGACTGACGAAGGCGCACGTTGACTCAAGGCGTCAAAGTCATCATACTTATTGTTGACCGGAACCTAATCATCGACAAAACTAGATTAGATTCGGGTCAGTTACGGGTTTGATCTGTCAACCCGGTTGAACCCGGCTTCCACCCGCTTATATAATATAAATATATACATAGTATTACAGTAAACTCACAGCGCACATGCATTGTCGGTAAGTAAAGTTGTTAAAATACCGGTGGTTCTTGTTTGAATCCTACTGGTGTTTGAGTTATTTTTTTTTCAAATTATAAATCAACGTATAAATCAATTCTAACATTGTTTTTTTCAATATATATGCGTATATAATATATATTCTCATTATCACTTATTAACTAACTCACTTGACAAAAGAGAGGTTAGTGTGTTCGAATGTTGCTTGCAATTAATTTTTGCCGCATGTTATCGCCTCATAGTTATTGACACAAATAGAAATCCTCTCATAAATTGGTGCCATCCTCGGGCCTAAAACAAAGGTTACTCGCACAGTTACAGATTTGAATAGCCAAAATCGCCATATCTTCAAATTAGTAGTAGTCCTACACCGATTGCAAAAACGCAATGATTTATTTTCTCTGAAGAAGAGAAATTTGTACAAGAACATTGAGAGTCTGAAGATGCCTCCATTGCCATCGTATATATAATCAGACCATGACAAGTTGCCTGGCCTCCAATTTCCTCTCCCTCTTAATCTTTTCAATAAACTCCTCGCACCTCCTGTTCAATTCATCGACTCCCAAGCCTTCCTCTTCGGTTCCTTCATCACTCTCCACAACTAACAGTTCCAGCTCCTCGTTCTCTTCCTCCACAGCAACAACCTCCAATGGCCTCACAATGTTCTCACCTGCAGCCCTCTCCTCGACCGCAACACCACCACTGGCTTTCAGTTCGTCGACGCCGGCCTTCGGCGGCCGAGCATCGCTCCCCTTCATCGCGACGAGCTCGTCGTAGAGGCCGGAGACAGACGGAGCAAGCAGGCCTGAGTCTCTGGCGACAAAGAGAAGGATTGCATTGAGGATGAGCAGGCAGGCCTTCCTATTGATGACTTGGCTCACATGGGAGAGGTCAATTGCGTTGATAAGGGAATTGAGAGAAGAAGGGTAGCAGGAAATGAGAAGAGATATTGACAAAGCTAGTGGAAGGACGACTTGAAGGGCTCTCTTCATGATGATGGGCTTTGCTTGCTCGATGGAGGAATTCATGTCTCTCACTCTCTCGAATGACTCGGTGGACTCGAAGGGAAGAGCATCCCCTATTTAAAGAAAGGTCGGGATTGCTTAAAATTACATATATGGCCTTGGGCTATGAGGATTGGCTGTCTGGTTATGGGCAGCTTGCATGTTTACAGGTTGTTACGGTACTGACATGTGGATGGTATGGATGTGGGACCAACGTGTCAGTGACGCGTATTGTTTGTGATGGAGTTGGTGGTGGCTGC